>CM040762.1:1277552-1757552 GCA_022829145.1 Albula goreensis
ATAAAAATAAAATCTACCTCTGTATCTACTGCTATACTTACTTGGACATTTATAAGTGTGAAATGTATCAGTAGTGAGATTTGAGCCCAAAGACACAGACCGGTTCCTGTCCCGTTTTGGGAGCAGATTAGTGGGCTGACCTGGTTCACCAGGTTCGAGTCGGTGCAGAAGAGAGGACTGGAGCCGGTGTCTGAGGGACAGGACCAGGCCGGGCCGCTGGGGGAGGGACAGGCCAGCAAAGGCAGCGCTGACCCACCCAGGACGGGTATCTGCTCTTCATGCTTCATTTTACTGTGTAACCTCCTATAAAGGAGTAAATTTCTGTATCGCACAGTATTACAATGAAACAATTTATTTTTTCTGATTGAAAGTCCTGAAATAATAACAGCTTGTTATGATTCAGTCATTCCAGTTTGAGAGACACTGCCATAGCATACCTCCTGTCACACACTGGGTTGTGTGTCTGTAATGCTGGGTTTCTGCTTGTAGATTCAGTCTCCACGGAGGATTCTGACTCAGGGGGCGTGTCCCGGCTGAAGTCAACCTTCCTATGGCTGTGCGGGATGGAACGTGAGGGGGCAGAACCACATCCCCAGGCTCCACCCCCCATAGAAGCTACTGTTGAGTCATTGGAGGAGGACCCCACCATGAGGTGTGTCGTCAACATCAACCTCATCATCTGCATGTCCATCACTGCCTTCCTTATTGGCTACTGGGCCTAGTGGGTGGAGGAAGTGTGAACCAATGGCGCCTGAGCACTGAGAAGTCTGATGGGTTTTGACACAGTAGCCAGACTTGGTTTAAAGGAAGAGGAACGGACCAATATCAAACAAGGGTACACCAGGCCATGAGAGACCCTGCTGTAGGTAACAGCTTGGCTCACTGCCAGGAACCAGCAGCTATCTCTGCAAACAGCTCCAGGTGATTTCAGGCCAGCAGAAAGGGATATACACATGCAAAGATATACTGCCTTCAGTGGTAAATCAAGACGTCTACAAATCTTTGCAGCAGAAATATTTTATTAAATGATAAAAATTGAATGTATCATAAAGTGACAAATGTTACTTTTTTTTTTAGTTTTACCTCTGTAGACAGTTGCCCAGAGGAGATCTGCTGTATACTTTGTGTGAAGTTGAGATTTTTTTGCCTGACACAAATGTCTTTAAAGACCTATCTGTCCTTTTTTTATTTACAGAAAAATCAAAACTTTGATTACACAATCAATAAAAATGTTGCTTTCTGATGACATCAAACTTTACGTGTTTTTTGAATATCTTCACTAAAGGAGGCAGTGGAGGTTAGCTAAGAAAGAACTTAAGAACTCAATTCAAGTAACTTTTTCCCCCTTTTATTTAATATTTTGAGATGGGAGTATATAAACAAAAACATGTACAGTTTATTTTTAAATGTAATACATTTATATTGACTTAAAAAAGGCTAGCTTAGCTTCAGAGCCAGGAGTGAGGGTTACACACAACTGCGGAACCTTCCAGAAGCTTTCCAAAAAAAAACAAACCAAAAAAAGGCCCGACCTTTGCAGACTAAGGCATGACAGTGAAATTTCTACAAGTTCACTTAATCCAAAGGAAAAAGGCACAGATTGTAAAAGACGATTGCCATCACAATAACTTAAGAGAGAATTTACAGTCTGTCCTGTGTAACAGGTTAACATGTAACAGAGCAGCCCTTTAGTACCAGCGCGGTCCTGCATAGTGATGTCACTGGGAAAAGGTGAGGAGGAGGCGGGATATAAAGCAGGGTCACAGTTCAATGCATGTTCCAAGAATTTCCAGAATTGTTGGCTTTTATTCCGAATAGCTGTGCACTGAAGACTAAGGACATCGTATCTGACCGAACTGATGCATTTGTAAGAATGCATTTTTAAGTCAGCCAGTGAGACTTTAATCAAACTCCTGCATGATGCAATGAGTTTGGCAGTCACAGAAATGAAAAATCAGAAACCCAAAATACCTCATACGAGTAAAATCTGTGAGGTTTCACAATACTGCTGCAATGTTTTAAAATGTTTTGTTTTTACTCCTGGAGAGGGCAGAAGGATGTACACACTGTTATCCTTTGCTAGTTGCCAGAATGTCGACCAAACCCATGGTTGTGATGAAGATGATGGGAGAGAACAGGCTTTTATCGGACAGGGTGTGCGTGGCTGTATGAGCAGAGAGAGGGAGAGCAGATGGCGGTGCTTACAGGCTAAAAGCTGAGCGGCGGTGCGCACAGCGAGGTACTGTGAACCTGCAGTTTCCCCCGCGATGCTACACCATCCGCACAACACTCCTTTTCTTAGAATTACTCCTGTTTCGTTTACTTTTTTTTTTTTTTGCTTTCTTGACTTGCTCTCTCCTACGCTTACAGAAAATGTTCTTTAAATAAATGTTTATATAAAAACGGAATGTTTTGTTTAAAAAAAGAGGGAAGAAACCACATTCCAAATACCATCATAAACACCTGGAATGAAAAAAAGAGACAAAAAAAGAAACAGTTTTTTCCACAAACCCTCCCCCAGTCCCAGATAGCGATGTGGAGAATGGCTGCAATGGTGTGCGCTGGCCAGGTGTGGGTTAGACTCCGGTGCAGAACGACTGCGCTGCAGGAAAGTTCAGCAGTATCTGCTGTCTGTGGGGGCAGATGGCGGAGGTCAGGCCTGTCTCGGTCCAAACCGCCTGGAGTTCACGCCTTTGTGGAAGAGGTGACGATCACGCTCCAGGCGGTGCTTGTGAGCGAAGGGGTCACAGAGAGGCAGGGTGGGAACAGGAGTGAGTTTAGGTGAGCGAAGGGGTCACAGAGAGGCAGGGTGGGAACAGGAGTGACTTTGGGTGAGCGAAGGGGTCACAGAGAGGCAGGGTGGGAACAGGAGTGACTTCAGGTGAGCGAAGGGGTCACAGAGAGGCAGGGTGGGAACAGGAGTGACTTTGCGTGAGAGGGCGCGGCAAAGTGTTTTCGGTCAGGGATATTCCACCCTGGACCCGGAGAGTCACAGAAGATGTGCTGGAATCTGTATCACTGTCACTCAGAATGTCACTGACACTCACCCCACCTGGTTTACTGGGTTTTAATTGGTCACTGATTAATGTGGAAACAGACAGCAGGACTCTTTATGACCCCTCGGGACTGGAGTTGGGAGTCCCTGATTTTGGGGGAGAGGGGTGGGAATTGGGGAGAAATAGAGTGTTAGGGGAAGGTGGTTGGGCAATGGAGCGTGTTTTTGGGGTGCATGCGTGGTTGTCCACAGACCACTGGGGGTTCCGCACACACAGGGAGGGGCCCTGCTCCCTCTCCCTCACAGGGCAGTGCTCTCTGATTCGAGCTCGGAGTCCTGAGGCAGGAGGAGGGAGGGGTCGGGGGCGGGGCTAGGCGTCTCCACGGCAATCACCGGGACGAAGGCGCGACTCATCCCTTTAAAAGCCGCACTCGACTCTGCACAGGAGGGGAGAGAACCAGGACGCCCAGTCAGACCTCCTTCCTTACTTCCTGTTCACTTTCTCTACACTTCCTGCAAGACACTCAGGTGCTACATAGACTGGCCTGTGTTTATTTCAAATTTCCTCAGCAAGATTTAACCGTTCACCTTTATTTAACCAAGGCAGGTTGAATTACACTCCATTTTCTTTGAGTCCCCAGGGTGTCACTGTAAACGTTGGGATTATGAAGCCATGACTGACATCACACACCCTTGTTAGCTTGGAGAGCTGTGACACAGACAGCCATTTTGCCCGAACCCGAATGTGTCACCCCACACTCAACACAATCTTTTCACATTTAGTAGCTAGTGAGAGTTAATGAAGGCTAATGATAGCTCATGAAGGCTAAAGAAAGCTAATGATAGCTAAGGAAGGCTAAAGAAAGCTAATGATAGCTAAGGAAGGCTAATGGAGGCTAATGATAGCTAATGGACATTAATGAAGCAAAGCATGTGCTGAGAGCATTTTAGGTGGCTATAAAACACACGGTTAGCGAAGGCACACCCCCCAAAACACACAAACACAAACACACTCGCATGCGCGCTGTCTACCAGCTCATTATGTGCTTCCACTTTTCCTTGCCTGTCAATCATAGCTCACGTTATTGTTTATTTAAGTTGAGTCTCTGCAGCTTCCACCTGCGCAGTCAGCGCAGTCATCCTGCAGAATGTGTGCAGTCATTTTACAGAAAGCGTGTCAAAGTTTGTGAGTAGCACTACACTGGTGCATTGGCGTGCCAGGCACCAGGCATAGTGGCTAAGGTGCTTGACTGGGACCCAGTGGGTGGGTAAGATTAGCGCTGGGCCCTTGAGCAAGGCCCTTCACCCCACACTGGTCCAGCGGGCACAGGGCATCGAGTGGCACAGAAATGTTACCATTCAGGGATGCCCAGTGTCCACAGGCTGAGCTCATTCGACTGAAATTTGGGAGCCATAAAAACAGAGCAGGACTGTCGTCTGAGGCTCCTGTTTTCTGGCCATGTGGCAGCAATGTTGACAGAGTGCTGAATGGGAGAACGAGTTTGCCTGCATATTCCACATTCCTTCGCCATGTCGCCAAATCACTGACTGTGGGACAAACAGGCCCAGAACGACAGAATAAAACCCGAGAGGATGTGCGTAGAGGTGAGCCTGCAAACCCTTCTGTACAGGAGCGCACTGACCAGGAGCACACTGACCAGGCCTTCTGTACAGGAGCGCACTGACCAGGAGCACACTGACCAGGAGCGCACTGTACAGGAGCGCACTGACCAGGAGCACACTGACCAGGAGCGCACTGTACAGGAGCACACTGACCAGGAGCGCACTGACCAGGCCTTCTGTACAGGAGCGCACTGACCAGGAGCACACTGACCAGGAGCGCACTGTACAGGAGCACACTGACCAGGAGCGCACTGACCAGGCCTTCTGTACAGGAGCGCACTGAACAGAAGCACACTGACCAGGCCTTCAACGCACAGATTCAGTACCCTCCCTCTATGTCCATCTCTACAGAGAAACACAGTGGTGTCAGTAAAAAAAAAAAAAACCTGAATCTCCAAAATGATAGCTTTTCAAAAAATGAGAAGACCATTCTGGAAAACGTGGAGATACATGTTTTTGTTTTTAAGACACCAACCATATGGTACAAATGGATGGCTGTAATATACTCCTGGTCAAGTGCAGCTTGTAGAAGTGTTTTGCAGGCTCTGGTGGAAGAGTTTCTGATGTACTGTTTTCATGGGTTAGATGAAGGTGGTAGAAGAGGAGTGATGGAATAGTGAGGCTTCATTTTGCCCCATACTGGGCAGAGCTTCCACCTGTTGCCAGTCAGTAACACATATGACTGTGATCTCCATTTAAGAGTTCCATTTGATTGGTTAAAAGCAGTGGGTGTGTGATAGCTCCACCCATGCTGGGACTCATGAAGCTTCACCCTCCCATTACTGCTTCAAAGGTCAACCATGAAACCAGCAGGCGGAATGTCAAAAGCAAGCACACTGCACTCGTAAAACAAACAAAAACGAAGAGCTGAGGGAGGGAGCAGCTGATTGAGAAACCTCCTTACAAACCTTCGGCACAGAACCGTCCTCAACCTGCGAAAGCATTACCACACAAAGGCGTCAGTGCAGGGGAAACACAGGCCACTGTGTTAATACAGAATCATCATGCGTGAGATGGGCTGCATGCTCTGAACAGTGAGACAGGGGAGGGGCCTTTGACATCACCAAAAGGAGATTTAAACTGCAGAATGATGAATGGGACAAGATCAGCACCAAAACGTATGTTAGAGAGACACCATGAAACAGGGCTGAGCAATGAGAGCCAAGGCTGAGTCAAAGGGGAAACTGGGGAGAAACGAGGAGACAGGGTGAGAAACAGAGTCATGCAGGGGGACTAAAATGGAATTTACAGTGAGATGGTGAGACAAAACGAGACAAGGATTCATATGGCAATTCAAGCAAAGACGAAAGTGAGATACTAGGAGACATAAATGAGGCAAGGATAGGATGAAGTAATAGAGGGATACAAAATTAGACCAGGTGATACAGTGAGACAATAATGAGAAAAAGGTTGGCATGTAAAACATACAGAAGGGGGCAGAGTGGTGGCACTCCAGGGACAGACACTCGGATGTGTGGCACAGTGACTTGAGTACAACACTAGTAGGGAGACAATGTGAAGTCGTACAGGAGCAACGAGAGAGAGTGAAACAGGGTAAGACTGGCACTGGAGACAATGGAGAGACACGGGTGTGCTGAAGGTGAGACATCAATGAAACATGTGAGGAGGGACTGATGTGATGCAGAAAGGCAGATGTGGCTTACCTGTGAAGATCTTGTGGGCGGAGGCAAAGATTCCATTGGCAGCATCACCAGTGGGGGCGGGGCTGGGGGGCTGAGGGGGCGGGGGCACACTGGGGCGGTGCCTTGGTCTGGGGACAGGCCTGGGGCGTGGCAGGGACCCCGAATGGTAGGGGGAGAAAGGCAGAGGATAGGGATTTTCGGGGGTGCCTGATGGAGGGGGCGGGGTGTCCGGAGGGGTTGGGGTGCTGGGCGGGGAGTGGTCAGGCCCAGACTCCGCCCCAGAACTCACCCCTGATGCCATTAGTGGGGGTTTGAGGAGAGGGGGCGGGGCTATCTGTGGTGGGGGCTGTGGGGCGGGTGATTGGGTGCCTGGAGTGGGGTCATGTGACCGGAGTGGCGGCGGGGAACGGATGGGGGCGGGGCTCCACTCTGCCCAGGTTTGGGGGAAGGTGCAACAGGCGTGGTCGTCCCTGACGGCGGGGAGGGTGTCTGGGTACTGCTTGGCTGCACTGGAGGGGGGTTAGTTGGTTTGGGTGGGGCTGGGGCAGGTTTCTTTGTACCTGTTTAAGGCCAAAAAACAAAGCAAGGCAAAACTTATTAACAACAATACCAGTTTTGAGCCGTCATAGCTGGCAGGTCAAGCTGAGCTGAAGTATTTTGAAAATGTGACTGCGAGTTACACAGAGAACTGAATTTGTGTCTGCTGCAACAAATGCGTACTCAACAGGAAAACCCAACTACAGGTCAAGTTGAAATTTGTGTAGAAAAAAACGAGAGCATTACTAGACAAGAATCAAATATTTACTTTACCATGTGTATGTGAGATATTTACATAAAGAGGGCGAAAACCAAGAGAAATATTATACAACATTTCTACACAAAAACTGAATGTATTCAGCAGAAGTTCCACCTGAGTTTCTGTGAAACTCTATGATGCACTTTGTGGGTCTGGGAAAATCAAACTGTTAAATAAAGATGCCACCCTGAAACGTGTTTCTGTGAAACTCTATGATGCACTTTGTGGGTCTGGGAAAATCAAACTGTTAAAAAAAGATGCTGAATACCGATGTGTTTCCTGAAACGGCCCTGTGTAATGATGGGTTTCCTGTGTGACTCACTCTCACCTCTGCGCACCATGTGGGGGCTGGGGCCGCGGGAGCCGGCCGGGGGGGTGGACATGCCCAGTTGGGCCGGGGTGGGCGTGGTGGTGTGGGACCCTGCACCCCCGTTCCGCTGGGGTGGGGGTGTGGAGGAGGCCTCATGGGGTGTGCTACGGAGAGAACTTTCACTGTTACATCAGGCACCAAACACCATCACCATCACCATCGCACTCAAAGCACAGACATGGCCGTAACGTCTCCACGGTACCTCTCCTTACGGCTATCCCCCTCTGACACCACCTGGCTGCCAGGCCGTCGCCTCTCCAGTGTGCCTGAGTCATAATCACCATGGTAACTGGTGTGGTTTCCCGCCGTAGGACTCGAGAACATTCCAGACACATTGAAGTCCAGGTCTGCAGAGAGACACAGACACAGAGTCTCCTACTGGATTCTTTTTCCTTCAAACAGCCAGAGGCGAGCATGACACCTTATTGGGTGGACAGATTCACAAGGGGCGAGATGGAATTTGTAAACACACCTGTCACTCAACACAGGTCAGTGACAGAAGAAGGGGACATACCTCCCGGAAAGAACCAATCAGCATGCTGGATAATCGGCTCTATGATGGTCACCACATGGACTGAGGTAGCAGCCGCCAACTCCGCTAGACTCCTACGAGAGAGAGAGAGGAAGAGGGAGAGAGGAATAAGGAGAGGAAGAGAAGGTGGGGGAGGAACAGACAGAGAGTGAGAGGAAGGAATTAGGCAGAAAGATGGACAGAGAGAGACAGAAGAAAATAGGGTGGAGGAGGACAGAAAGATAGCAGGTGGGAGGGAGAGAGAGTGAGGGAGGTTACTTATCTACTTTCAGAATAACAGGAACTCTTTTCACATAAAACCGCACACAAAATATTTTCATACACAGGCTCTGGAAAAGTTGTGGGTGAGAAACACGAAACGCTTCTCAGCCAGCTCTACAGCAGGCTGTCTGTGCACTGTTTAACCCAACACATTCCCATTGTCTGAGTCTGACCCAACACTTTCACACTGTCTGAGTCTAACCCAACACTTTCCCACTGTCTGAGTCTAACCTTTCCCACTGTCTGAACAACACTTTCCCACTGTCTGAGTCTGAGTCTGAGTCAACCCAACACTTTCCCCACTGTTTGAGTTCTTTCCCACTGTTTGAGTCTAACCCAACACTTTCCCACTGTCTGAGTCTGAACCCAACACTTTCCCACTGTCTGAGTCTAACCCAACACTTTCCCACTGTCTGAGTCTGACCCAACACTTTCCCACTGTCTGAGTCTGACCCAACACTTTCCCACTGTCTGAGTCTGACACAACACTTTCCCACTGTCTGAGTCTAACCCAACACTTTCCCACTGTCTGAGTCTAACCCAACACTTTCTCACAAGGTCATACGTAATTCTATTTTAAAATGAAAATACCATTCCAAAGGATACTCAAAGTAAAGGTGCTGTAGTGTAAATCAGTGTTGACTGAATTGCATACACCCTTAAAGAGTGTACGTGCGTTTGATTCACTCGACGCCCGGTCGCCGTGGTGACGCACTCACCCCTCGCTCTTGGCCCACAGCAGGTTCGGCCCCAGAACGATGGCTATGTTGCTGGGGGTCATCTTGTTGACCTCGCTGTCCTGGGCCAGCTTGGCCAGGAACTTCACCAAATACCTGCAGCCAGGTAAAAAAGGAGGTCAAAACTCAGATCTCTCCCTCCCCACCCCCTGCTCACCCCCCATCCGTAATGTCTTCCTGCTCCTCACTCACCTAAAGTTGGCTTTGTTGCTCTTTGGCAGTTGGTCGCAGGTCACCCACAGTGCCTGCAGTCGTTTGTCTGGGTCAGGCAGGCTGTGGGAAAGGAGTGTGTGAGATAGCTGTTTCACTGTGATACCTGTGTGAGATACCTGCCTCACTGTAACACCTTTGTGAGATACCTGTCACTTTGAAACGGCTGTAGCTCAGACAGCATGCCAGAACATAGCCTAAACCTGAGCCTGTGTGCAGGATTGCCATGGTGATGAAATACAGATCAGCTTAGCGGCCGGCGGGCCTCACCTGGACGCTTGTATCCATTCATCATACAGCTGGAAGCTCATGAGGGGTTCAGGTAGCTCTCTCAGGTAAGACTTCAGAGCACCTGAGCAGGGAAACGGGTAAAGGTGTTCACCAAGCACCAAATGTGTTACAGTAACACACAAGGTCTATCATCGGTCTTAAAAATTAAGTATCTAATTCCTTTTTTTTTATTTTATGTCTTCTAGAGACAATAACAAATTGGTGACAATTAACAGGATGAAGAATTAGCATTTTGTGGGTCAGTTGATTTCACAGTCAAATGTACGCTTCACACAATGGTGGAGGATGCGGCTGTTCCCTTTCAATAACAACAGGTAAGATTCTTCAGACCAGGTCAGCACCCATGTCTTTATCTGCTGTTTCTGATCCAGGAGGTTTAGCAGGAAGAGCCAAAATTCAGTAAAACATCTTTGATTCTTTATGGAATCTTTACTGTCAGGTTGCCAGGAAACGGGCAATACCAGCAACAGCGTGGGGGTCGGAGTAGAACTCCTCTAGCTGGGAGGTGGAACAGTCCAGAGCTGCCTTCAGCTTCTTCAGCTTGGATGCTCCCGCAGCGATTCTGAAGAGGCCCTGGCACACAGGAAACAGGAAGTGAGGTCAGCAAGCCCCTCAGTATGTCAACGAATAGAGATGAAGCAGAGTCTCTGTGCCATCTACATCACCAGCTCAGGTTTCCCCAAAATTTACACCCTTGGAAAATGACTGAATTCTGTCAGCCAATGTTAACATTAATGTCAGGTAAATTAAAGCCCTCACATTCAGGACTTTGCTGAATATCCTTAGCATGCAATGACTGTGACCCTGTGAGCTTCTTCTCTGATGCTCTGGCAGGCCTGTCCTGCAGCAGTGTATGTACTAGCTGGTGTGGGGATGCTGTTAGCCATCTAACACTACTGCTGCTGTTTCTGACATTTATCAGGTGCATGCCAAGCGTGCTGCAGTGCCGCCAGCCGCTCTTGCTGCATGGCTGCAGTGTAATGCGCTGTCATGAGCCTGCCGGGAGGGGGTGCGTTAGCATCATCAGGGCGCAGTTGGGTCCCGTAAAACAGAAACCGGTCAGTGGGGAAGTGGGTTTTAGTCTCTGTGGTATTTTAGGAACCAGCAATGTGGCTCTGGCTGCCGTGTTGGCGGGTTTCGCAGACGGGCTGATATAAGTCTAACCCACAGTCAGCCAGAAAAGGGGAAGTGGCGGGGTCGCTGTTTCACACTCAGGGTGACTGCATACATATTTAAGGCTAGAACATCACACCCCGGCTAACAGCGCGCTAACACCAGAGGCTAAAAACAGGGTGCTTCTCAGTTTTCACTCACACACTTTGGGTATCTAATTCCCCTAACCATTACACTACACTGTAACCTCTGAGCTACAAGCCCAGCTCCCAAACCATTATACTACACTGTAACCTCTGAGCTACAAGCCCAGCTCCCTAACCATTACACTACACTGTAATCTCTGAGCTACAAGCCCAGCTCCCTAACCATTATACTACACTGTAACCTCTGAGCTACAAGCCCAGCTCCCTAACCATTACACTACACTGTAACCTCTGAGCTACAAGCCCAGCTCCCTAACCATTACACTACACTGTAACCTCTGAGCTACAAGCCCAGCTCCTAACCATTACACTACACAGTAACCTCTGAGCTACAAGCCCAGCTCCCTAACCATTACACTACACTGTAACCTCTGAGCTACAAGCCCAGCTCCCTAACCATTACACTACACTGTAACCTCTGAGCTACAAGCCCAGCTCCCTAACCATTACACTACACAGTAACCTCTGAGCTACAAGCCCAGCTCCCTAACCATTACACTACACTGTAACCTCTGAGCTACAAGCCCAGCTCCCTAACCATTACACTACACAGTAACCTCTGAGCTACAAGCCCAGCTCCCTAACCATTATACTACACTGTAACCTCTGAGCTACAAGCCCAGCTCCCTAACCATTATACTACACTGTAACCTCTGAGCTACAAGCCCAGCTCCCTAACCATTACACTACACTGTAATCTCTGAGCTACAAGCCCAGCTCCCTAACCATTATACTACACTGTAACCTCTGAGCTACAAGCCCAGCTCCCTAACTATTATACTACACTGTAATCTCTGAGCTACAAGCCCAGCTCCCTAACCATTATACTACACTGTAACCTCTGAGCTACAAGCCCAGCTCCCTAACCATTATACTACACTGTAACCTCTGAGCTACAAGCCCAGCTCCCTAACCATTATACTACACTGTAACCTCTGAGCTACAAGCCCAGCTCCCTAACCATTACACTACACTGTAATCTCTGAGCTGCAAGCCCAGCTCCCTAACCATTACACTACACTGTAACCTCTGAGCTACAAGCCCAGCTCCCTAACCATTATACTACACTGTAACCTCTGAGCTACAAGCCCAGCTCCCTAACCATTACACTACACTGTAACCTCTGAGCTACAAGCCCAGCTCCCTAACCATTACACTACACTGTAACCTCTGAGCTACAAGCCCAGCTCCCTAACCATTATACTACACTGTAACCTCTGAGCTACAAGCCCAGCTCCTAACCATTACACTACACTGTAACCTCTGAGCTACAAGCCCAGCTCCCTAACCATTACACTACACTGTAACCTCTGAGCTACAAGCCCAGCTCCCTAACCATTACACTACACTGTAACCTCTGAGCTGCAGACCCAGCAGGTTAAAGAGTTGACCTTTGACCTCTGACCTCCTCCTTCATGCCAGTCTCCAGCAGCATCATAACACAGGCCTCAATGGGCAGGGCGATCTCACGGTTACTGCGTTTCAGGTGCTCGTCCAGGTGAGTACCGAATGCCGGCTTCTCCGTCCAGGACTCTGCAGGAGGGCGAGGGGGAGAGAGGGAGAGGACATGCTCATCATTAGAGAGTCCCACAGACCTGTTCAGCATAAACCACTTAACCCTGTGTACCCCCCCCCCCCATTGCTTCCCATTAGGAACTGAACAATGCTATCAGCTCCCCACACTACAGGCCCCCCCGCAGACTCAGGAGGAAGCAGCTGCACATGCTGACTGGTCTTTGATGTGTGTCACACCAGTTTCACACACGGGGGGGGGGGGGGGTTGGGGGGGCACAGATCTGTCACACATTGCCTATGACACTTGAGAAACAGCATCACCAACATTACATCATCACTGACATCTTTAGTGTAAGCAGTACCCGAACGGGGACTGCAGCTGTATAAGAAAAACTATGTTACAGACACCCTGTTTTACAGGCATGCAAAAACAGTCTGCAGCTAAGGGGCATGAGAGTCAGAGAGAGAAACAGCCTTTATGGATGTAATTATTATTTAACTGCTCACGACCCAATCAGAAACACTGAATCACAATGAAATAGCCAATCAGAAATAGCAAAGGCTGCCATCGCTGTTTGTCAATTTTTTGACCTCCTGATAACTTTCCCTCCTTTCCCCTCCCTATGTCAAACACGGTCTTGCACTATGGACACGGTGTGAGCGCAGGCTACTGTGCCGTTATCCCTGTCACTGTGTTCCCTGGCTCAGACTCCACCCGTCCCGGCGTGCGCGCGGCGGCGGCGTGGGAAATACCTCCAGAGGCACATTAGGGGTAACTCTGTTAGCATTAAAACAGAGCAGCGCTTACAGCAGGGCTTTGTGTCAGAAGGAGGAAAGCACTGTTGTGTCATTAGCATCCCCTCAGTGATGAAACGGACACTACTGACGCAGCTGTCTACTCGCTAACGGCTAACACCCTGCACTGCCCCACTGCGTCTCACAGCCACTCCACACTGAGCAGAGACCCACTGCAGGGTGCACTTCAGTCACAGGCCTGCTGCGTAACGCACACTGCTGGACTGGACTGGTGGCACGCCCATCGGGCCGTGCCAAAAACAGGTTCCTGAGCATTGAAACGCGTGTTATGATCGCAAGTACAATACTTAAATATGGCTGCGTATTTCTTCATGTGTCAAACCTGCACGCTGTACGAAATGGCAGGAGAGGAGAAGGGAGGAAAGGAGAGGGGAGGAGGGACTGATCCTACCTTGCTGTGCTTTTATAGCAGGCAGGAGGTTCTCCAGAGCAGAGAGAGATCTCCTGTGGTAATCAGCCTGGGCCTCCAGCAACTGAGAGAGAGAGAGAGAGGGGTGGGGGTAGAGTGTGCACGTTAATCAGCCGAACAGAAACAAAAATCTGTGTGTCTTTAAATACTCTGCTGTTTAGGAAACCTTAAATGTGAACTACCATTACCCAATCTTCCTCAGGGCCACTCACACCAAATGCTCCGAGTGGAACTAAGAGCAGAATTCCAGACTCTTATTTCAGCACATTGATTAATTTGGCCGAATTTGAGCCAAGCCACCCCCATGCAGAAAATGATCAGAGGAAGCTGGTTTAACAGCTACTTTTGTGTATAATCGCTGTAGGAATCTGTAAATATTTAGCAGACAGACATTCCTACGGGGGGGAGGGGGTCACTCACCATGACGTAGTAGCATGCATACTCCCCCTCCTTGGAGGAGAAGTTATACAGGTCTGCAGCCAGCTGGTCCTGCAGGGAGGAGACGGAGTGAAGAGTCACAACACTGAGCATGTGCAGGAGAAAGACAGACAGACAGACGGCAGGTAAACAGACAGACAGACAGGCGGCAGGTAGACAGACAGACAGACAGACGGCAGGTAGACAGACAGACAGACAGACAGACAGGCGGCAGGTAGACAGACAGACAGACAGACAGACAGACAGATGGCAGGTAAACAGACAGACAGACAGGCAGGTAAGCAGACAGACAGACAGACGGCAGGTAAACAGACAGACAGACAGATGGCAGGTAGACAGACAGACAGACGGCAGGTAAACAGACAGACAGACAGATGGCAGGTAAACAGACAGACAGACAGACAGACAGATGGCAGGTAAACAGACAGACAGACAGATGGCAGGTAAACAGACAGACAGACAGACAGACGGCAGGTAAGCAGACAGACAGACAGACGGCAGGTAAACAGACAGACAGACAGACAGCAGGTAAACAGACAGACAGATGGCAGGTAAACAGACAGACAGACAGATGGCAGGTAAACAGACAGACGGACAGACAGACAGCAGGTAAGCAGACAGACAGACAGACAGACGGGCGCTCGCCTTGCACATTTCCACTTTCTTCAAGGCTTCATCCATCTCCTCCTTCAGGCAGTCCGCCTTCACCGTCAGGGCCTGGTTACTCGCTGATGAGATTGCTGACTTGGACAGCTGGAAATACCTGGAGCCAGCAACACACACCGTGTGCCTAAATATATGCCTTACTTTATACAGGTGTGTATTTATACTTCATACTTTATATAACAGTCCTACCTGTTCTTGGCGGAGTCGTAGTCCAGCACGAGTTTGGCCAACTGTTTCCTCTGTTTCTGAATGTTGGGTATCTCCACCTGAGGGGCGGGGCAATAGGAGGGTGAAGGGGCAGGGCTACTGTCACATGATTACCACTGGGAATTTCACATTGGGGGAAATGAGAAACTGGGGATAAAATGTGATGAAGTTAGATATGAAAATAAGATGGCAGGAAAAGCACAACAGAGGTTTGTGTATGATTGTACAACTGTATGAGTGTACAAGTATGCGCTGTGTTGATGTGTGTGTGTATGTTAACACAAAGATGTGCATGTTTAAGGTAAGTATGTATATGCAAAGATGTGTGAGTGTGTACAGGTGTGCTCAGGTATGCGTGTGTAAGTAGGTACAGGTGTGCTCAGGTATGAATGTGTAAGTTCAGGTGTGTGAGTGTGTGCAGGTGTGCTCAGGTATGCGTGTGTAAGAACAAGTGTGCTAAGGTGTGAGTGTGTAGGTACAGGTGTATAGGTGTGTACAGATGTTCTCAGGAATGCATGTTTATGTACAGGTGTGCTCACCTCTGCCAGCTGGTTGAGTGGATCCAGGATGTCTCTCTCTATCTGAACTTCATGCTGCATCAGCTCACTGGCTAACCGGTTCTCTGCCTCTCCACACACCTCCATCATCTTACTGCAACACACACACACACACACACACACCTCCATCATCTTACTGCAACACATACACACACACACACACCTCCATCATCTTACTGCAACACACACACACACACACACACACACACACCTCCATCATCTTACTGCAACACACACACACACACACACCTCCATCACCTTACTGCAACACACACACACACACTCCATCATCTTACTGCAACACACACACACACACACACCTCCATCATCTTACTGCAACACACACACACCTCCATCATCTTACTGCAACACACACACCTCCATCATCTTACTGCAACACACACACACACACACCTCCATCATCTTACTGCAACACACACACACACCTCCATCATCTTACTGCAACACACACACACACACACACACCTCCATCATCTTACTGCAACACACACACACACACACACACACACACACACACATCATCTTACTGCAACACACACACACACACACACACATCCATCATCTTACTGCAACACACACACACACACACACACACACACACACACACACACACACACACACACACACACACCTCCATCATTTTACTGCGACAAACACACCTCCATAAGGCGAGCCTATGTTTGCAGTGCTTTTGTAAGATTCACAGAGACACACAAGAGAAGGAAGGTGTGCAGTGAGGGGGCGGAGCAAGCAGCACAAACTCTGATCCTTCACCAACCAATCAGATTGCAGGTCAGGTTTGATGGGTGGATACTCACCCAATCAGGGACTCATCTCCTAGCTGACTGCCTCCTTCCTGCATGGTCTGTGACAGCGCCGTCAGTGGGAGCTTTTTCTGTGTGAGGATTTGCAGAGGAATGATGGGATAGCATGGGAGGACCAGGGATCACCCGATGTAATGGTGCTTAGATGATCATGATGATGCAACAGTGCTATGGTAACTGCTGCATCCCAGTTCCTTGTTGACAGCGATGTAATGGGTTTTTGATTGTTACAGTGATGTAACAGTGCTTTGTTTACAGTGTGGTAATTGGGGGCAGTACTCACATGTCGTTTCTCCCCCTCTGTGCCGATGGTGCCCTGCAGGCAGGTCACCATGCGTTTGTGTGTGCTGTGAGAAACCAGACGCACCGCCTCCAACCTCCGCTCGATCTGCAGACCACAAAACTCACCATCAAAACGCTGCGGTAACACCGGGACATAACCGTCCAACACCACAGTAACCCTGCATGTCTCTGGCATTAAAACACTGCCATGAAACCAGAAAACTGGGGTCGGAAGCCAATGGGATGGCCAGGATAACACCATAAAAACTCTGCGGTAAGACATGGGCATCTTAGTCAAAGCAAAAGACACACAAAAACCTTGACCTCAGAATCAAAGCACACACTGAAAGAAGAAAACAAACCTGAATAGCGAAACAGGATGTGAAATTTCAGTAATCTGGGACTTCAAATCAGGACACACGCTGCATAAACAAACAGCTTAACAATGGGACTGAAAACCTTAACTCACAAAAATACACCATGAAAATGTGAGTCCTCGTTTCATTAAATAAACTCAACAGCATAGTTCAAACTCTACATTAAAATATGCACAACAGCACAGCACCTTAGTCTGGAAATACATTGACAAAATATGTTCGGTCACATGTTCATCTAAGGCACTAATTCAGAGCGATTACGTTCCCGTTAGTTGAGCCTCCACATTATCCAATCAGAATGAGTGACTAATGTCACACGGCAGACACCCAACAAAGTGTTTCTTTTTCAAACGGTGGTAAACAGTGCAGTGTAATGGTTAAGGAGCTGGGCTTGTAGCTCACAGGTTACAGTGTAGTGTAATGGTTAGGGAGCTGGGCTTGTAGCTCAGAGGTTACAGTGTAGTATAATGGTTAGGGAGCTGGGCTTGTAGCTCAGAGGTTACAGTGTAGTATAATGGTTAGGGAGCTGGGCTTGTAGCTCAGGGGCTGCAGTCTGGACTCCTTTGAGAAAGCACCCATGTGTAAAGTACCATACCCTAGCAAATACCCAGCTTTCTGAATAGTGTGTAAAAAGGAAAGCTACGTAAATTGGACTGGGTAATGGTGACACAGCTAAATCCTTCATTGCTCCGAACCATGTCAGCTAAATCACACAAGCAAGTTACAGTAGGAGTGATGACCACTAGGTGGCAGCTTAGAACTAAAATGACGAGGAGATGGATACAGAATTTATGGTGCACTCAGTTGGACCAGGATTGTCCCTGTCATGGAGATGGACTCAGGAGTGAACCAATCTCACTTCCCAATCTCAGGCTCTGGTCTTCACCCATGACTCTTTCCTGTGCTGCTTTCACACAGGGGCTGATGGGAGACAGAGTCCAGAATTTGTTGAAGCATCCCCTAAAAGCTTAGCTGAGGACATCACATCCCATAATGCTTTGCTGTAAAGTGTTCAGATGTGCACTGAATATTATAAATAATAATAGCCATGAGGCTCAGAATTAATTTACAGAACATTTTAATAAATAAAAATGAATAAATATGCTGGGAGAACACTTAACACTGAGTCACAACGTCTTGGTGAAGAGGACACTTTGGACACCAATACTGAGTCAGACACACGGGAAGCCGTGCAGGTCGCAGGACTAACTATCCCAGATGAGCAGAGTTTATGAACAATTATGACTATTAAACGGACATGCCAATCATCAGAAACACGTCAGCTAGAGCAACCTATGAAAGAGGTGAAAGAGCAAGATCATCACACTGAAGTATGAAGAGTGGGAGGGACCCGAAAAACACAATCCTTCCTGTCCTACAGCTCGAAAACATTCCTCTGCCGTCAAAGCAAAAGCAAGGGAGCCCGGAAGGTGTGGGCGACAGTCAGGGGGTTGGGGGGGGGTGGGGGCTTGTGAAATGCGTCAGAAACGAATGAGCTGAGAGTGTGTGGGGGGGGGGGCTCCAAACAGTCAAAAACAATAAACACACCGCCCATCTACCAAAAAAACATCCAGGGAAACCAGGAAGTCCACATTCTGGAGGCAAAGGCACAGGTGCCAACAAATGGTCGGGTCAAACACGCGCTTTTGCATCACTCAGCCTGACCTGACCCCGCCCCCTACGTCCAAATCAACTCCTGATTGGTTGGTGCAGATTTTTCCTTTTTCCATGGAACTTGGGAAGGGTGCCGGAGATCGCCTCACTTCTTGTTCCGTGGAATGAGGAAGGAGGAAGTCGGCTCACATCTATCAGTACTGTGTCATTTAGGCCCGCTGAGCAGCATGCTAACAGGCTAACGGCAGCACCTGAACAAAGACAGCCAGCGTTCGCCGTTCGCCCGCAGCGCAGCGTGCTAACGGGCTAATGGGAGCGTCTGAACAAAGACAGCCAGCGTTCACTGGTAGCCCGCAGAGCAGCATGCAAACGGGCTAACGGCAGCGTCTGAACAAAGACAGCCAGCGTTCGCCCTCCCACGCTCTGCCTCTCCCGGGATGTGGCAGCTTAGACATCAGTCACATTCAAAAAAGGTGGTTTGCAGGAGTGTAATGCATTTGACACAGTTTACTCAGTTCATGTTTGAATTATCACTTTCACCTTAGATCTTCCTGCTCTATTTACTTCATGGCTGTTTTTTTTTTTTTTTTTTCTCTCACCCAAGGCTGACAGTAGCCCAATGGCCCAATGCTAACCTGCTGGCATTCCAGTATCAGGCCAAGAACAGCCTGCTACAAAACCAATACCCGCCCATTGGCCTTCCAAAACTATCCCAACAGCAGAATGATGCTGGCCAGCCAGCAGAGTAGCTAGCCCACTATTAGACCAATCTAGCCCTGCATTCACAATTCACATGGGAGACAGCAGACAACAAACAGGATGCCATCGATTTCAGTCAGAGCATGACGACACATTCCATTGAGGCAATGAGAATATACCATCCAAAGTTTGTTTTTTTTGTTTTTTTTTTTATACTTCTGCCATGTACTGTTACAGTGCAGCTGGACCTGATGTTGATTTTCCAAGAAAACATATCTTGGAATGTGTCACCTAGCAACCTCACCTGGCAACAGATACCTTATGCCATGCTGTTTTGGTGTGTACATTCCTGTTCTGCCGCTTCCTCTCATTCCGCGGGATTTTTCTCCCGCCCTCCCTGTGAATGCAGAGTGGGGCAGACTAGCCCAGGCATGCTCAGGGCCACACGCAGGGGAATCACCCTCGAACCCTGAGCCGGCTTCCCTCACACCTGAGTATGAGTAACCCCCAATGCCCCAGAGCTGCTGGGCCTGAGGGCCAAGCACAGGAAAACAGAACCCCTAAAGTAAAGGAGGGCTGCAAGACAAGGGGGGTTATGCCAATTAAGGCTTCCCACAGGATCCCACCTTACCTGGGCAATAAACTCACCTTACCTGTGTGGTAAACCACAAGGCCGGTTTGCCCAGTTAGCTGGCTGATTATTACCAGTTGCTGTGTGTCCTGAACACAGCACATTGATTTAGCGGTAGTCTCAATAACAGAGATGTCCGTCTGTCTTTATTATATTGACCAATGATAGGTGGATAACCAGTGAACCCACATATGTGGTATACCCTGCTGGTGTCTTTGCTCCCTCCATGCCAAGCCTTTGGGGGTTGTGGGGGTTTTTGTAAATAAAATATAAACCCTGGTACCAGGGTGGCTGACACTCATACTCCCAGCGACTGGACCTACAGATGCACCACAAGCATTCATTTTTACCCTGCCCGTCTAGCATGCCCTGCCATTTTATTAGCATTCATTTTTACCCTGCGCATCTAGCATGCCCTGCCATTTTATTAGCATTCATTTTTACCCTGCGCATCTAGCATGCCCTGCCATTTTATTAGCATTCATTTTTACCCCGTGTGTCTCGTCTGCACTGCGATATTATTAGCATTCAATCGTACTGATTTCCTCATCTTAGCCAGTTATCATATTGACACATAACTATCATAATTTTATGGGACTGCCAAGCAACTGGCCCACTGGAACCATAAAGACATACTCCACTCCACATAAATATCTAGCCTAGCACATATGCTAATACAGGCAGGCTGTCTCTTTACATAGCTGGGTATTTGCTTAAGAAATTCAGATTAAAACATGTTTTTTAAAGCTACCGCCGTGTCTTACCTGGAGGACAAAAGCAGTAGCTTTCTGATCATATGTTCCCAGAGTAAACCCCGGGGACCTACCGAAGGCCTGGGGTGTGTGCAGGTTAATTACCCAGGCTCAGTTAGCTCATTAGCTGTGTATGCTAACACTGGTTCACTCACAGATAAGACAGCAGTTAAACCTTTTCTACATAGACACAAAAACGGTCTTCGTCTGTCATTCACAGGCCTACCAAGAAGTTTAGCATCTGATCACACAAATGGCTGGCCCTATTTAAGCGGTCAGGAGCAGGACATGACATAAAATACAGGGGAAGATACGGCCGTGTTTCTGACAGTAACCACGCTGACTACGCTACAGGGACGTGTCAGCTCCCATGAGGCCATGGCGTCAGACGAGCACAGGTATATTTACCTGCACCTGTGGGGAGCACAGATAGGGAGGCCCTGCGGCCTGGAGCCGAATTCTCTGAATGTCTGCAGTTTGGGCACGCCCCATGCAGCACCCACAGGCACAGAGCACGGGGGCCGCCCCCGCCCCATGCCCCCGCAGCTAAAAAAGGCCCCCCTCCCCTGCCATCGTCTGACTGGTTCCACCACTACTCCTTCAGGTTCTGCGTGTTGATTGGATAGCCAGTCTTTCCAGCAGTGCCCACAGTCAAGTCACAGTAAGGCTGAATACACTAACGTTACACTCACATGCAGCACTTAGCACACTCGCTTAGCCAGAGAAACTCACAAAAATGCACACAATAAAGTTGTAGCAACGAGCAAAGCAAACAGCAAAGGCTGGCTTCAGTCAAACACACTTAGGGCTGTATTTAAACAGTCTCAGTGCAGGAAAACGAGGAGCACAGCTCAAGTGTGCTTAGGGCCCTTTTTCCTGGTCAGAGGGCATTCACGTGGAGCCGAAATGCTGGTCAGAATGGGTAGAGTTTCTCATTCATTTATGTAAATTTGTGTCCAAGTTGAAACATGCAATGACCGGGTTAGAGTATCTAACACTATATCTGCACTAAACCCATGGTCCTTTGCTCTGTGAGCCGCTTGGCAGCCCACTGCTGGGGGCTCTTCCTGCATGTACAGGGGAGTTGCTGAGTGAACCACCTGGCAGCCAGCAGGAACTGAGAGCGCAAATCTCCTCCTCTGAGGACGAAATCTGAGCCTGAATCTCCGAGCCAGATATCGCAACTGCATTTTTGGCACAGACAGTGCGGCACCAGTCATCCTTATCAACCAATCAGGTTCATGGATTGGTGACTCAATTAAATAAACAAGACAAGAAAATAAAGCTAACCGATCGGTGTCATCACTCTCTAGGGCCATCCCCTGGCCGGCCGGGGAAGGTGTAAGTGCAGGTGCAGGTGCACGTGCAACGTGACTCTTGTTGCATTGTGGGAGAAACTCCCCCTCTTGGTTGCAATATGATGTACAGCCAGGTGCTACAGCCCGATTTCCATCAGGTCCTGAAAGACAGCTACTCGTACATCATACTGCAACAACAGTGTTGTCATTGCAACACCTCCCCCCCCATCTATTTCCCCACTGCAGGTAAAAGCTTGTGATCGGTACTATGGAAAACCGTGCTGGGAGGCTAGAGGCTGCTGCAGTCATGGGACTGGCCTGAGGCTGTGATTCAACAATCCCTACATGGGTGGGGGGTGGGAGCTGTATGTCATTTTTCCATTGTGACATCATAGCATCTTAAGGAATGATTGACAGCATGTCATTCCGCGGCAGTGTCTGGCTCACTCTGTGTCGTGTGACAATAGCGTTTCTGTTCTAGAACTTGCGTGGAGAGAGATAACTGACAGGAAGAGAACTGGTTTGTCGCGTTTCCTCTCCTGCACCAGTACACCTGAATGATGTTGTTCTTTTTTTTTTAATCAGTGACCAGGGCACAGACGCTGTTCTCACATCAGCAGCTCTGTGAGGGAGGGAGCTAAGCCATTAATATGAGCCAAACCCTGTCAAATGCAAACCAGACTGGGACAAAACACAACGTGGACCAGGAGAAACACAGAGGTTATATTTCCAGTGTTCACTTGCATCTCCCAATTCTTTCCTCACCTAACCTCCTCTCGCTCGCAGACTCAGGAGGAGGAGGAGGAGGAGGAGGAGGTACTTTGGACTCCCTCAACTCACATGGTGACCGGCCCGCACTTCTTCCCAGAGCTGCACCACAAACAGCTGCTTTTAGTCTGTGAGCCACCAGGAGGTGCCATTTATAGCAGCAGTTTATAACTCAGGTGAGTTACCATCACAAGCTTAAACACTGGAAACACTGGGCACTCACCTGTAACAGGTCATCGCTCAGCACCTCTGTTTTCTCCGCTCTGTAAAGAGAGAGAGAGAGATATCAGATGAGACGAGCTGCCGTTAGTGCAGGATCGGTCGGAGCGCTGACTGTGGGGATGCTCTTTGGACAGGCAGGATCTCAGGCCCGTCAAACAGGGTGAAAACCTGCCAGGCAGACCTGCCTGTTAAGATAGGAAAACCAAACCACGTTCCCCGTCTCTGTCACCCAAGGAATCACAGGAATGCTGAAGGACTGGGAGAGTAATCCCAGAGAGTATGAATATAAAAGCCTAAATTTGCACTCCAGTACAGCAGTGCTCAGTTCCCAGTCCCGAGGTACCTGCTCCACCCCAGCCCAGATCCTCCTGAACCCACTGGGCAGGCACTCCTTGGCTTAGCAGGGGTGCTTATTAGAGAAATTGGGTGGTGATGTTGATGGTTGGAGCAAATACCTGCAGATACTACACCCCTCAGTCAGGGAGGTGAGTGTCTCTGTTGAATATTAGTATAAATAGTGAAGTCTATCTAAAGTGTATATGCATAAACAAACAAGTATGTTTTAACATGTATAAAACTACAATGTATACCAAAAAAATTCACAGATAAAAGCAGTTTTTAACTTTATTTTTCATTTACTTTCATGACACTTCTAAGTAAAACAGAAACACAACACAGCATCCCCACTTCCTATGACCACAAACCATTAAAAGCTTTTAACTGCATGATTAGTCAATAAGGTAAACATTATAGCATGCAGTAAACTATTTATAAACTATATATAAGGGCGGTTTTATCTGTGGTTGTGCACACATTACCCTTTTAGTCAGTCAGCCAGCCAAATTGAAAACAGACAAAAAAAAACCCATCAACTCATCAGTGAGTTGGGAGTCAGATCGGGCTAAACCTCCCAGCTCTGGGCCCAGGAACCATCACCCTCTCAGGAGGAGCAGAGACCCTGAGAATGCAGCGGGGGTATTTCACCAATACATCAGCATCACATAATCCACCCCCTCCCAGTACCCCGCCCAGACTGGCCGTATGGATCTTATCTTTAATGCCTTCTGACATTAAGTCGGTGCGAGCGCGGTAGACTTGGGAGTCAAATTGTGTCAAGGACAGAAATGAGAAGCTGATGAGATTAAGGGCTTACTGAGACAGGGATGCTAATCTTTCCTCTGATACTGATACAGCGTATTGCTAACACAGTGCTAGCAGAGCGTGAGCTTCTCCTGCCTACAGAGCAAACTGCTAACACAGTGTACTGCTAAGAGAGCATAGCGTGAGCTTCTCCTGCTAACCGAATGTACTGCTAACACACTGTACAGCTAACAGAACATAGCGTGAGCTTCCCCTGCTTACAGAGCATACTGCTAACAAAGTGTACTGGTAGCAGAGCTTATGCTGCTAACACAGTTTACTGCTATCACCATATACCGCGAACACAGCAGTTTGGCTCTGCTGCTAATATAGCCTAGTTCTGCTACATGTTTTTGTGGTTTCTTTTCCATCACCAGTTTGGAAACCAGGTACGTGGACCCTTTAGCCAATCAGTGATTTAAATGAATCAATTAAGTGCTGAAGCAGCCGAAACCCCCCGCACACCTGGAGGCTCTCTGGCACTGGACCCTGACAGCAGCGTGTGAGTGGAGCTGTGTACTGTGTACTGTCTGCCATAGGCACACATGTAAACCATGTCCCCAAGAGTGATCTGACTGCAGGAGAGCCAGGTGCGCTCCAGCTCTGGCTCCCAACACCACGGCCCATCTCTACCTGCTTCTGCTTTCTCTTGTTTTTCAGCTGTGTGGCTGTTGGAGAGATCCCAAAGGTGAGTAATCTTTTCCCTGTCAAGTGGAGAAATCGTTGTTTTTGCCGTTGTTTTCAGCAGTGCCCCCAACCCCCGTCAACTTGTTAGTGTTACCATGGCAGCAGCTCATGTTGGCCTCTCCTCCCATTCAGAGAAGTAGAAGCACCCTCCCCACACACACACACACACACACACACACACACACGCACACACTGCAGAAGGCACTTCCTGTTCCCAGCATTCCCTCCTGATTTGTCATGGTCACAAGTGGGAGGGGGCGGGGCCAAGGTGTTGATGTGTGACACACTGGCCTGTCATCGGCGGGGGAGGGAGGTGGGAGTCTCTCAAACTCCTGATTGAGCAGAACGTGCCAAAAAATGGAAGGAACCCCCACTCTCCTTCCGTCACTGGCACCACACAGTTATCAGACCTCAGAAAGCTGTACAGGGGTTACGGAAGCCTGAGGCTTCATGACTCACATAAAGGGCGGAGTTACTGAAAGATCCTCACAGCTGAGAGCAATATGGCCAACACCCCAGCAACTCAGACTCTTACGATCAGTGAAATGACAAAACCAGGAAGGGAAAAAGGAAACAAGGAACTAAGGAGTGAAAAAATGAAGGAATTAAGGAAGGAGGGAGAGTATAGTATAGGGAAACTATGTTCAAATGGTCTCTTTTCAGCCCAGCAACTAAAAAAGTCCATGACACAAGAAGAACGCACTACTAGGGAAACACTGTGTTTCCTGACAAGCACACAAGCACTCTAAACGCTCTAGACTACTAGTTAGATCTATCCAATTACAAGGCTGTTAAAATATGCATCAAGCTCTGGACTGTTCCACTTCAGACTGTACTTTTGAGTCAGAAAACACCAGTGAAGCTGCTGCAATGACATCATTCGGGCCTCTCTGTGTTTGACTAGCCGTGTCTGCTTGACATTGCTTTGCTCTGGGCTGAATAAAACCAGCAGAACGATGGTGATGCAAATTGGGTGAGAGGCAGCACCTGCAGAGAGGAGCTCAGCTGCAGGCCTGTATGAGTGAAGGCCCAGTGTTTCTGTGAAAGAGCAGAGCACACGAGCAACAGACAGACTCACAGCCTGAAACACATGAACGACAGACAGACTCACAGCCTGAAACACATGAGTGACAGACAGACTCACAGCCTGTAACACACCAGTGACAGACAGACTCACAGCCTGAAACACAGAATCACAGACAGACTCACAGCCTGTAACACACCAGTGACAGACAGACTCACAGCCTGTAACAGACAGAATCACAGACTGTAGGCAGACTCACAGGCTGTAACTGACAGACTCACAGACTGAAATGGCAGGTGCACTTTGTTATGGACTAGGGGCCTAGGGCCTTACTCAAACAGTCAGACAGTCAGCTTCTTCTCGCTCTGCTGTTAATCAGTTCAGCTCACAGACACTGCTGGAGGCTGGGTCACTTCCCTGCAGCATCCAATGGAGTCTATTTCTATTACACTCTATTCTGCCCTGTACTACTCTACCTATTTCTATTACACTCTATTCTGCCCTGTACTACTCAATCTATTTCTATTACTCTCTATTCTGTCCTATACTACTCTATATAGTTACCAACTGATCATTTCTCTAAATATATGAACTGAGATAACCTTCATATTCATTCAGAAAAACATCAAATGAGTTCCACTTTTTGATGAAAAGTCTTAGAAAGCTGCAGAGCACAGCCTCACTGCAAGGGACTGTGTGTTAGCACAGGGCACAGCCTTCTACACAGGGACTCTGTGTTAGCGCAGGGCACAGCCTTACTGCACAGGGACTTTGTGTTAGCACAGGGCACAGCCTTACTGCACAGGGACTCTGTGTTAGCACAGGGCACAGCCTTACTGCACTGGGACTCTGTGGTACAGGGCACAGCCTCTGTGGGACTTGTGGTAGCACAGGGCACAGCCTTACTGCACTGGGACTCTGTGATAGTGCAGGGCACAGCCTTCTGCACAGGGACTCTGTGTTAGCACAGGGCACAGCCTTACTGCACTGGGACTCTGTGATAGTGCAGGGCACAGCCTTACTGCACAGGGACTCTGTGTTAGCACAGGGCACAGCCTTACTGGACTGGGACTCTGTGGTAGCACAGGGCACAGCCTTACTGCACTGGGACTCTGTGGTAGCACAGGGCACAGCCTTACTGCACTGGGACTCTGTGATAGTGCAGGGCACAGCCTTCTGCACAGGGACTCTGTGGTAGCACAGGGCACAGCCTTACTGCACTGGGACTCTGTGGTAGCACAGGGCACAGCCTTACTGCACAGGGACTGTGTGTTAGCACAGGGCACAGCCTTCTGCACAGGGACTGTGTGGTAGCACAGGGCACAGCCTTCTGCACAGGGACTGTGTGTTAGCACAGGGCACAGCCTTCTGCACAGGGACTGTGTGGTAGCACAGGGCACAGCATTACTGCACTGGGACTCTGTGTTAGCGCAGTGACAGCCTTCCAGCGCGTGCTCAGTGTTTAGCGAAGGGAAGCCTGTGGATGTGGAGCCCTATATCCCCAGGTAAGCTCAGACAAATCAGACAAGCCGCTGTGGACTCAGGTCACAGATACAGTGTCCAGCGTGTCCAGTTACACTGACCATGCACTGTAAGTGGATACACGGGGTTCCAGTTCTGCTTTGCTCAGATTGGGGTCGATATCGGATCAGTACTGATCCTGGGGAGGGTAGACAAATGCAGGTTTTCCCTCTGTCCCTCTGTCAGGAACTTCAGGCAAAAAATATCACTTAATATGATTATTCTCACCTTGTTAATTTGGATTTCTGCTGGATAACATGTAATAGTTTAGCCCAAGAAAGAGAATAAATGGAAGCTAAACATAAACAATGATGTCACTTGGGTATGAACCCTCCCTCCACTTCAAAAAATGTTAATGAAAGCTGAATCTCAGATGAAGCTAAAGCAAGACTCCAACAATGGCAACCACTACATTTGGCACCATTACAAAGTATCTCTGAATTCAAAAGACAAAAGACTTCAAAAGGCTTGAATGATGAGAGGAGGAGGAGGAGTTATATCCCTATGACATCATCACTTGAAAGGGTGTTTTACAGACTAAATATTTAGCTTTGAAAAATGAAATAAGGGCCACACCAATGATTGCGAGGTTGAAACAGAACAAACCAAATGATGATTTTAAACCCGACCATAAAACATCATCAGTTCAGACCCCAGAAAAACCAAGTGAGGGTCAAACGCCCAACTCACCTCCCTCGCCGTGAGGTCTGTTCTTGCATATTTTACCTAAGTGATGTAGCTCACCTGATCCAAAAGTCAATCATCAAAGGTAATTATGAAGACACTACTCTCAATACTGTATCCATGCAGTATTTCACCACTTATTTCACCACTCTCTGCTTTCTTTTGAAAGTAATTAAAGGTTGGAGTACAAAGTTTAATTAAAATGGGCCTCTTAACTGTGAAATAAAATGTCTTTAACTAGTGCTGTTAAGTGCTGAGTAACAACACAACCCAGGGTTGAGGACCCCTGCAATTAAGTCTTGTTTTGCAGTTTTGTGTACATCCTCGTCGGGGGGTCTATTGAGGTGATGTTTGAAGCGTGGGACAGGGACCCCTCCCTGAGGTGTTTTTACCCCCCCAAAGGACTGTCCGCTGGCACTGTCCTGGAAAGTCACCTCCTCCCTCAGTGCCTGCTTCCTGTTTTGGTTCAGGCATTTCCTGTGGGCAGCAGCAGCTCACTTTCACAATCACAGGAAAACCAGGAACAAGCTGTTCCCAGTGCTGTCCCAATCCCGCCCCTCTGGCTTAGCCACGCCCCTGCACCACCCCTGAGAGCCCGAGCACATACAGATTCCTGCTGACCCTCTGATCACACATATCTCACACATATGCACACAGAGGCATAAACACACACACACACACACTCACACACATGCACGCATTCACATGCACACACACACATGCATACAGGCACACATTGATACACACACTCACACACACGCATGCATGCATTCACATTCCCACACGCACACATCGATACACACACACGCACACATAGATACACGCACACACATGCACACGCACACATAGGTACACACACACACACACATATGCATGCACAAATAGATACGGGCACACGCACATATGCAGACACACACATTGATACACACAAATACACATGCATGCACACATAGATACACATAGATACACGAGCGTGCGCACACACACACACCCCGCAGCGCTGTTGGGCTTCCCTGCTTGGTGGTACACTGTACACTCTTTAAATAGTGATTCAGCAGGAAAAGAGAGAAACACTCAGAGCTCCAGAGTTCACATTTTGACCTGAGGGCAATGAGGGCGAGTCATACTCACATATTTTGGGCTTTTTCCAGAAAAAATATGTAGTTTGAAAAACAACTGGAAAGTGTTCAAGTTTCCCAGTTCCAGAGCATGCATTTGTCATCCTGAGTGATCGCTGGTAAAATAGTGTGTGTGTGTGTGTGTGTGTGTGTGTGTGTGTGTGTGTGTGTGTGTGTGTGTGTGTGTGTGTGTGTGTGTGTGTGTGAGTGTGAGTGAGTGTGTGTGTGTGCGAGTGTGCATGCGTGTGTATCTATGTATGTTTAACTATGTGTGTGTGTGTTTGTGTGTATCTATGTATGTTTAACTATGTGTGTGTGTGTGTGTGTGAGAGAGAGAGAGCGTGTGTACCAGTCACACACTTTTCCAGGTGAAAGGTGGACAGTGCTCTAAGGCAGCATAACTGGGGTGAGGTGTGTGTATGTGATGTGTGTGTGTGTGTGTGTGTGTGTGTGTGTGTGAGTGTGAGTGTGAGTGTTAGTGTGTGTGTGGCAGTCATAGCTGGGGTAAGATGTGAGGCCTCAGCAGTAGCCGGAATGTTCCGTGGCGCTCTGCACTGGAGGACTGGGCCTCACTCTCTCTGCCTGTACCCCACAGCGGGGGTGCGTGTGCTAATGTTCACTCTCAGCGTCCCCCCGGGGTCAAAGGGCAAAGCCCCAGCGAGGTGAGCTGAAGGAACACACTGCCCTGCTCTGCCCCCTGCACCCCACACTCCCCTCCCAAATTCATCAAACCCTACAGGGCTCCTATGGCTGCTCCTAACTCCAGAGAGTCACCCAGAGCAGGAGCAGGGAGCAATGAGCAGGAGCAGGGAGCAGGCCTGTGAGAGACTCACCCAGAGCAGGGAGCAATGAGCAGGGAGCAGGTCTGTGAGAGACTCACCCAGAGCAGGGGAAGGGAGCAATGAGAAGGGAGCAGGGGTAAGGAGCAGGTCTGTGAGAGACTCACCGAGAGCAGGGGTAAGGAGCAGGTCTGTGTATCATGGCTAAAAAGGTCCATGGATCCATATCCTTAGTCATATTACAGTCTTACCTACGTATCTTTACCTACGCTCTGAAAATCTGCTAAAATATCTCACTGTCCACATTGGTTGTAAGTGACATCTTCCTATAAAAGTTGTACGTGGTTAGGGAGTTTCTGTAGTCTCGAAAAGGGGCGATCTATAATCAAGACAAGACACTTCACCTTAAAGCAGAGCAGCATAAATGCAGAATCTTGCCTTGTTCTGTCTGTTAAAGGGGAATCAAACCCGCAACCTCTGGGTTACAAGTCCACTATACTACACTGCTGCCCCCATAATGAGCAGAGACCGATCCCCTTCATCCAGACACCTCTCACAGGGCTGGCTAATAACACGTCTGTCCAATCTGGTCCCAGACTTTAAGAGCCGCTATGACAGGAAATCATTTTTAAATCCGTTTCACTCATTTAAGGAACTCCATCCCACTCTTCCTACGAAACCCAACATCTGTTATCACCTTTACACTTCAGAGAAAATCTCTATCACTTATGATATTATTATCATTTCATACCGTGTCCCCTTTTTCTCTCTCGCTTTTCAGTTTCTTCCTCCATGACTTTTTTTCTATCATAATATTTTTTAAAAAGGAATGTTTAATCTTTCTTATTCACATTTGCTTCCTTCATATTTCTTTCCCTTCACTCCACAGGACAGTAACCCATTGAAAATCAGACTGTCTCTGTGTTGAATACAGATAGTGTTTTGTACTTTTTTTAAAACAATGTTTTAATTGTGCATAAATAAATGTGAACTCAGAGGTCACCAAAGTAAAGGTCCAGTAGAACATAGGTACCTTCAGAGTGTCCAGTTACAGAACAGAAGTTTGAGGAGTCCAATTAGGACTGAGAATTAGAGGTGCCCAAAGGATTCAGAAACTGACAAAACACCCAAAGTCTCTTCATCATCATCATCATCATCATCATGGAACTGGCAGGCGTGTTGCCACACAAACAGGGACAAAACACGGCCGTCCGCATGGAGATGCATGAAGACAAATACAAAACTTTTCCATGGAAACACGACCAATGCAGAATGAGACCCCGACACTGACTTAGGCCAAAAAAACAAAAAAATTACGTCACGTGATTTTCTTAGCGCACGCCCATATCAGTGGAGACCTGGCAAAGATTGACGTTGCATCTTTTCTTAGGAAAAGGAAAAACGCGTAATCCACCGATTGATAGCGCTGCATATTTACACAGGGCGTCGGATTCAGAACCTCTCCAAAGCAGAGTTGACTGGCTGCAGTGACTAAACCGGAAGTCGAACCTGCAACCTACTGGATTCCAGCAGAGTTCGAAAGCAAACCACCACACCTACACTGCCACCTCAGTCACTGCAGAGGCCCTACGAAACCGCATCAAGCCACCAACAGTTCTAATCTACACCGTGTGTTCTTTATCAGTGTCAGTATAACAACATTACCACCCGCGGGCTTGCGCCTTAAATAAGTAATAAAAAGAGGAAAGTGAAAAGGCGCCCAACGCCGCACCAGCCTAAGTGCGTGAATGACTCCCCAGTAGACATGCAGCGCAGTCGGACACAAATACACACATTTATTACAACCATTCGGACCGTGAGGTATTCTCTACGGTGGCTGTGTGTGAAAGTCGGGCAGTTTTGTACACAGACGGTACAGATGAAAACATGCATATATGTATACTTATTATAACTCGAGTAATGGCGTTTTGTTTTGTTATTACCTTATGTATTGTATGACAAGTAAAGCAAAAGAATGTGGCAGCTGAAGGAGAAAACCCTAAACATTATTTGTTAACTTTGCTTTTTGTTGTGCTCGAAAAACTCTGGCCACATAAATTATGACTCTCATTTAACTAGTTTAGACATGCCACAGCACGCATGTATTTTAGAATTGAGGATTTAGTGACAACACAATCTGAACGTGTGGAAACACGCTTTAAGAAACTTTTTTTTTCTATTATTCCCGAGCCCAAACATTTTATACAGCTCTCCGACAAAAAATGAAGGCCAAACTGATTTCCTGTGTCATATTTTACAATACATTTACAACCGGGACAGTCTCGAGAACTACATTAAAAGGTAACTTGTCCACTGCACAAAATCTGGGCACAGCGCATTACCTCAACCTTTCGCGAACTCGGCTCACAAAACAGATTGCACTAAACTTACCTTCCAACTGTTTGGTTGGCAAGCTGTCTCATTCGATTGAATTGCTTCTTCATTTTTGGTCTTATTTCTACGTCTCCTAGTTTGTTTTGTAGAAGTTAGAAGACCCGCTGCGGTGTCCTTCATCAGGCGATAATCCAGCTGTTGACCTGCGATACCGACATTGTGGACAGCAACAATGTCTAAAGGAGGTCCGATACAAATATCAAGAAAGCTCTCGACAACAAAAAAGCTAGCCAGCCAGCTTTGCTGTCGATCTGCTAGCAGGCTAGCACAAAGTGAAGGAGTAATTAGCCGTTTAACCAAATAATTGATGATTTATTCCTTACTAAGCAGACAACGCCGACGTGCTTTTGGCTTTAGAAGCCCAGTCCAGCTTTGATAAGCGCTGAGCTGGATATTACAGCAGTTTACAGGGCAGGAAGTGAGATCCACTTCCCTGTATGGGAGCTGTTATTGTAGGCAGTGACATGCGATAGTTCCGTAAAACAGTGGTTGTTCCAATTCTATATTAATGAGCCATCATGAATATTCAAAAGAGGAAAAATCTGCTCGTAGATTCGGAAAGACAATTGTCCATTGTCAGGTCACGTGTACATCAATATAATTTAAACAAAACAATGTTTGGGAAGTTTAGACTGCCAAAAGTTTAAATGAACGTCCAGCCTGCACGTGTTCACTGCTTTGAATATTACAAGAGATCATATTTTTGGTGCCTAATGTAACCGAAAATGTCATGAATGAAGTATTTTGGAATGTTTAAGTAATGTTTAACTTGTAAAGCAAAGTCAGTCTTGAACAAAAATATGACGATAATGATGGGTTTTATTATTATTATTATTATTATTATTATTATTATTATTATTATTATTAGCCTATTATTTTAGGCTACTCTAGCTGAATTCCTGGGAAAGAAAATCAGTTCCATGGCAAAAGTGTATTAAGCAAATACATGGTAATACATAGATACGTACATTGTTGAAGTCCCATTATAAATAGTTTTCAATCTCATTTCTTGAAAAACACCTCTTAGGGCGATATAAATATGTTTATAATAAGTAGCCGAGGAAATTGTGGAATTTTAAAGCTGTCTTGGTAACCGACCCATGGAAGCGGAAATGTAGTAAGACAAATGACTGCTTTTCACGCCGTGTCTGTACACCACACATAATCTGTGAATGTTCTTTGTGGTCACGAACAACTGAGATTGCTGTTTATGGACACTTTCAAAAAAACTTAGACTTCGCACAACAAACACTCTTATTGACCAAAATGAGCTTTCTAATTAGACTTGGTGAATTTTGAAAACCAAAAAATCAGAACCTGGGTCAGATCCATACCTCACTTGACAATGCTGATCTCACCGATTTTCTTCGATTTTATCTAACGATCTGTAGACGCAGTATTGCCCGCCATAGAAACCATGTTCACTGTATTATGCTGCCATCTACTGGCATTTTGTGTAAATTGCAATTGATGACAATTGCTGCTTTGCGGAGTTAGATTCCTTCACAGCCGTGGTGTCAAAGTCGGGTCCGCGAGGGCCGCAGAGGCTGCTGGTCTTTGCTGTTTTTCTGCACTTTAACCATTAATTTAAATGACTAATTTAAGAGTCTACAGTTAGCTGGTTTCCAAAGGCCATAACTGGCTGCCCTTTGAAAGGAAACCCCAGAAACTCACAGACACTGCAGCCTTCATTAATATCACCTTTATGAACATGGGGGGTCAAAACATCTCGCCATGGTATATATTACAGAGCGCTATGTGGTTTCAGAGCTGAACATGTATGCCTCTCAGAAAAACATTTTTTTATTCATGAAATCCGTCATTATAAATTATTTATGTATTGCTTTATGTCTATACATGTAGTCAAATATAATAATATAGTAATGATTAAATCTTACACACTGCCTCCATCTGTAGAATAGTAAACTGCAGTCACCCTGTCTTGTTGCACAACAGCGACTCCTCTGGTCATTCCAGAACCTGCAGTCTGACCGGCTCCATCTGCGCACGTAGTATTTGCAGCCCTCGTGCCTGATGACTGCGCAGATCTGCTGGTGAGGAGGAACAGACAGGGGAGCTTGCATTTTCACATGCTTTCCTAAACTGATGGAGAACTTTGCAGCGATGAGAGAGGCCTATGTGAGCTGGATGATCTGGACTCTCCAGCTTGTGAGGAGAGCAAACAGCTCTGGGGACAGGAAAGTTAATGCTATGAAAGAATAAAAGGCTTGTCTCCGGACTACAGCTGCTGGACTCCGCGCCTGTGTGTCGTATCTGAAAACCTTCTGTTTACCCCAGTAATTACACTCACATTACTCCATTCTGCCAGAAACACGCTCTCTCTGACGTATGAATTAAATATTTGCCATAACCTCACACCTCCAGGAAAAAAACACACAAAACAGAGCTGTAATGGCAACACTTCTCTGAACACATTCCTGGCTGACCTTCAGTAGGTGACAGATCTTCCTGGAACAAGCCTGGGATCACTGGGAAAGCACAAGCTGTCAAATCGCAGATGAGGGCCGAAAGGCCATCTGGACAGCAGAATCGGACATTGACTTTGAATGGTAGAGACTGTATAACCTCTGCCTCCTGACCAGTACCTTGTGTATGAGGAGTTTTACATCTCATTCAATTAGCAGGCACTGCTGGTTCAAGGGAACTTAGAGGAAGGGCTTATGTCCAACACCAAGTGACACAGCATCAGATATGTGACTAGCGAATGATCACATAGTGCTGCAACAGAGGTGAAATATGGGGTCACATTCAGCCCCTCTGATGCAGGCGGCTCAGGGTTTGGGTTTGGGTTAGGGTGGACAGGACCTCCACACCTGCAAAACCAGAGCAGAGAACAGGTGTGGTCATGCCGTACAGCCAAACACATTCCCTGGGCTTGGCCTGGGTTAGGGTTTTTTTTTCACGCCTCAGCTTCTTTTCTCCACAGATGGAGGTGTGTCTTGATTGGTTGTAGAAAGAGCAGTGGGCGGAGCCACTACTATCTAAGAAGGAATTCCACAGATTCGCCCACTCCTATCCGGTTCCAAAAGCAACATATCGCCCAAATGAAAGGAGAGGATGGAAAAACAAACAGACAAGGGAGGGGAAAGCGCTCCGGAATCCAGCATCTGCTGCGCTGATTCAGCCCTGTGGAGTAGGTTAAAAGTCCCACTCACATGAGGACAGGATAACGGGCTCAGTGCACTCAAACGCCTCTTTAAGGGCAGAAGTAATTCAGTCTAAACAGACTTTAAAATGCAGGACCATGCTGTTTGAGCATGTCCTATTTTACTGGAAACAGGTCGACGTGTCCTTTGGAATCGTCTCTCGTAATTTTAACACAGAATACCAAGTTCCCTTAGAGAGGCTAAAGTCCATTTTGACTGAATTACGTCCAACAGTAAAGAGACTAAGCATTTACTAAGGGTTTGCAAAAATATTTGTGTGAAACTGTTACCATTAGCCACAAAAACAGTGCTACTAAACTGAAGGGTTTCAAACAGACCTGAGTGTGTTAAAATTGAAAAGCACTTTTGGGTTATGCTTGAATAAACATACAAAATGAGCTGTCCCAACACTGCGAAATAATGAGATCATGTAAGTAGATTGCTTTAGCATGTGTAATGTGAATGACAAAACCTACACAGGTATGGGAGGCAGGTCTAAACAGAATCACCTGAATCAGCAGAATCACCTGAATCAAACAGAATCATCAAACAGCAGTCTGTACAATGATGGCGGTCATTACAGCCGGCTGAAAGGGACGATGCGATAATCAAAGCCTGCAACATAGAGAACAGGAATTTTTTAACTGGCATAAATCTTTTTTTCAAGTGCTTGGTCTTGGAACAAATAACCTTTTTTTATTGTTGTGCTGGAACAATAAAAGGTGAAATCTGCAACAAGGCAACATTCTGAGCTACCATTTATCCATTTAACACATATTTTCTTCACACCTGCAGTTTACAGGTGTACAAACATTTCCTTGTAAAAGGTGTGGAAGGATCCTGTTTACGCAGTACATTGCAGTTTGTCTCGTTTTTAAGCTTTCTATTTCAGCAAAAGAATTTTATTTCTTCACTTTAATAGCTGCCCAGTGGATCATATTAAAGTTTCGTGCATTGAAAAATCCTTAGCATAACACCCCATAAGTGTTTACGAGGCGTCCCATTAAGGGCCAAAATGGTGAGCTATAACAACAAGAATAAAAAATGTGACTTCAGACCATAGATGCATATCTTAGCACTTTTACCTTTCACACCTGTGGAATCCGCTGGTATTTCCTTATCTTTACAGTCTACTCTCTTATAACCAGCCGACCTTATAAACACTGAACCTCAGTGATAATCCACCCAGTAAAGATGTGAGATATCATTCTTCCAGGGAAAACAGGAGTCATTTTACCCAACTGTCCACATCACACATGTCAAAAAATCTAATCTTAGATCTAAAAAATATCATATACAATACATATAAATAACAAAATAATGACTGTACTACATGCAGAAAATGTAATTTAACTGCTATAATATGACAAATACGTAAATATGACATACATATTCAGAATTTGCTTGGTAGCCCATAGCAACCACACTGTACATATTGAAGTTTACATCATTTATTCATAATGGGATAATAACTTTCACCACAGGTCATTCACCGCAATATTATTTAAGAGGTATTTTGGTGGTGTGAGCACAGACCACTGTAGACTGGGGTGCGACCCCAGCTCTAGTGAGGCCGTTATTAGCAGCCTCATTAAGGTCATTAGAAACAGGGTTTGTGGAATCTTTAGCCAACAAGTGACTTCAATTAAGCACACAAGTGCTAAAACATACTGAAAAACCCTGCAGACACTGTGGCCCTCCAACACTTGGTGGGGGGTGGGGGAGGTGGGGGGTCGATGTACCCCTGCTACAGCCCATTCATGTCACATGACAGGCTTGTGCCAAACATCTGTGACATCGTGTACTGCCTTTGATTGGTCTGGAGTGGCATTCTCCTCACTGATTGGTCAAGTATCATAAACTGAATTGATTTGAGAGTGATACTCTCAATCTTTGTGATAATAAACAGAAAAAAACTTTAAGGGCTTAGCTTATTAATTAAAAACCCACAAAAAAACAGCAACTGAAGTGAATTGCAAATAATTTTTCCATTCTCATAAAATGTCACTCATGGATAGCTAGATTGAACCTTTTGTTTAGAAAGTGAACGGGGAAAATTCAGTGGTTTTTCATTAGTGGGCTTTGCTACATGGCCGCTGTTCAATTTGCTCAAAACGTCAGTGGTTCCGTTTCAGAAAGCAGCTTCGCCGATGGTAATTTGCCGTTCATAGTCGTTTCTGGTCACATGGTTCAGCCTCACCAGAGCCCTGGGTCTATCTCCAGGTGTGGGTGTTTGGTAAGCCCACAGAGGGAGTTTACTGCGTGCTCATATCTGCTGAGCACGCTCAGTGGGAAGGGTGTTTGGAGGTTAATTAGCTGGTGGTTTTGAGAGTTGTTTGTAGTTTCAGGCATGCTTCATAAGCTGTATAACCTACATACATGGATTCCTCAAGCCATCACCAGACCAGGTAAAATGTGGAAAAAAAGAGCATGTTCAAATTGCAAATGACAATCCAATTTGGCCTCCCTGATTAAATAAAGATGGGAGATTAGATAAAACAAACTGTGTGGTGAATAGCTGGAACATCACCAGCTACACCTCCCTGCCGAGATGGGGGTTGGGCTCACATCTCTGCTCAGTGAAAGAGTGTTGTGATTTAAAAGAAAAGATTATAGGTTCGCATTATCGGTTAAAACGCTGTTATTTACTCAGTCCTTTGCATTCTCAGCTCACTTTGATTCACTTACTTTGATTTGGTCACTTCAGCAAACAAGACTTGTGTTCTTAGCCCTCCTATCTGGTTATATGACAGTAAAATAAAAAAAGTAACCTCCACACTCAAGGGTTAAGCTCAACATGATAACATCACAAATTGGGGTGGTGGGGGGTACACTAGATTGACCTTCGACCTTGCTCCAGGTCAGGCCAGTTGAAGAATGTACTGGAAAACCCTTTTCTCCTGTCTTCATTATCAGCGTTCCTTTAAGCACCACTTTGACACATTCTTCTGCTACTCGTTGATTTGATGGCATCACCTCTGTTGAATAAATACTCTTACTGTATTTCTTTTTGAATTTCACTAAGTGATGCAGATGTAAATGTAAGAACAGGTCCTGCAGACACAGGTCCAACTTTGAATCCAGAATTGCAGAATTGTGTCACCTTCAGCTGACCTACCAGGTTGAGTGAGCAGATAAAATAATGAGTTAATAAAGAAAACAACGCGCTCAGTGGTGAGGGCTGTGACATCGCCACTGCACCCCCCCACATCAGCCCAGTCCCCGCCCCCTGCCCCCGCCCCCGCCCCCTCTCCGGGCCTGGTGTTATCAGCACACAATCTTATGAGGCTGTGGAATGTTCTGGAGAGCCAGAGAAGCCAAAGGTAGCTTCAGCAGCCTGACGGGAAGTCTCCCCGCCGCTATGGAATCAAAGACAGAGGCGTTCGAGGTGTCGCAGGCCAGCGTGGAGCTGGGGCTGGAGGCTGGGCCCCGGGTGCGGCGCGGCGTGCGCGGGTTCGAACGCTACGCACAGCCCTGCCTGGCAGAGCTGCTGGGCTCCGCGCTCTTCATCTTCACGGGCTGCGCCTCCGTCATCGAGGTCTCCACGGGAACGGGCCGTCTGCAGCCCGCCCTGGCGCACGGGCTGGCGCTCGGCATCGTCATCGCCATATTCGGTGCCATCAGGTAAGAGGGTTGCGCCCCCAAAAAATGTGTTCAATATCAAGTGGGAAAATGTTACATACTCCAGAGGCATGTGGTTTTAAGACATTTTACTTGTGAAGAGAATGCATAAAAACATTATGTGTTTTTTGTTGCATATTTTGTTGTTTTCAAAAATTTCACTTGTAAAAAAGGTGGTTTTATGAATTTATGTAATCCCTGAATTTGACACATACAGTATAGTTTCATGTGTGAATACCCTACTTCTTATGTGTAACTTGTCTTAAACTTTCAGTGTATAAGTAAAATGTCTGAAAGCCTGTCTGGGGCAAACACATATGACATATATTTCTGTTCATAGGACTGTAAGGTTGACATGTGATTTTTTTTGTAAAATGTGGGATTAATATTAAAATGTATTTGGATTAAAAAACATTATCAGATCAAAACAGCTATCAGAAAAATTCATAACATTTAAACAGGCCTTTTTTTTAAGAAATTGGAAACAATGTTTTGCTGTTAAATTACAAACTGTTTTAGTGACTTTGAATAAACCATCAAAGAGCCATGAGACAGTAAACACTCAAATAATGATTTAAGCCTTTTCAATCAAATTGAAAAATGGAGATTCAACACATTTTTGAGATGCTGTATCAGCAAATACAGAAGGTGTTCAATAGATGTATTTTTCAGACATTACAGTAACTTAACCAAACATTTTGTGAATATATATTCATTGTTATACTTGCAATATACTGCATTCATACAGAGGCTGGAGAGGTATGAGCTGGGGTGAGGGGGCCAGGAACCCCATGATGATGGTGATGATGATGATGATGATGATGATGATGATGATGATGATGATGATGATGATGATGATGATGATGATGATGATAAAAAAAATCTGAGAAACAAATATAAAAATTCCATCAGGTGTGGAAGTGTTAACATAGAATAGCAGAAAAGTGGTTAGTGTTTCTGCCAATGGAAGCACAAGGACCAGTGCTTAGAGGACAGTAAGCTGTGAGGCAGTAGCTGGTTGTCATGGTGTTGCCCTGGTAACAGGATGTGACATGTGAGCTACCTGCCTATTGCATTCACTCACATGTCCTTAAATTTGGTTTCAATACAAACACTTCACCCATCTGCTTTTCTGTTTTTTTCCTGCAAGCACAGATCGGCAAGTTAAACATTATGATCTCTAAAATGTTTACATGCAGATAAAATAAATGATAACAAAATGAACTAAATATTTCATTACAGTCTATCAAAGTTTTCAGTATCAAAGCACAGTGGATCATAGTATTAAATATTTAAGAAGAGTCTATCAATGCACTTAGTTAAAAGTTAAGGACAGGTATTGACTGAATTTAATGTGTGCCTAGCTCTGTATAATCCCATTCAGCCCAATGTATTCTCACCCCAATAATAATAATAATAACCCACCCGTACCCCCATTCCCCCGCCCCATTCCCCCCGCCCCATTCCCCCCCGCCTCCCCGCGCTCACGTGACTTTCTCAGAGGTCCTTATCAACAGAAAACGGCTCTGATGAAGTTGAGTGGGTGATATCGTTAATGACCCCCCATTCTCTCTACAGCGGCGGCCATTTTAACCCTGCAGTGTCCGTCTCCGTCTTCCTTATCGGGGGTCTCAACCTGGCCCTGCTCGTACCCTACGTCCTGGCCCAGCTGTGCGGGGGCGTGATCGGGGCCGGGCTGGCCAAGGTAGGCCTGCACCTCGTCACCCACAGCCATCTGCAAATCACGTTAAAAACAGACAGCCCTATACAAAACACATTACATCATTACATTATATTACATTGCATTTACGTCTACACTTATCCAGAGGGACTCACAAAGCAGTAGAACATAAACACATTCACCTGACTGGTGTGAGCAGTAGAGCCAGGCCTGGTTAACAGCGTTCCACACACCAACAAACACACTAATGCAACACCACTGCACTAATGCAACACCACTACAGCACCAATGCAACACCACTACAGCACCAATGCAACACCACTACAGCACTAATGCAACACCACTACAGCACCAATGCAACACCACTACAGCACCAATGCAACACCACTACAGCACTAATGCAACACCACAGTAGCACCAATGCAACACCACTACAGCACCAATGCAACACCACTACAGCACTAATGCAACACCACAGTAGCACCAATGCAACACCACTACAGCACCAATGCAACACCACTACAGCACTAATGCAACACCACTACAGCACTAATGCAACACCACTACAGCACTAATGCAACACCACAGTAGCACCAATGCAACACCACTACAGCACCAATGCAACACCACTACAGCACCAATGCAACACCACTACAGCACTAATGCAACACCACAGTAGCACCAATGCAACACCACAGTAGCACCAATGCAACACCACTACAGCACTAATGCAACACCACAGTAGCACTAATGCAACACCACTACAGCACTAATGCAACACCACTACAGCACCAATGCAACACCACTACAGCACTAATGCAACACCACTACAGCACTAATGCAACACCACTACAGCACCAATGCAACACCACAGTAGCACCAATGCAACACCACAGTAGCACTAATGCAACACCACTACAGCATGAATGCAACACCACTGTGTAAATGATCTATTAGCATTGGATAACTGACCTTAGGAAATTGTAGATTATCGCAGATTATGTAGTTATAACCAACCAAGAGGAGCCAGAACACCCAATTTCACATGATTCTTTACCACATTTCTAAACCATGGTGAGAAAATTAATTCTCCAAATAAGGTACAAGCAGCAGAGTATGTGAAGAAGTGTCACTTTCACGAAACACACCTTATGCAAATATTAGCCAGTCCTCCCTGCCAGTGTTAGAGGTAGAAATAATTTAATTTGCCTTCCATGCAAGACATTGATTGCTTTTCAATTCACAAACTGTCTGTATTATTCTTTTTAATTTCACCTAATTTCAATTTAATTCCTGAACAGACTGAATTTATTCCAATCCTGCCACATAGCATTAGAAACAGCACTTTGCAGAGATTTGCGTCCGTGAGGTTCTTATCTCTGTGCAGATCCTGTTCTGGGTTGTGAAAACACCTTGGGATTAAGGTTTATCTCACCTGAGGCACCTGCTTGCTCCCTGAACCTCGGCTGGGCCGTAAAGTGATAAAGCGATGGAGATGTTTTGTGAGAGAGCTCATTTATACTGATAAGCCCCTAAAATCCTTCACTGGAGGACTTGCAAATGGGGCTTGTTGAGGTCGAACCGCAACGACAACAAAGAAATTATTGCGGCCTCCGGGGCAGAGAGAATCAGAGATTTCATCAAATAGGTTATGTATTACCACTGTGAGCCGTCTCTGATCACATCAGCACGGGTTAGCCTGGGCCGCATGATTCCATCACAGACCAACGGAGGCCATCCTGCACCAGATGCACCGCTGCTTGTGTGTCCTTAACTACTCGGACAAACCATTTAGCACGCCAAATGTTGAATTTTTTGCGACATGCTGAGAGTTGGTGTGGAAATGGGAAAAGCTTTTCTCTTGTTATAGATATCTTTACACTGTACTTTCAGTTTACAGATAAACAGCGGACACAAAGGAAAAACAGGCTCACTTTTCTCATGGTCCATATAGCACTAATTAGGTTTGACTGTTTTAAAGTAACTGTGTGAACCCAGTAAATATCATCACCTGCCTGTGTTTAAGGCAATGCAGCTTTTATCAGAGTTTATCAGGTGAGTGACATTAGGTAGTGTTCATTGATCTTTTGGGTCTGTAAAATGGGAAGAAAAGCGCAGCCCTGGTACGGCCCTAATGTTCCTTTTAAGTCATCAACAACTCACCAGCTTCACGCCTTCACAGTGTTTTTATCTTTGCTCGATAACTTATCTTCTTAGTTATACATGCTCGGAATTGTCTGTTGTTTTCCATTCTAGCGTCCTATGTAAACTCATTGTGTATGTGTGTGTAAGTGTATACCTGTGGCACATGTACACGTGTGTGTGTGTGTGTGTGTGTGTGTGTGTGTGCATGTTTTTGTGTGGGTGTGTTCATGTCTGTGTGTGTGTGTGTCTGTGTGTGTGTGTGTGTGTGTCTGTATGTGTGTTTTTGTGTGGGTGTGTTCATGTGTGTGTGTGTGTGCGTGTTTCTGTATGTGTGTTTTTGTGTGGGTGTGTTCATGTGCATGATGAAATGAAACTCTCTCTCTGTACTCCCTCCCACTCCCTCCCCTCCCCCTCCCCCTCCCTCCCTCTCTCTCTCCCTGCCCAGGCCATCTCCACCCCTCAGACATATGCTAACGCCACAGGCGCAGCATTTGCAGTTGTGCAGACAGACGCTCAGGTGTGGCCGGCGGCACTGGCTGAGGCCGTGATGACGCTGTTCCTCACCATGACAGTGTGCATGGGCGCGGTGAACGGGCAGACGCGCGGCATCCTGGCTCCGCTCTGCATCGGCCTGACCGTGGCCGCCGACATCCTGGCCGGGTACGTACCTGGAGACCCAGGTGTGAGGGCGGGGACGGTCAATGTGTCCCAGTATAACGATGTCTCTTTTTCCACTAACACCGGCCAGCTACTGGCAGCAAATGGCCCACATTGTATTTCCCTGTTCATGGGTTTGAGTGCAGATTTACATAAGCACACAGCCTCGCTGACTCCCTGCTTTGTTTTACTTGCTGACCGTTAACGTTCGTGTCCAAACATTCCCCATTCTCTTTTCCCAGAGGCGCAGTCTCTGGAGCCTGCATGAACCCCGCTCGCGCCTTTGGCCCGGCTGTCGTGGCAAACTACTGGAGCTACCACTGGATCTACTGGGTCGGGCCGATGTGCGGAGCCCTGCTCACAGCCGGCTTCATCAGGTACAGTACAAAGCCTGCCCCCCAATACCTCTACAATCTGTCTCAAAGCCCCTCACCTGGAAACCCCTTTACTGCCATAACTGAGCTTTGGCACATTGTTTAAGGGAATCAAACTTGCAACCTTCTGATGCCTCTACACTAGATATATTACATATATGCTGTAATATGTGGCAATTATGTACAACCTCAGGGGCTATGGCCACCAGATTTACATTATGAGAAGAATTTACAACATATGTTTGACAATTTGCCCAGTCACAATATTCAGGAATCACACCATCAAAAATAAATTAAAACCTGTTGGAATATTTTGCTCATAAATCAAAGTGCAGCATTGCCGATGTCAAAATGTTGATTTTTTTGTGCTTTCTTGTATGTTACAATGTCTCAGTGCTTTCATTTCCCAAAAAAATGACAAGGTTTTGGTCTGTGGCAGGCTCCTGCTGGGTGATCGCGCAGTCCGGGTGTTTCTGAAGTGACAGCCTCTTCTGTGGCCTGCAGAATGATTATTCCTGCAATACTCTGTCCCCAAGAGACCACCCACTCCATCTCCACCCATTACAGCCCGACCAATCACAGCTCCACCCATTATAGCCCCACCCACTCCATCTCCACCCATTACAGCCCCACCCACTCCATCTCCACCCATTACAGCCCCACCCACTCCAGCTCCACCCATTACAGCCCCACCCACTCCATCTCCACCCATTACAGCCTGACCAATCACAGCTCCACCCATTATAGCCCCACCCACTCCATCTCCACCCATTACAGCCCCACCCACTCCAGCTCCACCCATTACAGCCCCACCCACTCCATCTCCACCCATTACAGCTCCACCCATTACAGCCCGACCAATCACAGCTCCACCCATTACAGCCCCACCCACTACAGCTCCACCCATTACAGCCCCACCCACTCCAGCTCCACCCATTACAGCCCCACCCACTACAGCTCCACCCATTACAGCCCCACCCACTCCATCTCCACCCATTACAGCTCCACCCATTACAGCCCGACCAATCACAGCTCCACCCATTACAGCCCCACCCACTACAGCTCCACCCATTACAGCCCCACCCACTCCATCTCCACCCATTACAGCCCCACCCATTATAGCCCCACCCACTCCAGCTCCACCCATTACAGCCCCACCCATTATAGCCCCACCCACTCCATCTCCACCCATTATAGCCCCACCCACTCCAGCTCCACCCATTACAGCACCAGCCAGCTGGCTCTGTGTTATTCAGCCAGATTTTTTTTTTCATTGCACCAGGGTGTGTCTAGTCAAGGTATTCTCCACCCCAACCAGAGCATTTTACCTAAATGTGAATGTGAAAAGTTAAAGAAGTCCAAATATGGATGCATTACAACATATTTTATAGTTCTGTCATCTTTATGAAATATCTTTATTAATAATTTACACTATGTTTGAATAGTAAATTATTTTTAAAAATATTTTGAATATATATTTTTTGGTGGTGAAATGATCATTTATATTTTCAAAATAAGCAATGCGTTTTGACCTTGACTCCAACAATCATTTTTGATATTTTTGACATTTTTGTTTATATCTATTTCCAAGTGCTTAATTTTGTAAAAATGTTGTTATGTAAGTAGTGAAGTAGCCTACTTTTACCTATAGAGATCCTGTATACTATGTATAAAATGGCAAAACTAAGTAAAAAATGAATTCAAATGTTATGCTAAGACAAGCATTCTCATTGACACTCTAATTTGGGAGTGCGATATTAGCAGGCTGTTGTCTACAGAAAGAATATCTGTTGGCTCGGCTCACTCGTTAATTTTTTAGTTATCTAAAAGACTTCGTTCTGTTAATTATTCTCACTTGTGGAAGTTCTGAGTAAGGACTGAAGGGGGCGCCAAAGCTCTATTTTTTCAAGATGGTACTGTTTTTCTTTTAGTGATTACATGATGCGAGGGGAAGTTGTAAATCAATTGTTTACTGATGATTAATTAACACAGTTCATTATTTATTCTGTCTGTACTCGTGTTCATTCACACAAACAGTGCTATACTTTGCTGTAATACGCACAACGTCCTTACTGAGTACCGTTAAAAATAAAGACGTATCACCAATATCAATGAATTAATTGCAGTCACAGACATGTTCCGTCATTCACTTTCCACCGCGTAACTCAGAAGAAGCAGTCTCTTTCCCTCCCTCTCTCTCTCTCTCTCTCTCTCTCTCTCTCTCTCTCTCTCTCTCCTCACGCACACACACACACACACACACACACACACACACACACACACACACACACACACACACACACACACACACACACACACGACTGGTTATTATCTCTGGGCTAGGATCGATGTACCGGATTCAGGATCCGGGAGCTGAGGGCTTAACGATTCAAATGCAGAAAAAGAAAAATCCCTGAAGTCGTGTGACTCGTCCTGATTGTTCGGGTCTCAGCACAGGCCAGTAAATGATTAATTTGTATGTGTGACGCTTGAGAGAAAAGACCCCAAAGCAAAGCTGTGTACAAAATGATGATATTTCAAGACCACGCTGAATATCTTTCAGTTCTGAAACAAAACTATGATATCTTTCAGTGTATAGAGGAGGAATAATACAAACAAAAATACAGCGTTGAGGGTACTATGCAAATGTATTATTTTTCATTACTTTATACGTGGGATATTGTTATGATTCCATTAATTGTTTTTTATTTCCAGTCAATACTTCTGAGAAACTCCATTAAAAGGGCAAGCCAGCATAAGTGAGCCATTGAATACTTTATATTGGAAATTATTACATCACATATCATATGTGCAACACTAGGGCTGTGTGCAACCACCTTTGGGGGTAAAGGCTCAAAACAAAAGGGTATCCCCCAGCTTTGGGATACCCTGCTCTCTGTCTAGAGAGCAAAACAATGTGGTAAAAAATGAAAAGTTAAAAATAATTTCCATTTCTTATTTCCCTTCCTATCTTATTGTGACACGCTCGCTCAGTCGTCCGTCTGAAATATCCCCAACACTAACTAGGGCTTTTGCTCGTGTCAAAGTCGCCAGGGCTGACTGGTTCATGAATACTGGGTCAAGGTACCGAAACCATGATTGGAGAACAGGGTTTTGAGCCTGCCTCTTTTATGGTAGTAGGAAGGCACAATTCAGTTTTATGTTCCGTGAAAATCTGCCAAAGTTCATCTGATTATCTGGTATATATTGGAACGGGTCATTGTCTCCTCTGAGAATTTAACAACACCGGCTACCGTCAGGCGCACGCTAGAGGCTGAGATACGTGCGTACACAATGGGAGAGGAAACACTGGACCTGTGCGGTGTGGAGGCACAGAAACCCAAGAAGCGCCCGGCGACACCGAACAAGTTCGAGAGTCTGGTACAGCCCTGCTTGGCGGAGGTGGTGGGCACCGCGCTCTTTGTCTTCATCGGCTGTGTCTCGGTCATCGAGAACTCCGAGACTACGGGCAGGATGCAGCCGGCGCTCGTGCACGGTCTGGCGGTGGCGGTCCTGGTCGCTTGCATGGCAGAGATAAGGTACTTGCCCATCTTCCTGTGTTAACTCTGAGCTTTGAACTGAGAATCGCTCTGTTCCTTCGTGTGTTTGTTATTGCTGTCCTGTGTGATCACAGCACGTAAACCAATGAAAAATTGGCTGTAACATCATAATATGCTGTTAAAAGACTTATCGTTACCAAGGTTGTCAATGCTGATCATAATCATTATGATACACGATGTGGCACTTAAGAAGATTCTGTGAGTGATTCTCTCACGTGTGGTCAGAGTCAGTCGGAAGACTGACAGCATGATTGTAATGACTTTTAGGAGTGGGTTTTGAAGGGTAGAGCATGAGCAGAAAAGAGAATGAGAGGTGGTGTAGAGATTTGGGAGCAGGTGGTTCCTGGTTCCAGTATAGCTTCACTGTGTCCTTCAGCCAGGATTTCAGAGTGTATTCAGTGGCGCCCCCAGAAATGTTTCATAGGGGTGGACAGATGGGGCCACTGAAAATCTTGGGGTGGCACCAGAACCAAAAGCCATAACTGAATTTCAGGGATTCTCCTATGCTGTTATAGTATATGGGCGAGTTAAAAACTATGTCAATATGAGAGTTAATGAATACTGATACACTTTGATTTCTCATTTTACAGTTACTGTTATTAATTATCTGATTATAATCATTTTATGCATATGCAACTCAGGCGGGTGGGGGCAGTTGGGTGGGGGTTAGCCATTGTTTCAGGGTGGCTGTAGCCCCCCCCGGCCCCCCTTGGCGGCACCATTGAGTGTATTCACGGGAGTGTTCAACAGCAGCAACATTTGCACTGACTGCTTGCATATATATATATATATATATATATATATATATATATATATATATATATATATATATATATATCATTAAATCATTTTAAAAGTTTGTAGTGGGTTTGTAACATTATTTGTAGCATTTCAAAACATTCTGAGCGTTTCTGAATGTTGGGAGCTCCTGAAACTCTGTGAAAGATTTGAGATGTGACCATTTTCAAGCTATTGGAGTAAATTAGTGATTCCCATTCACAACAGAAGAGGAGCGGAGAGGAGGGGTGGGGGAGGAAAGGTGAACCTCCATTTGATGTCAACACACCAGGTGACCCAACCCTGTTCTCTCCCCCCCATGCAGTGGAGCCCACTTCAACCCACCTTTCACTGCTGCCATCTACCTGTGTGGAGGTATAGAGCTGCGGTTGGTCACTCCATATGTGGTGAGCCAGCTGATTGGAGGGCTGCTGGGAGCGGCAATGTCAAAGGTCAGTGCTAGTTATATAAAAGGTTAGCGCTAGCACTGATTCTTTGCCTGTGTAAAGTTACACTCTCATTATGACAGACTGTGAAAAGCGTACTTCAGCAGCACATAGTGCAGGTCTGGATACGGCCCAGCGTATTGAGGGGTTTTAATAACACTCCTGTAAATGATGATATTAGCTTAGCTGTCATTCATGAGTGTGTTCTTGTCTTGTCCATTTAGTATGATTAGATCATTTCTGAAGGCACACCACATACATGGGGCGTACAACGGTGTTGTGACTGTGTACCCACCAGGGACTCAAGCTGGCAGCCTCCCAGTTCACAAGCACAGTGGTTCTTAAGTGGAGCCCCTTTATTGAACCTGGGCTTTTCTTCCAGGTGATGACCACAAGAGAGAACTACAGCCAGGCCACGGGTGCTGCCTTCACCATTCTCCAATCAGAGGACCAGCTAGCAGCCGCGCTGTTTGGGGAGGCGGCCATGACATGCCTGCTGACTGTGGTGGTGCTGATGTGCGCAGTCAACCGCAAAACCAGGAGCCCCATGATGCCCTTCCTGGTGGGCAGCACCGTGGTCATCTGCGTCCTGGCTGGGTACGTTTCCATGGGAACTGGTCCCACAGCAGCGATGTGATTCTAATGGAAGATTGAGATTATTCATTCATTCATTCATTCATTCATTATGTATATATATATTCATGAATAATGAGTTTCTTCTGAAAAGTGCTTGTGTATCTTTATCTATGTATTCATTCAACCATATTCATGTTCCTCTTTGCATTTACATTGTGCTTTTGGTTTAATTAGATTTAATACACTTATTATAAAAAGAACCTCAACTTTCAGTTGCCTGTGTTTTGTGTGATTGATTTATTGATTGATTGAATAACCTACAGTTATTGACTAATTTTACCAATTACATTTTGACTGGTTTGACTGAGCCCACAGACCGTGTGATTGGACCGTGTGATTGGTGCGGACATTAGTTAATTGATTAATTGATTTGTTGATGATAGTCTGACAATGCTGTGCTTTTGGCTGCAGAGGAGATGTTTCTGGAACATGCCTCAACCCAGCTCGGGCTCTGGGGCCAGCAGTGCTGACGGGTCACTGGTCATACCACTGGGTGTACTGGGCTGGGCCTCTAGGGGGCAGTCTCGTGGGCACAGCCCTGGTCAGGTGAGATGGAAAGCCAAAAGAATATGCACAACAGGTGAGGCCAACTGCAGTCCTGGAGAGCCACATGGTGAGGCAGGGTTTTGCTTTCAGTTGCCTAAATGATAATTCTGCAACCAGATCAGACCCAAAAACGTAGTGAACTGAGTTAATTAACTGTGTACTTAGCTTTGCTAATTTATCTAGTGAGGGCTGCGCAACAACAAAAACCAGCAGATGCTGTAGCTCTGTAAGACTGAGGTTTGTTCCCACTGCTGGTCAAAACAAATGGCCTCCCGTTGCTGCAGCTGAGCTTTGGGTAGATATGACTCTGCAGTAGTGTTGCTGCAGACATGTTTAACAGAGCAATCATAACCTGCCATCTTTTATCTTTTTCTTAAGGCTTCTGCTAGGAGACGAAAAGACCCGCCTTACCCTGAAATGACACTGTTTCCAGTTCCAGAGAGACTGAGGGGTCCTTTGGATTATTTTATATAGTGCAAAATGTACATAAGTAAGAGAAGGGTGTGTGCGTGTGTGTGTGTGTGTGTGTGTGTGTGTGTGTGTGTGTGTGTGTGTGTATGTGTGTGCACGTGTGTGTGTGTGTGTGTGTGTGTGTGTGTATGTGTGTGTGTGTGTGTGTGTGTGTATGTGTGTGTGTGTGTGTGTGTGTGTGTGTGTGTGTGTGCATGTGTGTATGTGTGTGTGTGTGTGTATGTGTGGTGTGTATGTGTGTGTGTGTCATGTGTGTGCATGTGTGTGTGTGTGTGTGTGCATGTGTGTATGTGTGTGTGTATGTGTGTGTCATGTGTGTGCACGTGTGTGTGTTGTGTGTATGTTTGTGTGTCATGTGTGTGTGTGTGTGTATGTGTGGTGCGTATGTGTGTGTGTGTCATGTGTGTGCACGTGTGTGTGTTGTGTGTATGTTTGTGTGTCATGTGTGTGTGTGTGTGTGTGTGCCCAGATAGTGTTGTTTATATCCACACTCAAAGTCCTGTATGTACTACTTTAGCATTTTCAAACTGCTTCTTTAACAATAAATGCTAATCAAAGAGCATCATTCATTAATTTTCTTTCATTAAGAAACCTAAATCAAATGTTTTATTTTGTCTTTGTTAGAAACCTAGTGTATGAAAAAGGAATTTTTCCATGTCCTTGAACGCACCCCTGATGTTTCTCAGCCTTTTGACAGAAAGACGAAGAGGTAACATTGGCTGCAAAATGTTGGTCAGGCGCTGTCCAACCAAACTTTACTGAAAGACTGCATTTCCGCTAGCCCACAGCACTAGTGTTATGAAAAGACAAACACCACCAATGATGTGAGCGATTCGAGTAAGTTTATTTGTTGTATGATTATGAATACAGAATGGCACAACTTGAGCGGAGCCGAGCTTTCCGTTGTCCGGTTTAGCGGTACTTCTCGGACAGAGCCAGGGACAGAAGCGCGAGGAACTTGTCGACGGCTACGTGCACCTCAGGATTGAAGTCATCCGGAAACAGCATGGACAGCACCACCAGGATGTTGTGGGACAGGAGCTGGTATAGGCACAGAACGAAGGGGATGCTGAGTATTTATGACTAACTGTAGTTCATTTCCATGTTACCAGTAGCCTAACCCGCAAGTAAATATTTTCAGCGATTACATACCGTTTATCTTGCTATGATAAGAGTATTGTTGAACCTCTTATTCACTCCGTTAGAGTTAGAAGGAAAGTTTTATCATGCAGACATTGATTCGATTGGATTTTACCTTGAAGTTGGCCGGGTCCACGCGGAGCATGAAGGCGTGCAGCTCGCTCAGGTTGAGCAGACCGCCTTTAAGATCATCTATTTTTCCCACAGCCTCCAGCACACCGGTCATCACCGTCAGACCGTGCTTCCTCACGGGAGCGGAGCCGGGGGTCAGGTCCTTCCAGTGGGAGAAGTAGGTTTTGGTTTGCGGGTAGACTGCCAGAAGTCTAAACAACATATAAAAACAATCACAGTTACTTCATCAACTTATAATTATACGTCTATGACCATTTAGATAACGGTCTGAAATTTTACAACAGTCCCAATTATGCAGCTGGACATTTGCTGAAACAATTCCAGCCATGTTCAACAGCAGGTAGCTGTGGTGCTGGATAATGAGCCTGCCGCATCTGACTTACAAGACCAGCTGTTACAAGCAATGTAAATTATTACATAAAGTGTGCAATTATATTACTGAAGACATTACCTATAGGTTTAAGAGGGTGGAAGATTATTGTTTCTAATTACCTGGACAGGGCCTCATTTCCGATGTCTTCCGCCTTATTCCCGACTTTGGCAAAGAAGCTAGAGACGAGCGCCTTCTCCTTTTTACTGAGACTCATTGTAAAGCTGTAAGCAAAACGATTAGCCGTGCCAAAAGAATAGTGCCAAGACAGAGGATGCCAGCGGTTATATTGCTGCTGTGTGCTGACGTCAGGATGCAAACTAAGAACTCCTCCTCCAAAAGTATTCTATTGGTTGTCCAAGAATGGAATCTTCAAGAAGTTTCTAATCCGAGCGATGCCAATTGAAGATCTATTTTTGCAGAATATTTATATTTCTGCCGACCAAAAAAGAACTCAAGACCTGTTGTTTCTACCCTCACTGATTCGATCCGCGCTAGCTCTCTACGTCAGATATGTTCAATGTCCACAGCACTAAAGTGAATGTATCCAGGTTGAATACCCTATTTTTGCATGTTCATTGAACAAGATATTCTGAACATATGGGGTAACATATATTTATACAGTGAAGGAGTTTGTGATCTCAGAGTCGGCCATGCATTTTATATCAATAAAAGTGTGGTTCATTTACAGAAGTCAGTGTGCATGAAGTGATGATAAAGACATATATAAAAAGTTGATTCTATAAATTTGGCACAGGGTTAATCTGAAACGTACCAGAAGCACGACAAATTATTTGGATATTGCAATTTTTCGATGTCTTCCAAAACTGTTGGGATTATCAATGCAATACATGCTAATATGCTAAACAGGTGTCGTAAACTGGATTTTACAGACAAAATAAACTGAAACTGACACAAATATTTATGATTTTACCTTGCTATCTTTTAAACATTCATCATTTTTTCCATCTATTGAAGCTGAGGATGTGAAGGAAAATAGCATTTTATATATTTATTCTGAATGAGTGATGAAGGTATTAAAAATACGATATTAAGAAAGATGTAAAAGTAGGTAAATTGGGATGTTTATTATTTATCCCTAAATGTTTTATAAAAGCAAATTCTGTCTATATGTAATATATAAATATTAAACCACCGAGTAATTTAAATAGTAGGTCGATTGACTCTATGTCATATCATTTTTACAGATAGAATAGGTTTAATGAAAAATGTCTAAATGATTGATGACGTTTGTTCTTGTATATCCTAAGATATAACTTGGTTGTAAAACAGATGCGTTTTAAAGTTTTGTTCCTTTTCATTTTTAACAGGTGAACAATTTATAAATGAACCCTTTACGAATTTTCATAACGTCATAAAAGTCATGAACCCACGACAATTTTCAGCCTGAGCTGAACAAGCCACACGGCCGTAGCTCATACAGAAGAGGTGTTAGAATCGGGCCACCAATATTTATGACATGATGAAAATAAATTTCATTTTTAACTAGGTAATTCATCCTGCGGTTGTGTTTTTAATTCTGTTTCGGGAATTGACCTACCACGCTGGACTTGTAAGACTGCAGCAATGCAGCCAAAGCAATCTCAAGTTCACATTTGCCCGAATGTAGTTGGGCATAATATACAGAGACCTCTTCCGACTCTGTATCCAGTGCTTGTTATCTGTCAAATTTCTCTTGATAACTTCGGGACAAAAATGACGGCGCATTTCTGTGTCGGGCGCGGTCACTGTCTTCGGCAGCCTTCTGTGACCTCGTAACGAGGCGATAATACATATCAGACTGAAATCCTATCATAAGTTGCTCAATTTCTTGTGGTTCTTGTCTATCTGTCCGTCTAAATATAATTAATTTCACGCAACTGACATCTTGACTTCTGACAAAATATGGACGCAATTTTAACCACCGAGCAAGTGAGGCCAATTTAATAATTTTTAATAATAACTGTAATCAACCTCTGTAGTTATGTGCTGATCCATGTTCTGTCGGAGATTTTTAGGATGCAACTAGGCTGCACAATATTGTAATAAAATTAAATTAGATTAAATAATGGGGGAATAATATTTTTGGTCAATGCATGTTTTTTTGGAGGGAACATTTTTAAAATATATATATCTTATTAATTTCAGTATACATTCCTGATAGTAGTTTTTATTATGAACACATGAGAAGCACACAAGCAGCTCGTAAACTGTCATCATATTTATAAGCGTCTCAACTGGGCATCACAGTCATTTTAAAATGTTAGTTTGTTACGCACTGTTTACCCGGTCACTACAGCTTGCTAACGAACCTTTCCATGTTGAGGGATTGTTATGCAGCGTGAGGTAACCGTAGCATAAACTGGACGTCAATTTTAACATTTTTCTCTGTGAATAGTGTAGTGTGCTTCTGGACAACTGTGTACAAATGCACACCCATGTAAACCGCATGCTGCCTTTCACTTTAAAGCGTTAGATAGACGTGAAATGTTATTTCTTTATATAATGTCATTAGGAAATTAATAGTTACATTAATTTATTAATAGTTTTGTTAATTTATTGTATTAACCCTCAATTAATTGACTAATACCTTTGCCAGGAAGGTTTTTGAAAGATTAGGTTAGACCACTTCAGCTACCATTCAGAAGCTTAACAAGAAACTCAGCAACATTAGTCTATCCATATCACATATCTCATCAAAGAAAATCCATAATTTATTATTTTAACTATTAATTTGATGTGCGTGGTGTGGGGACATTAATCTTGTAAATGTTTAATATTTGTGAATATTGTTTAAAACATAAACATGAAATGTACACATTGCCTTTTCGCGTTTGATATGTAGACCATCGGTCTTCTTACAATTGATATGTGTACATTACATTGCAAGAATAAAACAATAAATTAAATTGAATAAAAGCTGAATGTAATTACTTAGCATATTAACTTAGTATTAATTAACTTATTAATTAATAAATTAGCATATTAACTGGTTTTGATAAATACAACTTTATAGTTTTGTTTCTCCGTATCGCAACCATCTCTAAAACACAGTGTAGATGTTTTCTGTATTTGTGTGTGTGTGTGTGTGTGTGTGTGTGTGTGTGTGTGTGTGTGTGTGTGTGTGTGTGTGTGTGTGTGTGTGTGTGTGTGTGTGTGTGTGTGTGTGTGGTGTGTGTGTGTGTGTGTGTGTATGTGCATGTCTGAGTGAAAGATAGTTTGCTACAACACGCCACAAACATTTGCATTTATTAATAAAAACAGAAAACACACATGACTGTAGTTTACGCTTTTAAAAAGTTTATTTCAAAAACATTTACTGTCAGTAAAACACATTGTGGTATCTCAAATTTCAGACTGAAATAAAAGTCCAGATTTCCTCTTATTTCCAGGCTGGTTTGGTGGAGACACTAGTGGTACTGCTTGCCCAGGGCGGAAATGACGACAAACAGGAATTTCTGCCATGCGGCGTGGACAGCAGGGGTGAAGGTCTTGGGTCCCAACTGGGAGGCCAGGACGATGGTGAGACAGTCTCCCAGGAGCTAAAGAGAAAACAGCCATAAAATTACGGATCTGCAAGAAAAAACAGGGTCCCACGAAACACAGAGCGGTATAGGCTCACCAGGATCAATAGCTATAGCTTAGATCTACCACTTGGCTGCGAAAATGAGTAATGATGTAATGAGCCAAGAAGTATGAAATCATTAATAGGTGCATTGAAATAAGTTATCTTTTACTTAAAACACGAGTGTCCTACATTGCAGTGTCAGTTTCTATTGTGGCTGCACAAATCGTGCAATAGCTTATTAAATATCCTTTCCAATATTTTCTCTAAATTTTAATGTATTTTTTTCTCTTTTTCGCTGAAATAGAATTGTTATAATACATTATAGATCCGGTTTCATAGCCTAAAAATACAATTTAACAAGAGCAAGGAAAAAGGAAATATCGCATCTAAACTGTAGGTGACAGTTGCAGTAAAATTATCAAAGCCAATTAAGACTTAACTCTAATACTTACCCTGAAGTTGTCCGGATCCACATGCAGTTTCTCGGAGTGCAGCACGCTCAGTTCCGCATAGGTGTTCTTGATGTTGTCCATGTTCTGCACTGCGCGATCCAGACCATGCAGAATCACGATGCCGTGAGCGGTCACCTTCTCGTTGCTCATGATGGACGCGGCGTTGCTGAAGTTTCCAAACGTGCCGAAGTATCGCTGGGTCCAGGGATACACGATCATCGCCCTATGTGAGACAGGTGACACATAAAGAATACACCTCTTAAAAAATTGTATAGTTTGCTTTCAATGAGCGCACAAGTTTGTCACTGCCGAGAGTAGTCTTGACAACATGACTGCAGTTGGTGTGCGACCTCAGACCAAGTCGAATTTTTGTAGAAATTGTTACACGCATTTTATTTTAATATATTATCATTATTTCGTTGTGATGGGCATATCATCACATGAAACGATGTTTCTGTCAACTTCTTTCTAAAAAATAAACCATACATAATCTAATTATTCAGTCACAAGTCAGTAAACCAAACATACCAAATGTCTCATACAGAAAATAGACAAGCAAACAAACAAACTGGAAACAGGACTGAATTATTTCATACCTGGCCAATGCTTGGGGGCCTACTTTTTCATAATTAACTTTTTTCCAAATGGCCTGGATGGCCGCGCGCTCGGCATCTGTCCACTCAACCATGTTGAATCTTATTGCTTCTCTGGTGTTTGATGATTTGTGTAATCGGGAGGGCAGAGCACTAGGGCTTTTTATTTAAGATTGAGCACTCCGCCCTACTTTGGGCAGATGACCTGCCGCATCACGTCTGACCAGCGCAGTGGAACCGTGCCAGTAGCCGCGCGTACATTTTTTTTAAATTTGCGCAAGACTTTGCCAAGTGACCACATCGAGTCTCACATTTAACCCCAAGCGCGGAAACCTCCTATCTATCTTTGCCACAACGACAAAAAACGTCATATACCCCCACCAACTTACGTAAGGGGAGGGTTAAATGTTTGCAATAACTAATGTACGTATGTTCAGCAAATGTTAATATTTCAGTATAGTACCTATAGATTATAGATATCAATTTTATCAGGCAGTTTTAAACTCGCATGAAACAAAGTAAACTCGCATCAAGGATGGCAATTGAGTGCCTCTCATCAAAGAGCAGACCAGCTGTTCAAGTCCTTTTATTGCGTTGGAAATATGTTAAATTTAAGGTGACTGATGTAACATGTTCATGACACAATCCTTCATTGTCCACCCCAGTGATGTTTGCTTTGACTGGAATTACTGTTTATCACTGATCTATATTCTTCCATCTTTCCTTTAACACGTTTTTACTCCTAACCCCAAGCAGAGCACAACTATACGTCACTGCAGCAGAGTGCTGGGCAGACAGTCTGCACTGAAGTTGAAGTTAAGTAAAACAGGTATTGTCGTTTGTAATGATCACCACAAATCCCAAAATATAGGAAGATATAATGATTAAGACAGTTATTACAACTGAAGCGTAGCTTAATGCAAGCAATTTGAGTGACAAACAGTGTATTCTTCTTATAATTATTCTTCTTCTTATTATTATTATTATTATTATTATTATTATTATTATTATTATTATTATCCAACTATTCTATCTGTCTATTCAAATTGGCAATTAAAAGCTAGGAACCGAGTTTGTTTTAGTTCATAATTAGTTTCACCAACTGTTTATCAGTGGAAACTTGCATTAACTTTATCTTCGCAGTCAGACCGGTTCCACCCATGAGTCCATGCAACGAGCAGCGCTTCTTTTCTTCGATTATCGGGTATAATCGCTAGAATTTCCAGGAAAACGTTGTGAGCTTGGCAGGCATTTTTTTATTCGATGGCCAATATTTTTATTATCGACTGATAAAATGAAATCATGTCTTTGGCTGAAAAAATGCGTTTGGATTATGAAAATGTGATGCTCCCTGACGGTCGCCATAGGAATTTCTTGAGTGGTATCAGAACGTCATAAAGTAGTTTGAACATGTGTACTTTTAACACATTTAACTAAAATACATTCGTTTCGCAAAAGTTGCAGTTCATTAAGCCGTAAAGAATTCCGACTCCATTTTATTCTTGAACGCGATTAATGCTAAAGAAGTAGACTAAAGGACATGCATGCATTTTAAAGGTGCTCTTTGTGAGAATAAAAACGCAGGGAACACAGGAGATGGGTGCCACTCTTTTACTCCCCTGTAGGTAATGAATCAGTGTGTCTCAGGATGTATCTAATCAAGTACCTGAGATTAATTTCAAGACACACAATGGAGTGTTTACATAAACACTGAATATTTAAAACAATAATATCTCCTTTGGTTTTGACCCCAGAGACACTAAACCAGGTTCAAAATGTGTGAAAGACCCAGTGGCAGGTGGGAAAGCAGGGCCTCCAGCGTCACCAAGAACCCGACTAACCCTGCAGCGCTGGCTGAAGGTCTCCGGCAGGGAGGGGAGAGGGACACCGATGATCTTCCCAGCTGTTCTCTCTATCCTGCTCAGCTGTTTCTGTGTGGAGGTTTTGCACTTTCCGAACCAGGCAGTGATACGATAGGTCAGAACACTTTAGAATGGTACCCCTGGAGAAGGTGGCCAGGGCTGGAGTGGGGGGCTGGCCCAGCCTCCGGAGGGGATGGAGCCACTGTTCGGCCTTCTTGACGATGGCCATGGTGTTGGTGGTCAAGCTCAGGTCATCCGCCAGGTACGCTCCCAGAAACTTGATGCTACCGACCCCATCCACGGCCGCACCATCTATGCTCAGCAGGGGATGGTTCTCCGTGAGGGCCTTCCTGAAGTCCATGTCCATCTCCTTGGTCTTGTCGACATTCAGGGAGAGGGTTGAGTCTGTTGCTCCACCTGTATGCTGACTCATCACCTTTGCTGATCAAAACAAAAATAAGCTCAGGCCGAGTTGTCCTCCTTGTCAACAGAAATAATCGCTTATGGGTATATTCAAAATACACCTATTCTATTTCTAAAAAAAATGTATCCTCGCCTCAAAGTTTTGTGCCTCCTTAATGAAGTGAAGTTAGTGACGTAGGGATGTGTAATACTAGAGCGTGCACGTGTGGCTGAAAGCTCATGCTACAGCACCTCTCAGTGGGTGATTAGGAAACATACAGTATATCTGTCATGTATGTAAGCATATTTTTGATGTGAACAATATGCAAGAAAATATATGTTTATTTTAATCTGAAGTATATGAATTCAGCTGTGGTTGCCCCCGCCTCCCCAAACCCCAATCATTCAGTATGAGACTACGTAAGTCCCCACGTTATCTCGCAAGAGTTTACGTTCTACGCATGTTATCATGCTGCACACATCATAAAACGGTTTTGTTGTGATTCTCTCCAGATGCCATTCAAAACGACTTGAGTACGCACGCTGCATCTTATCTCCCAGGGGACTGACATAATGTCACGTCCGAGCTTGACAACTGACTGAATTCTTATGTGGCTGCTGGGTGGGCAGTGTCAGATTGAGCATGTATAAAACAGGCTCTCTGGGAAGAAATAACCAAACTCAGAACTTTTATCTGTGCATCCTCGAGACAACCGAAGAAAGCAAAAGGACATGAGTCTCTCAGCGAAAGACAAGGACACTGTGAGGGGTTTCTGGAATAAGATTAAAGGAAAGGCGGATGACATCGGTATCGAAGCCCTAGTCAGGTAGTAGCGTAGCAGAATGGCAGTTGGTTACACATTTTCTTAAAAATAAGAAGTCTTCCTGAATGAATGCAAGCGTTTGTTAGTCAGGTGGAGCCCTGCAAGACTCATCACTCCAGCTCTGAAAGGAGTGCATGAATGTATCTTAACTGTTCCCTTTTTGTAGAAACTGTGTGTTTTACTTTGTTCAGATTTATAAACAAAATAGCTACTTCATTTTTTTATAATGCAGGGTAAAACCAGCTCATTCAACAAATGCATGTTTCATCGGTAAGACTAACCTGTGATCTTCTCTGGACAGAATGCTGACCGTGTTCCCTCAAACCAAGACCTACTTCTCCCACTGGCCAGACCTGAGCCCCGGCTCTGCCCAGGTGAAGAAACATGGCAAGGTCGTGCTGGCGGGTGTCGCCGAGGCCGTCGAGAAAATAGACGACCTGAATAACGGCCTGCTGAACCTCAGCGAGGTGCACGCTTTCCAGCTGCGCGTGGACCCGGCCAACTTCAGGGTACATTATTAATGATTAATTGTTGTATGTAAATTAGATTGGCTGACCATACAACTAATGTTTGCCTTTCCTGTCCATTTTCAAATATTTCTTTCTCGACATGCATGTTCATGATGGCAGGGCAGATGGTCAGTGGGTGAAACAGACAGGCGTTTGCTAATGGCTGTTATTTAGAGGGGGTACTGCTGCAGCGGCCTCAGGCCGAGCATTCAATCTGACATTTAAAACATTAAATCAACTGCTTAAAGCTTCACTGCATATTACAATGTACTTCAGTTTTCTTGTGCCGCATTGTACGCTTACATAGTACAAAAACGTCCTTAGCCGTTTCCTTTTTGTAACTGCACTGTGTGAGAAACCCTCGCGTTTTTGGCCCCCGCAGATTCTGTCGCAGAACCTCCTCGTGGTGATGTCCATGATGTTTCCCGCTGATTTCACCCCGGAAGTGCAACTGGCCATGGACAAGTTTCTGGTGGCTGTCGCCTTGGCTCTGGCTGAAAAGTACCGATAGAATCTGCGTAGCCTGCGGAGATCCCGCTCTGCCCATACAATGCCCGTTAAAATAACGATAATAAAAATATTCATCAAGCTTGACACCCGATGTGCGGCTCATTATTAACTGTGAAGATCCAAAATCTCAGTGAGAAGAACAGAGTCAAAAAATAGTTCCGAATGGAGAGGCTTATTGTGTGCAAAAGTTATTTTAATTGGGCATAGTTTCTTTGCATCTAGTAGATATTTAGGTAGATATTTGCGACATGTTTTGCATTACAAATAAATGGCAGCCCTTTACATTGTACGGAAAACTTGTATATCCATTTTTTGCCCATAGTGTGTGTTGGTTTACCTTCTTATTTTTCAATTTTGAGAGTCCTCTAAGTCTTATTTTTCAGCCTTCATTGATAGAGTTTTGCTGTAATTCAAAACAAATGTTAGTATATGCATACTACTGAATTATATTGTAAAAATGTAATTTGGATGTGTATGAGTGAAAGCTGGGTTTGAATGAATGCCCATTTCTTTCAGGTGAAACACTGCTCACTTTTGGCTCTGAGAGCCATGTTGGACAGCAGCCTGATGTAGCATCTCTGTTTGCTAGCATCTACTAGAGTTGCAGAGTGTTTGATTTAGACCCAGGGGTAGACTTGAATGGCTTGCAGTGCAAAATATTTCTTCTGCATCATGAAAACATCTGCTATCGCCTAAAATACTCTACAAGTAATATCAGTATGCACCTGTCATTTATGTCAAAAATTTAAATAATGATAAAAATGGAGATGGCTTTTTCATGATGCGGTTAGGATTATTAGGGTTAGATCACGAGAACACAGGTCACATGTAAGCCACAATATCTCCGGTCACACCACTGCCAAACGTATGAATACTGATGGTAAATGACAAAAGAGATTTTTATGCCGTTTGCAGGTCCATATAGGTGGTGCAGATGTTTTGTGTACAGTAGGCAGGGCATAAGCAACCTTAGTGCCTGCTATTCGCCCCCATGGCCACCAGAGGGCCCCCAAAGCACTTGAAATGTCCCAAAGTGTGGCGGGCGGCTTAGCGCCCGATAAAGGCCTGAGCCGGCCCTGACAGTAGATATCCCCAACGAAAAACTTTTTTTCCTCTAAAATGTAATGCCTGGCAGAGTATCCAGCAAGTTTCTCAGTAATTATGGCCATTGCAAGGAAAATCAGGGATAAATGAGCTGGTGTGCTGTTTAGGGTTCCACATGGATATGAGAGACAGAGTACCATATTCACAAAAACTTACTCATAAATATGGGGAAACTAAGAACAAAGCAGTCAGGGACGAATCTGACCCGTTGGTAAAGATCGGATATTGAGAATCCAGTAGAGATTTGAGAAGAACTTTGTAACCGCTCTTATATTCCCCAAATTCATCAAATGGGTCAGCTCTCGTTGTTGTGCTTTGGGAACCCTTTCTGTTGTGAAGGGTGATGCTGAATGAGTGAAGTTAAAAGGCATTGGAGATTTTACATGGAGATGTTAAAATGCATAATGGGACAATTTTACCCTTATGTAAGAACATTAATGTACACATTTCATTCTCCCTCACTTTTTCATTGGCTGCTTTGCCGGGTGACAGAAGCTGGACAGAGAGGGCCTTGGAACCACTTGGATGGGATATCGCCTCAAATATAAGGAGCTGCTGCTGTAATTGGTGTTGCTGGACCAGCAGGGGGCGCTCTTCTCACTGAACCAAACAAAACCCGGTGCCCAAGTACAGTAACAAAGACGTTGTGATGTAGGTGCTGTCTTTGGAAGCAAGGCCAGGTCCTGATCGCTAGTAATCCTTAAAGACACCATGGATGGTATTAATGGGGATGACTGTGGTGTCCAGGATAAATCACCAAACCTGGATTTGTCATCCTGCTACCTGATGTGACTGCCTGATTAGCTAAGCAATTCCCTCCCTCCCTCTCTACGCTGTCTGATTGGCTAAGCATTTCCCTCCATCTCTACGCTGTCTGGTCTGTGATTGGACATCCTGATGCTGAAATGGCCTCCATACATATCCTGGGTGGGTGCCTCACATTGCTGTTGCTAAAGCTGAGCTTCCTCGCTTAGCTTTAAAGCACTTTCAAATGATTAGATTTAAGGTCGTATACAAACACATGAAATCCATCCATGACAGGGACATGCGCATTTAGGAAACTCAAACTTCAGCCTGGATACGTAACCGGTAATTTTGCATCTGCCCTTTGGCTTATTTTCCTTTGCCTTTCCTTGCGTCTCCCCCAAACAGCAGATTGTATGGTTGGATGCAGTACCAAGAATGGGCAGTAGGTGGAGAAATCTCACGTACTTTTTCTCTGTATTGTATACGCCACGCTGTCCCTGAGTGGACGTTATCTTCTGTTCTGAGCTCACGAGTCTTACTTTTTTGTCTCAATTTGCGAAAAACTATTGAATCCAAAAGGACATTGACCATGAGGATAAAGCCTAGTGCAGATCTATTCAACTGGCCTTATTAGGCCCTTTGATGAATTTGGAGCATGTGTAAGCATATGCGTATATGAAAAGCTGTCCTACTTAGGGTTGAATCATGACACGGGCTCTTTAATGGGTGAGTGAGGATGTGGAGAATGCCTGGAGAAGCATTCCCATTGGAGTTTGGTGGTGGTTGTGTGATGGTATTGGGGGGGGGATCTGTTTCGCCTGTCATAATATCCGGCATATGAATGCCACCTCTTTCCTGAGTGTTCTGGAAGCTCTGAGTACTGTGTACTGTGGCAGCTCTATGGAACAGGCCCCTGCATGCCGTATGGTGATGCCCCAGGTCACAGAGCATGCACAGCACATGTTCATGTTGTATTTATTTATCGTAATTTTATCCCTTCCTTTTTTCGTTCATACATAACCTTTTACAGGTTTCGATTGCATCGAAGTCTGTTGGTAAATATTTATTCAACTTATATATTTATTAAAATTATTTTGCAAGCTCAGAATTGCTTTGGCACAACCTTTGGCTGTGTGTGTTATGACAGAGGTGTGCCACACAATTACCGCAGACTCAGCAACCGGCCTGACGCCTTTACCATGATTCAATATCATTATTATACACTTCCCCTGTGAGGCCAAGGTCCTTTGAGAATAAATAAATAAACAAATAAATAAAGCCGGCGTCATGCCTACAAGCAGAGAATATGATAAATCAAAGGCAGTACATGCATTTATGTTGCTTTAAGATTTTATTCTTATTCCATTGAGGAGTACAGCCATTTTCCGTATTTCCACAACAAAATCAGTAATTTCATTCGTCCAGGGATAAATGATCGGACGGCTCTGTCCTCCGTAGCTCCTTGACAGCGGGTTTAGTGGTACTGTCTGCCGAGGGCGGACACCACTACGGACAGGAACTTCTGCCAGGCTTCATGCATTTCAGGAGTGAGCACGGAGCCTCCGAGCTTTGCGGCCACGCACGCAGTGACAATCTCAGCAAACAGCTGCAGGAGAAAAATGCAGAAAGAGAGATTAAAAACAGGAGAAGACTGCACGTGCACATCGGGCAGAAGTGCTTTTGGTCAGTTGTTCTTGTCCAACAACCAAAAGAGTACATGAAACCAGAAATTAGTCACAATGCGCACTTGCAGACAGGGCCAAAAATCTTTGAGTCATTAATGTTTTCAGTTTTGATGGAATCGGATACTGAAAAATCACAGTAAGTGAGAAATGTGCACAGACGAACAGTGAATATGCGCACTTCTTGTCGAGAATACAGAGGTATATAGACGCAGCACAGACCCGTCACTTTTTACCTACCCTGAAGTTATCGGGATCCACGTGCAGTACTTCGGAGTGCTTTTTGCTCAGGTCGGCGTAGGCATCCTTGATGCTGTCCAGGTTCTTAACGGCCCTGTCCAGACCATTCATCACGGTCTTGCCGTGTTTGGCCACCCTTGCGTTGCCCAAGATGGCAGCGGGGGTGGACAGGTCACCAAAGTCGCCGAAAGGTCGCTGTGTCCAGGGATACACGATCAGAAGCCTACAAAAGAGAAATACATAATTATCTAAAAATGTTTCCCAAATGTTTCTCTTGCACTGAGTGAACATACTGTTATCTGTGCAGTCACAGTCATTGAACATTTCATTTTCAGACTCCAGAACAGGATATTCTGAACTGAAATGAAAAACCATTTCATGAACACCAGCTCCAGTACAGTACCTGGCCAGAGCCTGGGGTCCGATTTCATCAGGGTTGATCTTCCCCCACAGTGAAGCAATGGCTTTGCGCTCAAATTCTGTCCACTCGACCATGTTGACGGGTTTTTGGGTTTCCTCTAGCTTTTTAAATTTTCAGCAAGAAAGTCTTTGCTAGTCTGATAGGAGTGTTCACTTTTTATAGAGAAGTATTCTCTCCGCCCCGGATCAGAAACTGTGTCTGATTGGACAGTCCTCAGGTGCGGAATGGTGCCAAAAGCTTAAAGCTACTTGCCAAAAGCTTGGACTTTTGCCATTGAAAGTATTGGTTTGCCAAATTCAACAAACCATGAGTCAACCGTTTTTGTTTTTGTTATCTCTTTTAAAAACAAGCCAATATTTCGTAAATATTTTTCAGAAGTCTATTTTAAAAGAAAAATGTAAATTTTATTACCTAACCAAGAACACTTGTTTGTGCTTCTAATTTCAGCATATTCGTGAATAAAGTAGCCTCACAGATAATTTAAAATCTGGCAGCTTCTAAATACATATACATTCATTCAATGAACTGTTATGAATATGTTTTCTTTCGTTCGTGCATATTCGCCTTTAAATATAAAAGCAACGAACACTTTTGTGTTTCTGTTACTTGTGTAGTTGACAATGAAACTTTGTTGCGAAATCGACGGACTTCAGAGTGTTTAGACCGAAAGATAGAAACTTATTCGTAACATTCAGCATGAATTTGAGCTCTTGTCTCTTTTTTCGACATTCCAGGGGGGTGTACCACGAGGCTGGCTAACTTTGGAAAGCATACTGAAGTAAACCAGGGGGGCTGTATTAGATTCCTAGTTTACCCCTCAAATTGTCATGCTAATCCATACATTAGTCTGATTTTGCCGCACCATAAAAAAAAAAAAATTAAAAAGATAGAAGAAATTTTGTGACCTCAGAATCAGAAGTATTTTTTAAACTTCATTTAAGCGATTTCCATCTTTAAATATCCTGTGAAGAAAATATTTTTAAATTAAATAAATTAAATTTAATCAACGTCCGAATTGCATCATGTTTATTTATTCATTATCTTTATGAATTTATACATTGTTGTACATTCAATATAGATAATAATAATAATTTATTTGGACCCCTTTTAATAAGAATAAGACTCCTCTACGATGGGCACACATTATTCATTTAAATTATTTATTCTCATGACAAAAGGCTTATCGATATGCTACCAGAAACCAAACATTAGCTAATTTTTGTATTAAAATAGAAATTCTTTGATATACCACTTATTTATTGTCATGCTATATTTTTGTCAAGCTATCAACACATTTTCAAATATCATGACAGATTATAAATAGTGGGAAGTCCAACAACACCAACAGCCTCAATTGGTTTCTGTGAAACTCAATACAGTTGGATCATATACTAGTTACACGACAAAATATTCATTCAAAATGACAAATGACGATAATTAAACCGCAACAACCAAAAAATGATTTTGTATATGGCATTGTGAGACGATATTGTAACAGTTTGACATTGTCTTACGTGTGAGAGCGTAATGGCTATCAATGTCAGAAAAAGTAGACGCATATATTACAAAAAAAAAAGGAAAAAAATGTTTCATGGCCATTTTCAAGTTAAAACCAGATTAGAGAAACCTGGCAAAAATCCACACGTAATGACCAAAGAATTTCGCACATGAGAGGCGTGGCTTTTCATTTGGTTACTTGGGTGTGTCTATCCCTGGTCAATATAAGGAAGAGCGTCGATGCCCCTCTCTATTCTGGACTTTGCTTACAAAGGCATCTAAACAATCACTTGCTAAAGACGAACAAGGCAACGCCATGAGTCTCAGTGCCAAGGACAAAGCTGCTGTAAGCGGTTTCTGGGGGAAAGTCAGTGGAAAGGCGGACGAAATCGGCGGCGAAGCCCTGGGAAGGTAAACTAGGCTGCTGTTACTGCTGCTGCACAAACAGACACTCAATTATTATTATTATTATTATTATTATTATTATTATTATTATTATTATTTATTATTATTATCCAAACTGAAAGGCTACAGCGTCTAGATAGCAAGGCAGAAAAGCTCAGTGTCTCCGATAATTCTTTATTGTTCCTCTCTGTATGTATTATTTGTCTTGATTACATTCGCTGCTATGCTCTTTGCTCCTCCAGAATGCTGACCGTCTTCCCCCAGACTAAAACTTACTTCTCCCACTGGAGCGACCTGAGTCCCGGCTCCGCTCAGGTGAAAAAGCACGGAAAGGTCATCTTAGGGGCAATCGGCGACGCCGTTGGCAAAATGGACAATCTGTCCGCCGGTCTCACCAAGCTCAGCGAGCTGCACGCCTTCAAACTACGCGTGGACCCCGCCAACTTCAGGGTAGGAAAGAATGAAGCGAAAAGACAATTCATTTTTTACTTCATTTAATTCATTTCCCTTTTGACGCACTTGTCAGAAGTGAGCTGTAATTTCCTCATCAATGTCCTAGCTCTCACAGGAGACTCAATGCGCCAAATTCACCAGGATGATGAAATACTTACGGTTGCGGTTGTGCTTTGTGCATGTCGTTTCAGATGCTGTCTCACTGCTTGGTGGTGTGCTTCGCCATGTACTTCCCAGCGGACTTCACCCCTGAGGTCCACGTGTCCGTTGACAAGTTTTTCCAGAACCTGGCTTGGGCTCTCTCCGAGAAATACCGCTAAAACTGCGTGCAGAGGAACGAGACAGATGTCTCTCCAGCTCTGTGATACATATTTCTGGAAAGAAACAATCAATAAATCAATAAATCGTACTGAATATTACACTGTTTTTTTATTCGTCTTGTTTGTGTTATTCTGGCTGAGATCCTGTGTAGGTAACAGTTATTTGGTGTGTCCTGCCAGGTTACGCAGTGACAGGTAATTAGTTAACCCTCACCAGACCATGGCTGGATGATCTTAACACGCATTCTGCATTCCATGACATAGTGAAAGCAATGGCCACTGAGTCCTGCAGAGACAGCACCAAGGCATGTCCCTCACTAAATGTGCTGTTTAGGTAGGTTTTAATTAATAACCTGCCTACATCATTAAGCCTGCAGTCAGGGTAACCCGTCCTGGGTTTAGCTGAAATGCGCGAGCTTCTCCACCAGATCGTGCCAAGGGCTGGCCATTGCTGGAATATAGCAAGTTTTTGCTTTTGCTGTCGAGATTTTGAAGCCAACACAAATGGCCAATTGTCATTTGCTGCAGAAGGCTTCAGGAATCAGAAACAGGCACTTGATAAAAATCATGGCTATTAAAAACATTCATTCCAGCCTGAGGGATGAAGAAAACATGCAACAATTCCACATGTACTCCGCCACCACACCAGCTGACCAACAGCTATCAGCACAGAGCCCTAAGCAAATACAGCTCAGGACAAAAGAAAGAGAAAACAGAAATGACGATCTGACCATTTACCTGATCCAGGTCACAATGAATCAGCAGAGTCAAAACACAGATGGGGATATTTAGAGAGATAGTCTCCTTGGTAGGGCGCTATGATCCAGTCCTTAAAGAACACCTGCAACAAGCAAGTATGAACTCCAAAAGGTATCCAAGCTATTTCTCAGCCCACAGCCAAAATGACTTCATTGAATGTGTAGCAAAGGAGGTTAGAGCTCAAATTGTTGAAGAGGTAAAATAGGCAGAATTCTTTTCTGTGTGTTTACATACTGCACCTGACCCATCTAGGCAAGACCAACCGTCAGCTGCTCTCCACTACAAGAACAAGCAGGGTGGAAAGCAGGACTGTGTGATTGATGTAGTTAAGGCCACTCAAACAACTGGATTACAACTAGCAAACTACTTATGTGACACTTTAAAGAAGCATGACCTCTGACCTCAGTGTAACAAACATTGGAGGGAAAGGCTACGGTGGCTCTGTGCCCAAAAGGCGCCCAGAATATCATCAAAGTAAGATTCAGAAATGCCTGCTTTCTTCATTGCTACGCTCACAGATTAAAACCTGGTGGTGGTGGACATGTGTAACTGCAATGCACTGAGTCGAAACTTTTTTGGTGTTGTAGAGCAGCTGTATGCCTTTTTGGAAGCCTCTACAAAGAGAGAAGAGAGGGTTCTTTCTGTCTGTCCATGAGGAACTGAATAAAGATGGCTCTCACAATACCTCACTGAAGTTTCTTAGCACCACAAGATGGTCAGCTCATATTTACAATTGCAAAGCCTTGGTGAGAACATAGAATCTGTTGTGGAAACACTTGCTAGGATGCAAGAGGATGGGTCTACTGACAAAGAGACATCAAGGACAGCCATGGCACTTAGTAGGACCATTCACTTTGATGTTTGTTTACAGTCGATGGCATTAAGTGAGATATTAGCAGTTGCTGGTGTTGCTTCTCAGTATCTACAAAGCCAGGACATGGATGTGAAAGCTGCAGCACTGGTGACTGGAGATGGCAAGGCAGAGCTCACATCTTTCAGACTGATGAGAAGTTTGAAGCCTTTTGGGTTCAGACAGAAGAGATTGCTTCAAAGATTGGATCTTTGCCTGCAGAACATAAATGACCTTTATTACAGCATACACATCGCCTGAGCAAACCTGGAGGAGAAAAACTACAAAATCTGCCGTCCCTCTTGCCTTTCTACAAAGGATATGTGAACAAGAAACAGGTTGTTCTAGAGCACAGACTTTTTGTTCAGAGATTGGAAAGAGAGTCTAAGCAGTCTAGCACAGTATCAGGCATCTACAGATTCATTTGCAGTAACTCACTGCTGGGGGTTTATCCACAAATATCGAGATTGTACTAGCTTGTACTTACATTACCTGTCTCCCCCTGCAGTTATGAAAGAAGCTTTTCAGCATTCAAATTTGGATATTCTTGTGTAAAAAATTGCCTCTTTATAGACTGCAAAATATACAGTATATATCTGCTAAAGATCAAAGAATACCCTGTCAAGATTATTACAGTCATCTACCCTTTTTCTGACCTGGAAGGACACACCAAATAACTGTTACCTACACAGATCTCAGCCAGAATAACACAAACAAGACGAATAAAAAACAGTGTAATATTCAGTACGATTTATTGATTTATTGATTGTTTCTTTCCAGAAATATGTATCACAGAGCTGGAGAGACATCTGTCTCGTTCCTCTGCACGCAGTTTTAGCGGTATTTCTCGGAGAGAGCCCAAGCCAGGTTCTGGAAAAACTTGTCAACGGACACGTGGACCTCGGGGTGAAATCCGCGGGGAAGTACATGGCGAAGCACACCACCAAGCAGTGAGACAGCATCTGAAACGACATGCACAAAGCACAACCGCAACCGTAAGTATTTCATCATCCTGGTGAATTTGGCGCATTGAGTCTCCTGTGAGAGCTAGGACATTGATGAGGAAATTACAGCTCACTTCTGACAAGTGCGTCAAAAGGGAAATGAATTAAATGAAGTAAAAAATGAATTGTCTTTTCGCTTCATTCTTTCCTACCCTGAAGTTGGCGGGGTCCACGCGTAGTTTGAAGGCGTGCAGCTCGCTGAGCTTGGTGAGACCGGCGGACAGATTGTCCATTTTGCCAACGGCGTCGCCGATTGCCCCTAAGATGACCTTTCCGTGCTTTTTCACCTGAGCGGAGCCGGGACTCAGGTCGCTCCAGTGGGAGAAGTAAGTTTTAGTCTGGGGGAAGACGGTCAGCATTCTGGAGGAGCAAAGAGCATAGCAGCGAATGTGATCAAGACAAATAATACATACAGAGAGGAACAATGAAGAATTATCGGAGACACTGAGCTTTTCTGCCTTGCTATCTAGACGCTGTAGCCTTTCAGTTTGGATAATAATAATAATAATAATAATAATAATAATAATAATAATAATTATAATAATTGAGTGTCTGTTTGTGCAGCAGCAGTAACAGCAGCCTAGTTTACCTTCCCAGGGCTTCGCCGCCGATTTCGTCCGCCTTTCCACTGACTTTCCCCCAGAAACCGCTTACAGCAGCTTTGTCCTTGGCACTGAGACTCATGGCGTTGCCTTGTTCGTCTTTAGCAAGTGATTGTTTAGATGCCTTTGTAAGCAAAGTCCAGAATAGAGAGGGGCATCGACGCTCTTCCTTATATTGACCAGGGATAGACACACCCAAGTAACCAAATGAAAAGCCACGCCTCTCATGTGCGAAATTCTTTGGTCATTACGTGTGGATTTTTGCCAGGTTTCTCTAATCTGGTTTTAACGTGAAAAAAACTGGATAGTGTGCAACTTTAAAATGTCACAACTTATTATTATTATTATTATTATTATTGTTGTTGTTGTTGTTGTTGCTTATTTATGTATTTAAGTATTTCCTTGTGTTAATATCCAGGTATGAGTTTCACATGAACCATTCTAAACAGTGGGTACTATACGACTTCCCGCTGTTTGTTGTATGTACTTTTTCATATTCATTGAAAATAAGTTTATAATTTGTCAAATGTACAGAATTTGGGGATAACGTAACTAACAAAAACATAACAAGGAAGTGAGTAAAATATCAAAGAATTTGTCTTCGGGGTACAAAAATGAGCTTACTCTTTATGTTTCTGGTTGAATATTGATCATCCATTTTTCTGAGAATAAATTAAATTAATTAAATTAATTTGTGCACGTAATGCAGGAGACGTATTCTTATCCAAGAAATGATTAAAATAAATGATTATTAGCTTTGCATGAGTATCAATGTATTAACTCAAAAAGACAACGAATAAACAAACAATGAATCCGCTTATGTGATTCATTTTTACCTGATATTTAACGCTGTAAATCGTTTAAATGCAGCCCATTCTGAATTCATAATCCATTTCTTATCTCTTAAATTATGCGTGGAAATCAGTATAAGTTCACCGGTTATCCAGGTATTTTTTGTTTTTCGATTTCGCTCCAACTTTTCATTCTCTTCATCCGCGTAACACTTAACAGAGACACAAAAATGCGATTAAGTCTTAATATTCACTAACAACAAGAGCATATTTTTATGAGTTCATTTCAAATATTGTACAAGTATTTATACAAACAGTAAGTGTTTCTGACGCTTTCTGAATAGATGTGGATATTTTAGCCACTGTTGAGTGGAACGTTTTTAAAAGTGTTAAAAAGAGTGAAACTTAAATGTTTATTTGTTCAAGAAGATTTCTGTAACACTAATTTACGAAATATAGAAGCTTTTTCCAGTTAGATTGAAAAAAAACTGGCTGACTCATGGTTTGGAGGATTTGGCAAACCAAATCTTCCTTTGGCAAAAGTCCATTTTTTTAGCACGTACGCCATTGTGCGTCAGAAGACTGTCCAATCAGACTCAGTCTTTGATATGGGGCGGAGAGAACACATTTCAATAAAGAGGGAACACACCGACCAGTCTATCAAAGAGTTTCTTGCTGAAAATTTAAAAAGCTAGAGGAAACCCAAAAACCCGTCAACATGGTCGAGTGGACAGAATTTGAGCGCAAAGCCATTGCTTCACTGTGGGGGAAGATCAACCCTGATGAAATCGGACCCCAGGCTCTGGCCAGGTACTGTACTGGAGCTGGTGTTCATGAAATGGTTTTTCATTTCAGTTTTTCAGTTTTCAGAATATCCTGTTCTGAAGTCTGAAAATGAAATGTTCAATGGCTGTGACTGCACAGATAACAGTATGTTCACTCAGTGCAAGAGAAACATTTTTAGATAATTATGTATTTCTCTTTTGTAGGCTTCTGATCGTGTATCCCTGGACACAGCGACCTTTCGGCGACTTTGGTGACCTGTCCACCCCCGCTGCCATCTTGGGCAACGCAAGGGTGGCCAAACACGGCAAGACCGTGATGAATGGTCTGGACAGGGCCGTTAAGAACCTGGACAACATCAAGGATGCCTACGCCGACCTGAGCAAAAAGCACTCCGAGGTATTGCACGTGGATCCCGATAACTTCAGGGTAGGTAAAAAGTGACGGGTCTGTGCTGCGTCTATATACCTCTGTATTCTCGACAAGAAGTGCGCATATTCACTGTTCGTCTGTGCACATTTCTCACTTACTGTGATTTCTCAGTATCCGATTCCATCAAAACTGAAAACATTAATGACTCAAAGATTTTTGGCCCTGTCTGCAAGTGCGCATTGTGACTAATTTCTGGTTTCATGTACCCTTATGGTTGTTGGACAAGAACAACTGACCAAGAGCACTTCTGCCCGATGTGCACGTGCAGTCTTCTCCTGTTTTTAATCTCTCTTTCTCACTCTTCATTTTTCTCCTGCAGCTGTTTGCTGAGATTGTCACTGCGTGCGTGGCCGCAAAGCTCGGAGGCTCCGTGCTCACTCCTGAAATGCATGAAGCCTGGCAGAAGTTCCTGTCCGTAGTGGTGTCCGCCCTCGGCAGACAGTACCACTAAACCCGCTGTCAAGGAGCTACGGAGAACAGAGCCGTCCGATCATTTATCCCTGGACGAATGAAATTACTGATTTTGTTGTGGAAATACGGAAAATGGCTGTACTCCTCAATGGAATTAGAATAAAATCTTAAAGCAACATACATTATTGTACTTCTTTTGATTTTCCACAATTTATAGTCTCAGACATGTGGTCAGTTGTATTTATTGTTTTTATTTTAGTAAGAAACATTAAACTTTAGTGAGAAACATTAACTAAACTGCGACTTATGTATGTAGGGAATTATGATTAGAATAATGGCACATCATAACCGTGTGTATTTAATCGTTTGGCACAAGTCAGCATTCACAATAACACATACCATGATGCGTATGCAAACGTTCCTGAGAGCTGAGCCAGAGTGGAAAACTCAGAATAACTGGATCTCAGGAAAGAAATGTAAAAATCATTTATGTTGAAGATATAATTGCCAACTGACTATGGTCCGATTTTCACAGATAAAACGTTGCGTAGAGAGGAAATAAGGAAGGGATGAAATTGCAAAGAGCTATTACATAAAAGCGGGGCCGGCTAATTGTCAACCACACTTATTAATGCAGCAACTTTCAGCTTCATTGTCCTCAGACAACAGAGGACAGGATTCCTCCCATTAAAACAGCGATGCAATCGCCTACAGCAAGGGAAGCCCTGTGTTTCTGAGGAGCATCGATTCCAAACACGTCACACAGTACTACCGGCAAACAAGTGTTTACTGTATAATATATTACTGTATAATACTGTGATAGGGCAAAAGGGCATTTTGACATTTTTCCAAATTCGCCTTCATTCACTGAAGTCACTATCCACTCTTAACTCTTTACATAGTTAATAGTTACATAACATTGACATAGTTTTTATTTTCATGATTATTTAGGGACATGTAGATGCTGTTCTAATTACTATTATTGTTAGGAGTAGGAGTAGAAGCTTTTGCTGTATTAGTAGTAGTATAGATTGTAGTAATATATATTGCAGTAGTATAGATTGTAGTAATATATATTGTAGGAGTATAGATTGTAGTGATTTATATTGTAGTAGTATAGATTGTAGTAATATATATTGTACAAGTATAGATTGTTTTAATATATATTGTAGAAGCATAGATTGTAGTAATATATATTGTAGTAGTATAGATTGTAGTAATATATATTGTAGTAGTATAGATTGTAGTGATATATATTGTAGTAGTATATATTGTATAGATGGTAGTAATATATATTGTAGTAGTATAGATTGTAGTAGTATAGATTGTAGTATATATATTGTAGTAGTATAGATTGTAGTGATATATATTGTAGTAATATAGATTTTAGTAATATATATTGTAGTAGTATAGATTGTAGTGATATATATTGTAGTAGTATAGATTGTAGTAATATATATTGTAGTAGTATAGATTGTAGTAATATATATTGTAGTAGTATAGATTGTAGTAATATATATTGTAGTAGTATAGATTGTAGTGATATATATTGTAGTAGTATAGATTGTAGTAATATATATTGTACAATTATAGATTGTTTTAATATATATTGTAGTGATATAGATTGTAGTAATATATATTGTAGTAGTATAGATTGTATAATATATATTGTAGTAGTATAGATTGTGTGATATATATTGTAGTAGTATATATTGTAGGAGTATAGATTGTAGTAATATACATTGTAGTAGTATAGATTGTAGTAGTATAGATTGTAGTGATATATATTGTAGTAGTATAGATTGTAGTGATATATATTGTAGTAATATAGATTTTAGTAATATATATTGTAATAGTATAGATTGTAGTGATATATATTGTAGTAGTATAGATTGTAGTGATATATATTGTAGTAGTATAGATTGTAGTAGTATATATTGTAGTAGTATAGATTGTAGTGATATATATTGTAGTAGTATAGATTGTAGTAATATATATTGTAATAGTATAGATTGTAGTGATACAGATTGTAGTAGTACAGATTGTAGTAATATATATTGTAGTAGTACAGATTGTAGTAATATATATTGTAGTAGTATAGATTGTTAACAGGATTAAGATGCAGCAGAAGAGCTATGAGATGGGCTATAAGGAGAAATCCCAGATTCACCGATACTGTTTCCTTTGGAAAAGCCTGGGCTTCTGTTTAGTTAGGAAATCGTAGTTTCCTAAAACTACATAAGTAAAGAAACAAATAAAATGTGTTGTAATGTGCAGTTTCAAATGCTCTGGAAAAGAGAAAGGAAATGTGTTGTATTCCATAATAATTAGGAAACCACCACGCAATCATCACATACAGGGATTATGTTCTTTTCTGAAATTTTACTGATTACATGCCATTATGCAAATGTGATATTTAATTTCTTAAGCATTTTTCAGTTCAAAATAGCTGTAAGCCTGGAGTCTGGACCTGTTAGGACACTCAAGGCAAAGACCAGCCAGCCAGATGTCTCTATCCTCATTTGGGAAAACCGCCACACTTCCGCCCTAACAGACTTGCGTGTGCACGCGCTGCTCAGATAAAGGATGGCTCAGCGACTGGAGATCGAAGAGCAAAACTAGCGATGAGACTAACTGAGCGAACTGTCACTAAACGACTTTAAATAATTTTAAAGAACTATCATACGGATTCTGCCAGTGACATATTGACCAATTAGACCTGTCGGACTCATGACGTGCAGATAACCCCATGGATCTCAGTGCTACACTCTAAAACGTGCTTTCTACCACCTTTAAAGGTTTTTCATGTGTCCTGCTGGGGGAACTCTTAAAGGTTCATTTTAGATACAGATATCTTTAAGGGGTTCTTAATATAACCCTCAGAACAAGGTTCTACAGAGAACCTGTGAGTAAAATCCATATGAAAGAAGAACCTTTAAGGGTTCCCCCAACAGTGAAGTGAAGAACCCTTTAGGAACCTTTTTTATAGGAGTGTAGCTTTGTGGGTAAATTGGACAGGTTAGAATGGGAGATTGGTTACCTTACCGGATCGAATAACTTAATTAATTCCTCAGTGTTCTAGATCTTTCTCAATCCTCCATGTGTTGGAGCCAAATTGAAATATTTCTTTCTGTAAAAGAACAATAATACACTAAATCATTATTGATCTGAAACTCCAAGGCTTTGTCTTATTTCATGTGACGAACATGCATGAGAACATATTTTCACAATTTAATCATCGCAAAACACGTGGCAGTTTCATTGTTCAGAAAAGCCGAGGAAGTGAACCCAAGACAAGGGTTAAACAGCCGACAGACAAGCTAATTGATGAGACAGGTACTCGAGCTTGTTCTCAGGATTGTTTTGCTGAATCAGTTGTGTGCGGATTTAATATCTGTGTAAACATGTGTACATTAACATTTCTTGCTCTCTACTTACGTCCAGGTAATCACATCAAGCTTGTGTGTTTTTGCGATTGTATCTAAGGAGGTTTGGATGCCTGACGGAGGCGCTCTGAGTATAAACAGAATTAGGATAAAGGCGTTCTTTTTTTAATAAAGAATAATGTGCGCTGTTCTCCTGGTGTACACAGCGTGCATTATGTAAGCACTTATTTCTGGAGAAAATGAATGATCTCAATGAATGTCTTATTTCTGGAGAAAATGAATGATCTCAATGAATGTCTCATAGATGACATACCAATAAAATACACATGCTTTCGACGTATATACTTGCCAATATTTCTTCCATTTTTCATCATTACTTCACCAGTAAAATGATAAATGAACTAATGAGGACTACTACTCTATGTCATTTGAACTGACTAGTTGTTGTTAAGAGGATTTATTTATTAAAAACAGCTAATTGATTGTCTGGGTGTTTGAAAGTCGTTTATGTTTGATACGCATTCTTTATGTTTGACAAGATGTTTGACCATACAGGCGAATGATGTGAATGGAAACTCCAAAATGAGATGCAGGAACGAAATGTTGTCACGATTTTAAGTGACCGGACTCTGCCCTGATTTAATTTGACCGGTGGTTGCATTTTGTGCGCGCGCCAGGCGACGAAGGCTTCCTGCAGCAAAGAAGCGTTACTATCCTCAATAATAATGATAACAAGATCACAATATATCATAATACATCATAATATATCATAATGTGGCGTGTGCTGGCCATATCTGATCAGCCTAGTAGCTAAAGTGTTTCACTGGGATATGGAGAGGATATGAACTCCACACAGCGCCCAGGGGGATTTGCCCCTGGTTGGTGTAAGGCTCTTTTGTACTGTACTGTAAGTCGCTTTTGATAAAGGCGTCAGCTAAATAACAGTAATGGAGTGTTGATCGTGCTTTAAAATTGAGGTGTCCCTTCAGATGGATAGATGAGACCAGAACTGTAGTTTCCTCAATGAATCACAGCTTCAGATCTGTAGGTGAACTTATTGATCTCTACCTCTTACTGTGTTTAACCGGGTAAGATGGTTCATGCAGCTACCATCATTAGCTATAGAACATCGACGAGTTTAACGACAAACAACACAAAACAAAACCAAGTGTAATGTTCACAACATTTTATTGATTGCATGATTGCTTAGTTGTTTAAGAAATGTGTGCCCCAGAGCTGACAAGACGTCTGTTTCATGTCTCTTCTCCAGTTTAGCGGTATTTCTCGGAGAGAGCAAGTGCCAGGTTCTGGAAAAACTTGTCAACGGACACATGGACCTCAGGGGTGAAATCCGCGGGGAAGTACATGGCGAAGCACACGATTAGGTTATGGGCCAGGATCTGAAACGACATAGAAAAAAAAAAACACACAATAAGAAAACTTATTGATAAGGTTGTTATAACCGTTTATGGACATGTAGTGGCAATGGTTCGGACATCGTTCATTAACGGTTCTAAATAGTCATAAAGGCCCCGCAATTATTACAAGGACATCTGTTCATGCTATTTTAAATATTTATACATTGTGGAGTCTTATTTTATGCTTCATTCTCCCTTCTTTCCATAAACAAGTTTACAAACTGCAAGGGCTTGACAAAATAAGTCTGGAAATTCCACTTTTACTTAATAATAATAATAATAATAATAATGTTTTTGTTTCTCCACCCTGAAGTTGGCGGGGTCCACGCGCAGCTTGAAGGCGTGTAGCTCACTGAGGCCGGAAAAGTAGCCAACCAAATCGTCAATTTTGCCAACGGCTTCGCCGACAGCTTTCATAATGGTGCTGCCGTGCTTCTTCACCGGGGCGGAACCGGGGCTCAGATCGGCCCAGTGGGAGAAGTAAGTTTTGGTCTGGGGAAAGACGGTCAGCATTCTGGAAAATACAATAGTAAGCAGTGTTAATATTATTTTTTTAAATTATTTTTATTAACATTAATTTTGGTTTACTGCTGTCTTCTCACGACCAACAAGGCGAATCACAACCTGTGCGTAAGAGCATTTCCCGGCTGAAATAGTGAGAGTGAGAGAAAATACACTTAGGTGCAGGGCTGGATTCGCCCCAAACTGAGTTACAATAACGATTTATCAGAGCAAGTATATCAACCTTTGGTTATACACCCTTGCTCTTTTATCTTTCTATTTCATAGGCAAAATTTCTTCACATGTCTCGCCTTCCCAGCTTGTTCGTAAGTTACAGTTCAATCAAGAGACAAAAGAATTTCAATTGGATTATTTCCGTGGTTCAGTTAGCCGTCTGATAGCGGTCATGTGCCCTCATATAGACGATTTTTAAGAAATAACATAACAAATCAAATGGCTGCTTGTTATTTGTAAAGCATGCACGAGTTCCTAACCTAACTGCTCTTAGATTGCACGTACCTGCCCATCGCATCCCCGCCGATTTCGTCAGCTTTTCCGCTGACTTTGCCCCAGAAAGCCTTCACATTGGCTTTGTCCTTCGGTAAGAGACTCATGGCTTCGTTCTTAGTCTTTTCCACTCAGATGAGAAAAAACACCTTGTCTTCCAGGCTGGTCACGGCTCTTTTATTGGACCAGAAGGGAGGCACGCCCAGCTATCGCATCTATACTCCACCTACAACTGGTTAAAAAAACATCTTTATCAAAAACGTTTGGCACAGTACCAAGTGCAACACAGAGCAACTTTCCAGTAAATAAAACGTTTATTTTTGAAGAATATTTTGGAACTGAGCCGATATCATCTTATAACCTCAATGCACTTTTAATAGACATTTTAGATTGAGTTAAAGGCGTATTTCTTTCTAACGTTTATAAATGAATATTTTCCATTTTTGAAAACATTGGAATATTGTATAACAGATGAGTGCTGGAGAGCAAATGCCCTTGATATTTTTACCTGATCTTATTACTCTAATATGGAAAGGGTTGTGATAAGGATGAAATCATTTTTAAATTATTTTTAATTTTTAATTTTGGGATCAAGCGAAAATGAATATTTTTGACCAGAGGCTATAGTTCTAGCTGATCATTTACTTTTGGGCAAAACTGTGTCCTGTACGAGTACGCGTGAACAAATAACTGAAGTATTTCAGAAATATAGTTTCAGAAATTATGACATCAATTGCTTTGGTGCAATGATAGTTTGGACCACTGAAGGAACAGACATGTTGGAAAGCTAAATCCAATCTGTTGTGAAGGAGATGATGAATTCTGGCAGCAGCAACAGTAAAATAGAGGTTAATTTTAAGAAGCTACAGTTATCATTAAACTTTACAGTTCATTATTATTATTATTATTATTATTATTAGTAGTAGTAGTAGTAGTAGTAGTTTTTAATTTACCTCCAGGAAACAAATCAACGTGTATGCAGAATAATAACCCTATTAATAGTTATTTCTGTATATATAAGCTAAAGTGGTAAATGAGTGTACACATTTGTTATCACACGTTTCCTTCTGCATTAAATAACTATTTATCAACTGACATTTCTTTAATCATCAAAAAATATCCTCAGAACCGGGACCTCCAATGGGTGGAACTGGTCTGAATACACAGATAATTTTTTAATGCGGGTCAGTCGTTTTTTTATAATTTAACACCTAGCCATAGCATATAAAAAGGAACTTACTCCCACAATTTTGTTTAAATGAATCCAGAGTAAAGTCAGCATAGTTATGATTCCTTTTTAGTTTTACGACATATTTCTTGAGGAATTTTACTTTTTCAGTAGTATACTCCAAACTGTAAGAAGAAATGAAGTATCGTGTTTATACATTTTATTACAGTTGCAAATTCCCCGGAACTGTATTTTAATGACCACACCCTTCAAGGTAAGTGTTATCTGTGGCACCGAGCCGATCTGCGGGGCACTGGGCACCACCCCTGGGCGCAAAATTCATCCAATCGTTTTTGTTTTTTTCTGTCAGGGCGGATAGAACGCGCATCTATATAACCTGTGTGAACAGGAGCTCAGCTGGCAAAGGCTTTCTGTTAAACAGGTGAGCGCAAGTACCAAAAGAGGACCCAACAACCGCCAACATGGTCGAGTGGACAGAGGCTGAGCGCAAAGCTATCGCCTCCCTCTGGGGGCAGCTGAACCCGGATGAAATCGGACCCCAGGCTCTGGCCAGGTACCGTTCTGGTGCTGGTGTTCATGAAATGGTTTTTCATTTCAGTTTCTCCGTTTTACAAAATAAAAAACCGTTTTTATGACCGTTTTTGTGACGTATTTATCTTTTTCTAGGCTTCTGATCGTGTATCCCTGGACCCAGCGGCCTTTCAGCGGCTTTGGTGACCTGTCCACCCCCGCTGCCATCTTGGGAAACGCCAAGGTGGCCCAACACGGAAAAACCGTGATGAATGGTCTGGACAGGGCCGTTAAGAACCTGGACAACATCAAGGATGCCTACTCCGACCTGAGCCAAATGCACTCCAACGTACTGCACGTGGATCCCGATAACTTCAGGGTAGGTAAAAAAAAAAAAGTCTGTGCTGCGTCCCTGCAGTACAGCAAAACGCTGTCATTTTGCACTGGCTCTGTATTCTGGACTAGATGAATGCTTATTTACTATTCATTCGTAAACATTGCTCACGTAGTGTTTGTAGGGTTTTACGCCATCAAAACTGAAAACATTAATGACGCAAAGATTTTTGGCCCTGTCTGCAAGTGCGCATTGTGACTAATTTCTGGTTTCATGTACCCTTATGGTTGTTGGACAAGAACAACTGACCAAAGCACTTCTGCCCGATGTGCACGTGCAGTCTTCTCCTGTTTTTAATCTCTCTTTCTCGCTCTTCATTTTTCTCCTGCAGCTGTTTGCTGAGATTGTCACTGCGAGCGTGGCCTCAAAGCTCGGAGGCTCCAAGTTCAACCCTGATGTGCATGAAGCCTGGCAGAAGTTCCTGACCGTAGTGGTGTCCGCCCTCGGCAGACAGTACCACTAAACCCGCTGTCAAGGTGCTACGGAGGACAGAGCCGTCTGATCATTTATCCCTGGACGAATGAAATTACTGATTTTGTTGTTGAAATACAGCAAATGGCTGTACTCCTTAATGAAATGAAAATAAAACGATATTATTTACGCAACATACATTGTTGTAGCTCATTTTATTTGCTATACGTTTTATTCAAATATTGATTTTTTCCTGGCTGCTACCTCTTCAGACGTGCTTTATCCTGGCTGCTTCCAGGTATGTGCTACACTTGCTGTCGTTGATAGCTTCCCACAGCAAGGACTCTCAAAGCGCTCGGCTCTCAGTAACCATTTGTATATGTAAAAGTCGGTGACTCGTATTTCCTCACAGAAAAACTCCATTAAGTTATAGGTTAATAAAAAAAAATAACGTGAAAAAATGAAACTGAACGGAAAACCTACAAATATACACTGTGGTGAATCAAATGAAGTGCATGATTTTATGAAATGAAAATAAAACTTTTAAGCAGGTTTTCCGTGCAGTTTTTCTGTGAGGAAATACGAGTCACCGAGATGCTCACGCTGTCTCCAAGGACGGCGGTTTTCTGCTGTATGTTCACTGTGGGTCGAGCTTTTGACTTTAACATATAAAAACGGCTACTGAGAGCCGAGCTCCTGTAAAGAATGCTAAATAAATCATTTTAGTTGCAGATACATTTGCCATTATATATTATATAATGCACATTAAAACGTTTAGCCCTGAAATCTACTGTACTCCTACATAAAGAAGTAAGAGGGTCCACAGAGAACAGAGGCAGCGTCTATCAGTTAAAAATTTCAACCACAATTATATAAAAATAGGCCAAATATATTATTCATATTGTAACAAAGGGCTGGCTGGGAGGTGACCAGGTGTGATGGTGATGATTGTGTTCATTGTAAATGGGAATGCTCTTAAAGTATCAGTGACTGCTGTGACCAGCCAACCCTTGCATGTATATCCACTTTGTCAGTCAATTGCGAGGTTTTATTTATTTATTTATTTATTTATTTGTTCATTTATTTGTTATGTTTAAACCAAGATCCATGTCTGCTAGCAAATGTACGTGCAACTAAAACAAAAAAATATTTTGACCTTCAACAGTTTTCCTCTGTGGTGCTCAACTCTCAAGAGTCTTAGCCATGCGTGATCTCACGTGCGTTTTGAGAAATGCAGGTGAGACCCATCGAGTCAACGCCAACATCAGTCCAACATCACTGTCCTTGCTGTGGGAACTACCAACGACAGTAAGTGTAGCACATACCTGGAAGCAGCCAGGATAAAGCATGTCTGAAGAGTTAGCAGCCAGGAAAAAATCGAGCCAAAATGGCTTTTAAATTATGTCTTACAAATAAGGTGCTTATTTTTCAAAGTCATCTTGTCATTTTGGAAAACAAAACAATAAAACGGAACTTCTAGCTTTGAATAAAACGCATAGCAAATAAAATGAGCTACAACAAAGTATGTTGCGTAAATAATATCGTTTTATTTTCATTTCATTAAGGAGTACAGCCATTTGCTGTATTTCAACAACAAATCAGTAATTTCATTCGTCCGGGGATAAATGATCAGACGGCTCTGTTCTCCGTAGCTCCTTGACAGCGGGTTTAGTGGTACTGTCTGCCGAGGGCGGACACCACTACGGTCAGGAACTTCTGCCAGGCTTCATGCACATTAGGGTTGAACTTGGAGCCTCCGAGCTTTGAGGCCACGCTCGCAGTGACAATCTCAGCAAACAGCTGCAGGAGAAAAATGAAGAGCGAGAAAGAGAGATTAAAAACAGGAGAAGACTGCACGTGCACATCGGGCAGAAGTGCTTTTGGTCAGTTGTTCTTGTCCAACAACCAAAAGAGTACATGAAACCAGAAATTAGTCACAATGCGCACTTGCAGACAGGGCCAAAAATCTTTGAGTCATTAATGTTTTCAGTTTTGATGGCGTAAAACCCTACAAAGACTACGTGAGCAATGTTTACGAATGAATAGTAAATAAGCATTCATCTAGTCCAGAATACAGAGCCAGTGCAAAATGACAGCGTTTTGCTGTACTGCAGGGACGCAGCACAGACTTTTTTTTTTTACCTACCCTGAAGTTATCGGGATCCACGTGCAGTACGTTGGAGTGCATTTGGCTCAGGTCGGAGTAGGCATCCTTGATGTTGTCCAGGTTCTTAACGGCCCTGTCCAGACCATTCATCACGGTTTTTCCGTGTTGGGCCACCTTGGCGTTTCCCAAGATGGCAGCGGGGGTGGACAGATCACCAAAGCCGCTGAAAGGCCGCTGGGTCCAGGGATACACGATCAGAAGCCTAGAAAAAGATAAATACGTCACAAAAACGGTCATAACAACGGGTTTTTTATTTTGTAAAACGGAGAAACTGAAATGAAAAACCATTTCATGAACACCAGCACCAGAACGGTACCTGGCCAGAGCCTGGGGTCCGATTTCATCCGGGTTCAGCTGCCCCCAGAGGGAGGCGATAGCTTTGCGCTCAGCCTCTGTCCACTCGACCATGTTGGCGGTTGTTGGGTCCTCTTTTGGTACTTGCGCTCACCTGTTTAACAGAAAGCCTTTGCCAGCTGAGCTCCTGTTCACACAGGTTATATAGATGCGCGTTCTATCCGCCCTGAGAGAAAAAAACAAAAACGATTGGATGAAATTTGCGCCCAGGGGTGGTGCCCAGTGCCCCGCAGATCGGCTCGGTGCCACAGATAACACTTACCTTGAAGGGTGTGGTCATTAAAATACAGTTCGGGGGAATTTGCAACTGTAATAAAATGTATAAACACGATACTTCATTTCTTCTTACAGTTTGGAGTATACTACTGAAAAAGTACAATTTCTCAAGAAATATATCGTAAAACTAAAAAGGAATGATAATTATACTGACTTTACTCTGGATTAATTTGAACCAAATTGTGGGAGTAAGTTCCTTTTTATGTGCTATGGCTAGGTGTTAAATTATAAAAAAACGACTGACCCGCATTAAAAAATTATCTGTATTCAGACCAGTTCCACCCATTGGAGGTCCCGGTTCTGAGGATATTTTTTGATGATTAAAGAAATGTCAGTTGATAAATAGTTATTTAATGCAGAAGGAAACGTGTGATAACAAATGTGTACACTCATTTACCACTTCAGCTCATATATATATTTGTTTCTTTAACCAGTTACCTCCTGGAATGAAATGAAAAATAAATAAATAAATAAATAAATAAATAAATAATAATAATATATTATTATTATTATTATTATTATTTATTTTGATGAGACCAGTGTTGTATTGTATTGTAATGATATATATTGTATTGTAATGATAACCAATACTAATTGAAGATAAGTATAACAATTTCACTCAAAATATTATAACCCTTGTAAAGTTATAATACTTGTAAAGTGGCTATAGGTAGCTTCCAAGAATTTTCCTCTATATTTATTCTCGCTGCCGCCAGAATTCTTCTTCTTCTTCTTCACAACAGTTCGGATTTTGCTTTCCAAAAATGTCTTTTGCTTTTGTGTGTTGAACTGTGGTCTTATTGTATTTGTTAAAAATCTGGTGATGTAAAAAGGGGAAAACAGCATAACAATTCAGTAAATGATCATTCCGGGGAAAACAGCAAAATTTCAACTCAAACACAGAGTTTCACATGGCTATTTTCATGGAAAAATACCAAGTTTCACTTGATTCCAAAATTCTACTTTTTTTTTTTAATTATTTGAATTCTCCTCCTTCACAGCCCTTTCCATATTAGAACAACATAAGCAGGAAACATATAAAGGGTATTTCTTGTCCAGAATTCATCTGTTAATGAAAATATTCATTTGTAAACGTTAGAAAGAAACAAGTCCTTAAATCAACCAAAAATGTCTATTAAAAGTGCATCGAGGTTATAAGAAAATATTGGCTCAGTTCCAAAATATTATCCAAAAGTAAACATTTTATTCATTTGGAAAGTTGTAAAAAAAAAAAAAAAACGCATCGGCACTGCGCCAAACGTTTTTGATCGAGATGTTTTTTTAACCAGTTGTAGGTGGAGTAACGATGCGATAGCTGGGCGTGCCTCCCTTCTGGGTCCAATAAAAGAGCCGTGACCAGCCTGGAAGACAAGGTGTTTTTTCTCATCTGAGTGGAAAAGACTAAGAACGAAGCCATGAGTCTCTTACCGAAGGACAAAGCCAATGTGAAGGCTTTCTGGGGCAAAGTCAGCGGAAAAGCTGACGAAATCGGCGGCGATGCGATGGGCAGGTACGTGCAATATTACCGCACTTATCAAAAGTTTTGGAGCTCATCTTAGACATTTTAAAATAAGGAGCATCTTTTTGTGTGTTATGTTAATTCATAATATACGTTTTCACACGTTTTACGTTTTTAGAGGCCTACAACCACTAAACGGCTACTAACCACAGCCTGGAGTAATTGGCCAGTAATTGCTGGTTATGTAATCAAATAATAAAAAGATTGCCTTTTTACTGGGCTCTAACGTTATACTAAATGGGGACGCCAAGAATGTGAATACATACACAAACACCAATATTGAAAATAAATAACAGAAAATCTGAAACTGATGCGTCTATAAATAGTTCCTATAATGAGCGTATTAGGTGTGGCAACAAAAGAGTTCCATCGCCTGAATGATTCTACGCATCTGTCACTTGATGCGCATGGGCTAGCAGGTGTGTGGACAGAGCAGTTACAAGCTGAAATGGCTTACGGTTATTGTGGGAATCTGTGAAACTGCATGTATACTGTACGACTGATGTGTTTGTAATACTTTCAGAAACCAAGGTGACAGTTTGCATTTAGTGTTTTGAATAGTATTAAGAAATTTAAGAAATAAAGCAAGTTAACACAACTCAAAAAGATCCATGCAAATCGTTGCCTTAATTTTTCGAAGTGTTGCAAACATATTTTTACAGTATTCACAGTGATGTGTTTGTGCTGCGTCAGAAAGGTGCATTTCTGCTTGTAGTAGCTACCTTGGGTCAGGATATCTATAAACAAATATAGGCAACTCTGTTGTTGCTGTAAATTAATGACATAAAAACATTTTTACTGTTCTTTTACAGAATGCTGACTGTCTTCCCCCAGACCAAAACTTATTTCTCCCATTGGGCTGACCTGAGCCCCGGCTCTGCACCGGTCAAGAAGCACGGCAGCACCATCATGGCAGCCGTCGGCGAAGCCGTTGCAAATATGGACAACTTGGTTGGCTACTTTGCCAACCTGAGCGAGCTGCACGCCTTCAAGCTGCGCGTGGACCCCGCCAACTTCAAGGTGGGAAAGAATGTACCGGGCAGCGATAGACTAGTATCTAGGTACAGTGTGGTCCAAAGGTCTGAGACCAATAACAGAAGAAGTGCTTCCATTTTGTATTCTTTTATAATTTAACACAACATTTTTCACTACAAATTATATAAACAATTTGAGTGACAGGTTGTATTTTTGAAAAATGTACATGAATTTCAGAATGTTTTCATTTTTTCGTATGTCCCCATTTGGCTTTAATGATAGCGTGCACTGCACTGGCATGGACTCCACAAGTTTGAGCAAAACCGTATGATCAATGTAATCCCATGGTATTCAAGTGTCCAAACCTTTCTTGGCCTTTAAGCGCCCTCATAAATGTTCGATGACGTCTAACCTTTTTAACAAAGGAGTTAACATGGTCAGTGTCACAAATTTGCTTAAATTTGATCTAGAAATAGTGCAGAATCTTGAATATTTCCTCTTAATTTTAAATGTCATAACTTTTCATTGTTTTAAATGTTTAAAATCCGAAAACTTTGTTTATTTCCAGGTTTACATGAAAACAAATTTTGGAAAGAAATATCAAAGTGGTCTTAGACTTTTGGACCCCAGTGTATATTTTTTCTTTTTTGGGTGCAGTTAGATTGCTCTAATCACTTTAAATTGCATTGGCATGTAATAGTGTCAATGCGCATATGTAGTATGTCTTTCATTGATTGATTTATTTATTTGTTTATTTACAATAACTTGGCCGTTATTGAACCATATGCGAACGATGAAAGAGCCTAAAGAGTCATTAACTGTTCGATAGTAACAAGTGGACGTTACTGGTCATAGGGCACCGAAAACGTTCACCTATATTGTTGAGCAAAGAGCTTCTGTATAGACGTACATTTTTCCTATGTCTAGTATCAAATATAGACCTTATTTGTGCATTTTCGTGTAATTATTTCATTCTTTCATTGATGATTCACGTAGAAAGTGCACTTAAGGACATGTCTCAATTGCCTCTGAGGGGAGGTCTACGCATTGCTTTCATATGTTTATTTATATAATTTGTGTCTTTTACGCGGTTGTCACAGTCACACTGTAATTTCCTGTTCTGAAATTACTCAACGTTGCTACAATCATGTCAGGATAGGATACATTCCTACACAATAACATGTTTATTTTGCTTTTCAATATGTCATTTCAGATCCTGGCCCACAACCTAATCGTGTGCTTTGCCATGTACTTCCCCGCGGATTTCACACCCGAGGTCCACGTGTCCGTTGACAAGTTCTTTCAAAACCTGGCCCTGGCCCTCTCCGAGAGATACCGCTAAATGGAAAGCAGGATCGGAGGAGACTCGGACGGATATGGCGTTAACAGTTCAGCCAACCCTGATTTCACACACGTCCATTTAAAATTGACACAGTAACAATAAAGTTGGATGAAATGCCCTCTGAAATGTGTTCTTTTGTGTTGTTCTTGCACGGGCAGGCTGTGAGGCGTAGAGACAGGCTCCGCGGTGCACACAGGCAGGCTGTGAGGCGTAGAGACAGGCTCCGCGGTGCACAGGCAGGCTGTGAGGCCTAGAGACAGGCTCCGCGGTGCACAGGCAGGCTGTGAGGCGTAGAGACAGGCTCCGCGGTGCACAGGCAGGCTGTGAGGCCTAGGCTCCCGACAGGCTCAGGCTCGGTGCACAGGCAGGCTGTGAGGCCTAGAGACAGGCTCCGCGGTGCACAGGCAGGCTGTGAGGCGTAGAGACAGGCTCCGCGGTGCACAGGCAGGCTGTGAGGCCTAGAGACAGGCTCCGCGGTGCACAGACAGGCTGTGAGGCCTAGAGACAGGCTCCGCGGTGCACAGGCAGGCTGTGAGGCGTAGAGACAGGCTCCGCGGTGCACACACCATGTCTCTTAACACTTTCCATATATGATTTGATAATCAGAATTTTGTCTGTATTTGCCAACATGAATACATGAAAAAATCTTAAAAGCTCAAAAAATAAAGGAAAATGATCGTTATATTTAGCTCTTGTCAGTGTATGGAAAAACAATTTGAAATAGTTTGTAATGATAAGTGGGTGAGTCATTATAACAACTTTTCATGAGGAGTGAAGAGCACCTCTCCTTTAAATATTGATTAAATAGCAAATTACTTCGATAAAGATAATATGCATTGCAAAAAAACATTTTTATTTGCAGTTCAATCATTACATTTTTTTATTGCTTAACACGTATTTTGAAACTGTCATTTTGTTTCCAAAACTGAGCAGAATCACACTTGGCTAAATTACACACAATCACTTGCAAAATTCTCCAGCGCTCTTCAAAAATCCACAAAATCAAACGAGTGCATCAAAACAGAAAACCAAATAAAAAATTCTGTTGACCCATTATTTCACAAAAAAGAACAAAAATAAATTCAAATGTCAGCATGACCTGACTGTATGCTTTCTAAATGAACTCTGTGCGGTCACTCTGTCATGATTGAGTGTTGAAGGATATGGTAATGTTGGCAAATCACAGAAAGAGCCATTTTCCCTTTAAGTATCAGTTGACTGATACTCACTGATATTTCTCATCACAAAAATACTTTCAAACTGACGTATGGCGGTTAATAAATAAGGAAAGACTGCAGGGGAATTACATTTTAAATCTTGTAAATTTTATGGTGAAAGATAATAGTGAACACAGTAAATGTGAAACCAACCAACATATATACAGACATGTGCAAACTCAATGTGATTGTGCTGCAGGGGCTCAATAGTTCCACTGGACAGGCGCATTCTGTGCCTTACCCTGGCTGCTCCATTCTTCTCTGGGCTGTAGTTCAACATCAACCCATTGCTCCTCTTTTACATAAATTATTATCAACTGAACTGTTCTTTGGACAATTTAGCACTTTAGCATTTGCACATTGACAGCATGATTATACTCATGTGTTGTTGTCAGCTGTGACCAAACTATGCCAGCACCGATGAGTGGGACTTAATTGATTGTGGAATGAATATGCTTGTGATTATGTTTGTGCAGAATGTGGAAGTCATTCGTATCCAGTGTTTGAAAAGTAAAAACGAGAGTGAACCCTTTTAGCAAGAATATATTGCGTGACATTGTGGACTACAGTTTTATTCGTATTGTGTAGGCAATAGGAAAATCCTGAAAACGCACGGATGGCGTATAACCAAAGGCTTTAGTCTCTATTACCTGTGTGGGAAATTATTTTAGCCAAGCACATGCAGCCCTCATTAAGATATTAAACATGAAAACGTTGATTGAAAAGCGCAAGAACTACTTCAAATTGTATTAATTTACAGCTCGCCTTAGGCTATAGAGGTACAGTACCGCAATTAAATATTTTAATTGTCCTCATCCGGAGGAGAGTCACTGGAGCGTAAATTCCGTATATTTCTCTGAAATATAATGATCAGGTTCAGGTTTATTTACTGATACTGGTCTTTTCGGAGATTCTGTCCAAAGCCCATTCCAAGGAAGATTCTAACAACAAACATACACAGAATAACATGATGATATACACATGACTTCAGAAATAAATACAAAGCCACATGAAGGGATTAAAATGCAATTAACAGAAGATGGTTAAAATCAGAGCGCCCTACTTTTTCACAAGGAGGAAACATGGAGCATTCACATGTAACATGTAAGTGATTCACTTAAAGTCAAACTGGCATAAATAATAGCACAAATGTATTATTACTTCATCCATTATTGGTGTCATGTTTTCGTCAATGTGCTGTTGTTTTTTTCTGATAATATTCTTTTGATAATATTGTTTGCATTATTATTTAATTGTAACGTTATGTCCTCCGCACGATTTTCTTGCAGTGAGAGAATTCAGTTTGGAACGATTTCAATCTATGTTCGGGGCACCATGCCACGTGAAGAGAATGGACCAATCAGAGGGTCGATCCCCTGCAGGGGACTTGGCGTGATAACGGGAATGAAAAGCGTCCACAGAGTCTGGAAGTCAGTGATAATGTTCTTCGCGTTGCTGTAAAAAGTGTAGAGGATAAAAAACATGGTTGGATGGTCAAGTAGCGAGCGCAAAATTATTAGATCCGTCTGGGAAAAAATCAATATTGCTGAGGTCGGACCCCAAGCGTTGGCGAGGTAAACTCCTATTTACAAATAGTAAGCCTATGCATGTGTCAAATTAATTAATTATTATTATTATTAGAATGTTCTGCGAGAGATAGCACGGGCTAGTAGGCCCTAGTAGTAAGATAACTACTACTAACACTTACCTAGTTTCCATGCGTGAATTATACGCAAGATGGTTATTATTATTATTATTATTATTATTATTATATGTTGTTAAATGTTACAGGTATTACTGTTATTTTCATCTCTTCAAATGGATTTTAAACCCACCAATCAAAGTAATTATCCAGTGCTTCTCTGAAATTATAGCTGCCTGATCGTGTACCCCTGGACTCAGCGTTACTTTGGGGCTTTCGGAAACTTGTCCAGCGTCTCTGCCATCATGGGAAACCCTAAGGTGGCTGCTCATGGCATGGTTGTTTTGGCAGCCCTGGAAATTGCCGTGAACAACATGGACGACATCAAGAACGCCTACGCCAAGCTGAGCGAGCTGCACTGCGAGAAACTCAACGTGGATCCAGATAATTTCAGAGTGAGCGAAGTGATGGCGCAGTGTGGCAGTATCGGTAATCACAGCTGCTTTTGTGCAGCAATGGGAAATGAAAATGTTAGCGCGTGTTCCGCACTCACTCCTCTCAGAAATGTATCAGTTTTTCGGCTAACTAAATATGTTTGAATGTAGCTATAGTGTTATCACAGCAATCAGAGCATACTAACACTGTATCCACGCTTTTTCTCAATGCATTTTCATCTAAACTTTTAATAATAATAACAATAATAAAAGTATAATGACAATCATAGCCATTCCCATAATAATTATATGAACTTTATGTAAAAGTAGTTAATATTATTGCTGTTGTTGTCATGGATGCTGTTATTTATCAAAGAAATGTTACTGAAATGAAATGTTACACGCGTCTGACTTGTGTATACATTAGCACAGAGCATACACTGCATGTCAGTATGAAACACTCACATTGAGAATACACCCTGGAGACAATAGGAGGGTTAAGGAGTTTTAGCTTCACCTGAGCTTTCTGTCCAGTTCAATGGTTAATGTGTCTTTCATAGCATATCATCATTTAACTCATTGACTATTCTGTCTGTTTGTCCTTCCCTTTTCTTCCAAAGCTGCTGGCGGACTGTCTGACCATTGTCATTGCTAACAAGTTTGCTGACGATTTCGGGCCGGAGGTCCAAGCCGTATGGCAGAAGTTCCTCGCTGTCATTGTGTCGGCTCTGAGTAAACAATACCACTGAACCCTGGATCCCTCCATGGAGAGAACCACCTGTCCTGCCTAACCTGACAATAACTGCCCAGACAACACTGCTCCTGAAGAGAGCAATAAACAACCAATAAACTACACAATGAAAACAGGCTTTTGTTGCTGGTTATTGATTTGTTTCTTGGTCTTTAATACGTAAAAACTCGACAAAAGAGGTAATGGTCATTTCAGGGACACAGAGCACAGACCCTTTCATTCGTCCTGCTCTGTTCACCCAACGTCATTGTGTTCTTATATTATTGAACCAGATGGGCCAGCTAAGTCAGCTCTGGAGCAGTGAGGACCTGAAGAGTAAATGTGGGTGCAGGTTGCTTAGCCCTGAAGAGTAAATGTGGGTACAGGTTGCTTAGCCCTGAAGAGTAAATGTGGGTACAGGTTGCTTAGCCCTGAAGAGTAAATGTGGGTACAGGTTGCTTAGCCCTGAAGAGTAAATGTGGGTACAGGTTGCTTAGCCCTGAAGAGTAAATGTGGGTACAGGTTGCTTAGCCCTGAAGAGTAAATGTGGGTACAGGTTGCTTAGCCATGAAGAGTAAATGTGGGTACAGGTTGTTTAGCCCTGAAGAGTAAATGTGGGTACAGGTTGCTTAGCCCTGAAGAGTAAATGTGGGTACAGGTTGCTTAGCCCTGAAGAGTAAATGTGGGTACAGGTTGCTTAGCCCTGAAGAGTAAATGTGGGTGCAGGTTGCTTAGCCCTGAAGAGTAAATGTGGGTACAGATTGCTTAGCCCTGAAGAGTAAATGTGGGTACAGGTTGCTTAGCCCTGAAGAGTAAATGTGGGTACAGGTTGCTTAGCCATGAAGAGTAAATGTGGGTACAGGTTGTTTAGCCCTGAAGAGTAAATGTGGGTACAGGTTGCTTAGCCCTGAAGAGTAAATGTGGGTACAGGTTGCTTAGCCCTGGAGAGTAAATGTGGGTACAGATTGCTTAGCCCTGGAGAGTAAATGTGGGTACAGGTTGCTTAGCCAGTCTGACAAAGGCAGATAATCAAAAGACCAGATGTAGAAAATTTGACTGAGCTCAGAGTTAAAAGCCATCTTTTTTTCCTCAGAAGTGCTCTCTATGACCACAGAGGATCTCTAATGACCACAGTGAGTCAGGTCTTTGGTTTGACATATCATTAGACTGACAGCACCTCCCACAGCACAATGGTCCCTTCACTGATCTGGGCCATTGGATCTCTCTTTGGTTCAGTGAGAAAAGCGCCCCCTACTGGTCAAATGACCCTTCTTCTTGTACCAACTTAGATTTTTTTTTCCAGGAGATTTCTAATCCAAATGCTAAGCAAGCCCATTACTTCTTAGCTTCAGCATTTTAAAAAGAGAGAAGCAAAAGATAGTGAGACTCTGCAGCTATACCCAATGTAATACTGCAACTTCCTATACACTGAGAACAAGGACACCAGCTGTTCCTGAAGATGGCTCTAGTCAGCCAAACTACACTACCCACAATGCATTTGCCTTTTGCGTCTGACTTTCATGCATTCTCATTGGTGCAATAGCACAGTCATAACAAATATATATATGTTAATAATCAGCCCACAATGAAGGTAAAGCTAAAGTTATTTTCTATGAATAGACTTTTTTGACGAGAATAATGGTTTACGAGCTAGGAAAAATAAAACGAATGGATCACAAATAACAGAGACAACCACAAACAAATGTGTCACCACTGCGCAGGAGAAAAAGGGCTTAATAATTACTCCAGATTTTAAAAATGTTAAAAGTTGGGCAGAGTATGCCAATGGGAACTACTCCAAGCATCTGGCACGCTACATCACCACTGCTTTCAACTTTAGAGGGCATAATAATTCTGTTCGAAGTGAAACAACAACTGATTCTCAGACCCTCTATTTAATGATTTGTATATTTATTATGAAATATATAATAATTTCTGGATCTATAGTTAGACATTATCATCAAAAAAAGGTCAAATAAATATATCATGTTAATGAACCTGTTCACACAGATCCCAGGAATGGTAAATGAAAGTATATTTCATCCCAGAGCGGAACCATCCATATCACGCTTTTCCCCCCTGTACGGTAAGGGACAAGTTAAGTGGAACACACAACAAATTACAAGCGTAACGTTTCCTGGATCTCAAAATTCTGAATGATCAAACTACCTGGCTAGTTACATGGTGCAGTATTTGTAGTGCAGTGACCTAGATCCAGGTATCACTAGCCAGCTCGCTGTCAGTAGAAACGACAAGTAATTTAAACAGCGCTAGCACAGTAAGCCAGCTAACATGTCTGTAGAACACAGCCGGTGTAGTGACATCTAGTTTGTTAGCTGCCCTCCATGTTAAATTTTGCTTATGTTAGCAAATTGTACAGAAATTGGCGAGCTGGCTAGGGTGTCAGCAAGCTAGGTAAATAAACGCTGAGATCATACGTATCAAACCTTTTCTGCGTGTCATGTGAACACCTCAAGAACATAGTTAACTTATTTGGCTATTCAGCTCATTAAATCAAAAAATGTATAAACCGTCTGAAAACAGTATTCATAAAAGTGGCGACAAGACCAGCCCGATAAGCGTTATATTGGTGAGCTCAGGTAGCCGGGGAAATAAGCTGCTCTTCCGTTACCCTTTCCAGCGAGTTCCTGAAAGCACATCGTCATCAACAAGTAAGTACAATTAATAAGTAAAGAAAATGTCCCTGCATATTTTAAATGAGCAGTTTTATAACCGGTTAGCCAAAGTGTTTGAATAACAGCCTGTTTGTACTGTGGAAGGCAATTGTTACAGGGTGGCATTGTAACTATGTTAGTACAATGCAGTATTATTTAGTAGTAATTACAATATTTGATAAGCTCATTAAATTAATGACAACAGAAAACTGCGGCGCCTACCATGAAGCCTTTCACTGTGGGGTAAATTCTGCAGCTGCGCTGTAACTTGGAGAACAAGTGCTAACCAGTGACTGAGCTCGGGTAGAAACAAAAACATGCATACGCTATGGTCGTCCAGGCTTTGAAAGTTTCCCACCCATCATATTACAGTTAATTAGCTTTTATCCAAAGTGCCTGACGGTTGATTAGACTAATCAGGGCACACCTGACCACCCCTGCACTGACTGGAGTTTAGTAAGGAGGATGGAGGGACTGGATAGCCTGTTCCGGTCATCGTGCATTCTTATGTTCCCTGTTTCCTCCCAAAGCTAAGCAGCGGAGCCCGTACGTGCTAAATTCTGCCGGAGATGCCCCCGAAGACCAGGATGGAGACTCGAGGTACTGCGAACCATGTCAGAGTGAAGAGAGGACCTGCCCACGACTACCACACAACATAGACATTAGTGTGCGCTTAAACTATGCAACACCAAGAACATAACCGGCTCTAGGTGGGACAAACCCTATAAGCTTTCAGCAGTACAATGCAGTTAAACCAGAGGGCACACAGAATTCATTTTTACCTAGGAATGGAGTCTTGCACCTGACTTTGTAAATGTGTTTTTTTAGTTGTGTTGTCGTCCCCATGCTCTTACAGGTTTTTTAAATCAAAAGCCGAGATTCACTAAAACTGTCTCATACAGCATAGCACACATCTTAAGCTGAGTAGGCAGATTTTGGAGTTGTTGGAGATCGTTGGTGTTCGTGTGGAAGCCTACGCTGATCTGGTGCTGTGGTGTACTGCAGGAGGTTCTCCATTATCAGGGTACCAGCCTGTTCTATGCTCTCAGCCAGTTTCAGACAGCAAGTCTCCTCCATTAAGCGGCATCTTGTAGCCTATTATTACATCAGCAGTGTTATTCTGTTATTCCAGAAACTATGCAAATCAGCGTTTTCAGCATCTCCTCGCACTCTCCTCCATCTTCACTGCACATCCGCCAGGCTTATGCAGAAGTGAATTAGGCTGCTCCACACATGGCCCTGCTGTCAGAGCGCATGCCCTTCCATGTGGAAAATTTGTTAAAAGTTTGGGAAGAGGTTTCAGACAGTCTGAGGCAAATTACACAAGCAGTTTTGTCCCCCCCCATCCCCCTAATATGAAGTGAATTGTGCAGCACTAACATTTTGCTTTAATCTAATGGCTAGCTGTAGCATTTCAGGCACAAAAAAAAGCAATAGCTAAGACTGTAGATCAGCAATAAGAGTAGAATCTGTCTGTCCAGATTTTGTATAAGATATTCTGATTGGGTCCTGATCAAATGTTATTTTTCAGTACATTTCGCTTCGTCCCCGCACCTCCTTTGTCCAGACAGGTGTATGATGTAACAGTGACCTGTTACCTTTTTTACAGCCTGCTGTAAGCTGAAAGCTACCTGTCATACAGTAGACTGGCCTTTTTCACTGTAAAACTCGTCATAGCAGGGTTATGGTCAGGGAACTGCGGAAACAGCTCTCACACACAGCAATGGTCATCCAGCATTTACTCTCAGTGATAATAAGCAGATGGTCCAGTGTCCTCTCTGTAAAAACCCATCAGCTTAAGGATTTCCTGCTGTTAAATGAACGCTTTTGCCTCAGATGTAGCGGCTCAGTTGTCAGGCAGCCAATCGGCTGTGACAAAATGATGCAGTGAATAGAGGGCATCAGGTAGGGCTCTGCCAGTGGCAGCCCGCCACGCCTGTCTGTTAGCTATCAGCACAGCATTATGTTTTGTTTTGTTAGACATGTCTCGCAAATGCAAACATATGTTTGTTTGTTGGTTTCTTTTTTTTTTTTTTTACATAGCAATGGTTGTGTCATTTTTTGTGTTTAACATTTGTGCTTTTCATTTTTTTTTGGTGACTTCTAAAAAAAAACACAAGAAAAAAGCACTGTCACAAATTATAATTTGTCTTAAAAGGGAGGACAGTTTAATTTTAAACTGGATTTCAGAAGTTCCCATATAAGGAATATTGTGGCATTTTATAATACATATAAGAAAAAGACTGAGATGTTGCAGTGCTGACTGTTAAGGAGGAAGCTAGCTTTTGTTTATCATTTTAAATATGTAAATATGTAACTGAGAACTCATTTAATTTTTTGTGGATTAGGAGTAGCAGGGAGGCTCAGTGAGTAACCGGGGGTCAGTGAGTAACAGGGAGGCTTAGTGAGTAACAGGGGAGTCAGTCAGTAACAGGGAGACTCGGTGAGTAACAGGGGGGCTCAGTGAGTAACAGGGAGGCTTAGTGAGTAACAGGGGCTCAGTGAGTAACAGGGAGGCTTAGTGAGTAACAGGGAGACTCGGTGAGTAACGGGGCTCAGTGAGTAACAGGGAGGCTTAGTGAGTAACAGGGGGAGTCAGTGAGTAACAGGGAGGCTTAGTGAGTAACAGGGAGTCAGTGAGTAACAGGGGGCTCAGAGAGTAACAGGGAGTCAGTCAGTAACAGGGAGGCTTAGTGAGTAACAGGGGGCTCAGTGAGTAACAGGGAGGCTTAGTGAGTAACAGGGGCAGTCAGAGAGTAACAGGGGGCTCAGAGAGTAACAGGGAGTCAGTGAGTAACAGGGAGACTCGGTGAGTAACAGGGGGGCTCAGAGAGTAACAGGGAGACTCGGTGAGTAACAGGGGGGCTCAGAGAGTAACGGGGGCTCAGAGAGTAACAGGGAGTCAGTGAGTAACAGGGAGACTCGGTGAGTAACAGGGGGCTCAGTGAGTAACAGGGGGGCTCAGTGAGTAACAGGGGGAGTCAGTGAGTAACAGGGGGGCTCAGAGAGTAACAGGGAGACTCGGTGAGTAACAGGGAGACTCGGTGAGTAACAGGGGGAGTCAGTGAGTAACAGGGGGGCTCAGAGAGTAACAGGGGGCTCAGAGAGTAACAGGGAGACTCGGTGAGTAACAGGGGGCTCAGAGAGTAACAGGGGCTCAGAGAGTAACAGGGAGGCTTAGTGAGTAACAGGGGGCTCAGAGAGTAACAGGGGGGCTCAGAGAGTAACAGGGGACTCAGTGAGTAACAGGGGGGTCAGTGAGTAACAGGGGGCTCAGAGAGTAACAGGGAGGGCTGTTTCTGTCTCTGGATCTCATGTGAGACTGTGCTCTTAGTCATGCGTGAGGTCTGTGTTTCTGACGCATCACTGAGCAGGATTGACAGGTGCTGCAGATTGAGCCAGGATGATCGATGGTGCTTGCTTCCGTCTGACGTTTTGACAGTGAATCGTGCTGTTGACAGCAGGCCATGTTTCCTATTGTTACAATACAAGTGACATCACTGTACAATTAAGCAATTGTACTGAAGCAACGTGTTTGAAATTTACAATTGGTGCTAGTGGCTTGAACTTTAAGCTGTCCTCCCCTTTAAGAGGAAAATGAGAACATGCTGTATGGTCATGGTCATTAAACGGATCTTTAAATGTTTCTCAAGTGAAAGTCAAGGAAGAACATTTTCTTTAATATAAGACTTAATTTTATTTGGACATTTCCTTTAAGCAGAGGATGAATATGCAGGTGAGAAACATTGAAAAATCATTGTCATAGCAACCCTTTGTACTATCACTAGGATTTAAAATGCACCCAGGGTTGTTCTGTTGCCAAATAAAATTCCAGGGTAGATTTTTGGTTGGGCACACCAAACAAACCACAGGGATAATAAGATCATAAATATGGATGAGACTGAACTCCACCAATCACAGAGCACTTTAGTAGCAGGAAGCAACAACAATGGAAGTGGTGATTGGTCAAACTTAACCTAGTGTTGGGTCTTTGGGTGTTTCTCAGTACCAAGAATGCAAAAATGCAGAAGGACGCATGTTGAGAAACCTTTTTGGTGGATACTTGATCATTCACCCTTTACCAGGGAGAACAATCAAGTGTCCACCAATCACCATTGAAATTTTCCCATTGGTTGTTACCAATGTCCTTTGTGATTGGTGGAGCTCTTCCCTATTCTCTGATGGTAAGTTGATGACTGGACTGGTTTTATCCCTGGTTTATTAGCGTGAGCAATTTGCTGCTTGTCTGATTGTGTACACAAACTACACCTTATGAGGAAACTGAAGATAGAATATGATCATGAGATAAAATTAGGGATGGGTTCTTGTGAGAAGATTTTGGGTGCCTTTTAAATACTGTGCCGCCTGCCTGGCCTTCAGCCACTTCTGTGCACAGAGTCATTTAAGCCGTCAGAGTAGAAACCCTGTCCACTAAAAGATGGATAAGTCATTGTGCGGGATGTAGCCCTCGCCACCACTCCGGCTCAAGCCCAGGGGTCAGGTCTGTTCAGCACCTTTTAAAAGTCACTCTCATTTGGGCTGGACGATAAGACAATTTTATCAATTAGCCAATTTCATTTTGATTATATTTTGTCAATATTTTGACGATGTTGTATTGCGATATCTATATTGATCCTCAAAGTTAACGAACAAAATGTAGGTAATTTTCCTCTTCCTGAAGTTCAGAATTATTGAAAAATTTATGTTTTATAAATATATTTATTGATATTAAGAAAAATCATAAATAATTATTTTGATTGCAAGTTTCTGTCATATCGTTCAGCCCTACTTTCTATTATTAGTATTTTGTTGAAGTTTAGTTTTAGTTTTTTTTTTAATATTCTTCTGTTGTGCACTCTGTCACGGTTTTTTGCTGCTTTTGTCTTTTTTTGTTTTCTTTTGTTTGTTTGCTTTTTTCTTTTTTATGGTGCTCTTCCCATTTCAGAGAACAAACCCCATTAAGTGATGAACAGTTGGTAGAAGGGTAAGACCAAATCATTCTAAAAAAAACAAACACTTTCCTTTGTGTAGAACCACCCTGTCTTTACTACCCTCCTTGTCTGCCTGTCCTCTCTTGCATATATATATATAATTTTACATTTGTGTGTATATATATATATGTATATGCATTGCATATCTTAATTTCTGAAAATCCTGTCAGTAATCGTACATATGCTGATCCACATTTGGGTGTCCCGCTGTTGTATGCAAATCCACTTCCATCTAATGTAATTAAGTTGCTTTGTAATTTTGGTCTTTTATTTTTCTTGAAAAATGTTTTTGAAAGATCGAGGCGGTCTGTCCGCGCGGTCTCTTTCTGGGTCAGAGACGCCAACCTGAGCTCGCCACTCCCTCCCTGCAACTTAAGAACAAAACTGTCCAAAGACAGTCCTTTTCTCAAATCCATCTTTTTTAGTAATATATAGAACCAATAGTGAACCATGGACAAACCGTATGGTACCGTAGAACCATTCTGGCATTCTGTAGCGTCAAGTTGTTTAACGGTTGTATACAGCACCCAAAAAAAGTCCATCTGTGATTACGACCATCAGGCCCCTGTAGAACCTGTTTCCTGTGAGAGTGTAGCCATGTATTGATCAGTATAATTGATATGGAATAACGTGTGTTTCCTCATTAATTCAATCATGTCCTCTGCTGTCCAGCCTGTAATCTGATCAGTGAATTGGTATCTATGGGTGGTAATTTCAGTGTGTCTCTGCGAGCATGGATCTGCCACTGAGATGGTGAATGGTGTAGGTGTGTGTGTGTGTGTGTGTGTGTGTGTGTGTGTGTGTGTGAGTGCGTGCATGTGTTTGTGTGTGTGTGAGTATGTGTGTGAGTGTGTGTGTGTGTGCATGCACGCGTGCGTGTGAGTGTGTGCATGTGTGTGCGTGCGTGCGTGTGTGTAAGTGTGTGTGTATATGTGTGTGTGAGTGAGTGAGTGTGTGCGTGTCTGGCTTCTCTCCCTCCCTGTGCTGTTTTATTGCACACTGAAGGTAACTCCAGAATCAGGCCTTTTTATCCAGGGCCATGCGTATCACCTCAGATTTTAATATCATGCATTAATTCTGTATTTTTCTAGGTACAGCATGAGCTGTGTAAGCATGAGTCTCTAATTTCCTTTTTTACAAACCTGATATTCAAACACACACACCCATGCCTGCACGCACACTCACACACACACAAACACACACACACACAGAGATAGTAGGCGTATGTTGCGAACATGTAACGTGGTTGAAAAATCATCTGTAATTATTCAGTTAATTCTGATGCTCTCATCCCTAGTTCTGCCCCCCCCCCCCCCCCATTCCCTTAAACCCCCCCCCCCCCATGCTGGTAGTTTACATCTCCCAAAATGTTCTCCTTCCCAAGGTTCTCCGACATCATACTGGCCACCATCTTAGCCACCAAGTCCGACATGTGTGGGAAGAAGTTTGAGCTGAAGATCGATAACGTGCGCTTTGTGGGGCACCCCACCCTGCTGCAGCACCCCCACACCATCCAGGTAAACCCCCCACCCCACAATTTATATGTGTATTTTTTCCTCTTAAGTGAGTATGATTTGTAAAGCTGTTCCTTTAAGATGTATCACAACAACTAACTATACTGTGGCTTTAATTCAATCAAATGGGCTCAGTGTGTTGAGTAGTTATGAAGTCATGGGCGCTGTTAAACTCAGTCCTTATGCGCCATCTAGTGGAGGTTTTTGGTACAGTGCAAGTAATTTCACTTATCTGTTCTCAACCGCCTGTTAGACAGGATAGGTGAGAAGTTTTTGTATTAGCATAAAGCTAAAAGATATACCACTGAGTTTTTCAGTACAGCCCCAGGGTCTCTTGGTGTTATTCTGAATTTTTTTATTTAACTCAAACTTATATGGACAAAATTTTATGTGTGTGGCTATTGTTAGTATTGTATTATATGTTTTTTTTACTGAAGGAAACACACGCTTATGTTCTGGGATACATTGATACAGGGCGTTGATGGCATGTGACCGGGCTGAGACTGTATGATGGAGAAACAAGAACATTTTGGAATTTCGTGCAAAGACAAGAACCTATCAGTACTTCTGTAACAGCTCAATAATTAGTAGCGCCCCCTTGTGGCAAACGGCAGCGACACAGTGACATCTCAATTCAGTTCAATTGAGTCACTACATATAAGATGACTGTCATGGGTAAAAACATGAGATTTTTAAAACCCTGTCACTTATTTTTTTTTATTTTTAGTTTATTGTATATTTTTACAGGGGCAATGCACAATTAAAAGTAATCGTACCAGAGTTAGCTATCGGGTAAATTGCATCTGCTGTCCCCGGGCAGGTAAACATAAGATAAGAAAATACAAACAAAAACAGTAGAATCACTTCATAAAACAATACAATTCATAAAAGTCCAACAATGTGTTATAATAAGTTCCATCATAGATGCTGAGCATGACTGAGGTGTGCACATACTGCAGTCATGGTTATGTAACTGGATAATGTGCTACGTAGGGGGAAGATGGGATGGGACATAATTTTCCAGTTATGAGGAAAATGTCCTGTTCTTACAGACATTATCCTGAATGGTATCTGTTTGTTATATTGTGGTCATTCATTCTAAATTCTGTGATGCAGAAGCTGAAAATGTAAGAGGAAGACTCCAGACTGTCCTGTTCTTGCACAGTACACAAAACACACAATGGTATCTGTTTGTTATATTAAAGACAGTAGACAGTCTTATGAGGGTAGATGGATGCATTTGTTGCTGCTTTAGTTGTTCCTTTCAGCTATCTGCTATCTTGGACTACATTACCCAGACTAAATGGTGGGTCTCCATAGCCATTATGTTGAATGCACTGTCATGACTTGGCCCATCTTCCTGGATTTGTGTCATGTGACATTTGTGTGCATGTGGATACATGTATGTGTGTGGTGTGTGTGTTTTTTGTGAGATCTATGTTCACATTGTGCTTTTTTATGTGTGTGTTTTAAATGGAGGTGACTCTGGCTGTCTGCCTTTACACAGGTATCCAAAACGGACCCCTCACCCAAGAGAGAGATGCCCACCATGATCCTTTTCAGTGTGCTGTTTGCACTGAGGGTAAAGTACCTGTGTACACACACATTCACCTGCAATAACACCGCTACATATCCACACATTCACCTGCAATAACACCGCTACATATCCACACATTCACCTGCAATAACACCGCTACCATCACATTCACCTGCAATAACACCACTACATATCCACACATTCACCTGCAATAACACCGCTACATATCCACACATTCACCTGCAATAACACCGCTACATATCCACACATTCACCTGCAATAACACCGCTACATATCCACACATTCACCTGCAATCCACACATTCACCTGCAATAACACCGCTACATATCCACACATTCACCTGCAATAACACCGCTACATATCCACACATTCACCTGCAATAACATCCACACATTCACACATCCACACATTCACCTGCAATAACACCGCTACATATCCACACATTCACCTGCAATAACACCGCTACATATCCACACATTCACCTGCAATAACACCGCTACATATCCACACATTCACCTGCAATAACACCGCTACATATCCACACATTCACCTGCACCTGCATAACACCGCTACATATCCACACATTCACCTGCAATAACACCGCTACATATCCACACATTCACCTGCAATAACACCGCTACATATCCACACATTCACCTGCAATAACACCGCTACATATCCACATTCACCTGCAATAACACCGCTACATATCCACACATTCACCTGCAATAACACCGCTACATATCCACACATTCACCTGCAATAACACCGCTACATATCCACACATTCACCTGCAATAACACACCTGCAACATATCCACACATTCACCTGCAATAACACCGCTACATATCCACACATTCACCTGCAATAACACCGCTACATATCCACACATTCACCTGCAATAACACCGCTACATATCCACACATTCACCTGCAATAACACCGCTACATATCCACACATTCACCTGCAATAACACATTCTACATATCCACACATTCACCTGCAATAACACCGCTACATATCCACACATTCACCTGCAATAACACCGCTACATATCCACACATTCACCTGCAATAACACCGCTACATATCCACACATTCACCTGCAATAACACCGCTACATATCCACACATTCACCTGCAATAACACCGCTACATATCCACACATTCACCTGCAATAACACCGCTACATATCCACACATTCACCTGCAATAACACCGCTACATATCCACACATTCACCTGCAATAACACCGCTACATATCCACACATTCACCTGCAATAACACCGCTACATATCCACACATTCACCTGCAATAACACCGCTACATATCCACACATTCACCTGCAATAACACCGCTACATATCCATACATTCATCTGTAATAATGCCTGTAAGCATACACATATTCACTAGTAAAATCCCTAATAATCATTATCATTATTATTATTATTATTATTATTATTATTATTAGTAGTAGTAGTAGTGAGAATGATCACAGTAATAAAAACATAATAATTATTACTACATAGGAACATTTGAATGTTAGTATCAATCTAATTAGTAATGGATATTAACAATGAAATTGTAAATACTTTTATTCTGTGTTTATTTTTAATGCTGAGCAAAAATAGACCATAGTTTTTTGCATTATTATTTTTATTGTCACTATTAATCTTTGTTATTTGGTATAATTACAAATAATAGTAGAATTGTTAATATTGGTGTCAATATTGTCCGTAGTAGTAATAACTAAGTTATTGGTATTATTCTAATAATAATAATAATAATAATAATACATTGTACATATAGGGAAAATTATATTCCCTCTCAGTGGCTGCAGATTAGTGTATTTTTCTGAGTTAGCCTTGTTAAAATATTTGTATATATGTAAAATATGCAGAATTGAATGAGTTGGAAGCAGGGGGGAGGTGTCTGGTCTGGGGACGATAGTGCTGTGAGCTGTGCTCCTATCTGAGACTCACGCTGGGGGGGTCAGTCTGCCATGTAATCGCCCTGCCCTCACCCCCCCACCCCTGTCTGTTAGCCTGACTCAGCAAGGCAGTAAGGATCAGTGCCAGGGTCCCTGGGGTGACTCAGCGATTCTGAGCTCCAGCACAAACTGCTGAGTCACAATCAAGGCCTGGCATCGCCCTGGCAAAGGGCCTCTTACTCCACCCCATTGCCCTGGCAACAGCAGGCATACTCCACCCCTTCCCATGGCATGGTATCTATGTGCTTAAAACACTATTACTATCCTGTACTCCTCTTATTAAAACTTTATATTTCATTTTTTTAAAAGTATAGCTTTTTTAAATGGCTGATTTCTTTGTATGCCTGTCAAGTTCAGAATCCTATTCTCATATTATTTGCAGTTATTAAACTGATACATTTATATTTAATTACATTTACTTCATATTTAATATAAATCTTTTTGTCTGAAGCGTGATATGGGATTGTAACTTCTCCCAAACCCCCCTAAGAACCAGACTATTTTAAATCCTCACATATGAGGTGTTTTAATTCAGTTTAAACATTTTTGTGAAAATGTTTTTGTTGACACACACTGTTACCTGGTAACCTTTTGAATTTTGGGATTTTTTTCTTTGGAACAAGGTGTATGCCAGCATCATATAATTTTATGAACATTATTCCAATTTTCAGTTAAGTAATAATTCATGAATTATATTTGTTGATATTCATTGTCAACCTGACATTTATGATTGTGATCAAGTTGCAGTTTAGGTGCTATGTCTTAACCAATGACATTTAGATTGATTATGAGATTATGGCCTGTCCATATTGTTTAAAGTTGTATATAACATTATGCCTGTAGAATATTTTATAATAATATCAGAATACTAAATCGTAATTCTAGATAATTACAATAATTTTTATAATATTAGCATATTGTATATAATAGAACAACAATGTAAAGCAAGTTAATATGACAATGGTAAAATAATAATGAAAATAAGGATTATTCTATTTTAGCATTAAAACAGTAAAAATAAGAATGTATTGATATTATTATTGCTTTCATATTCATGTTATTATTAGGTGAAGTTTTAATACACCAAAATAGTTAATATGACATATTTACCCTACATTTACAGTTGTATAATTATTGTTCATAGATTTCAGGTAAAATATGGCTAAAGACACAAAAATGAACGTAGATAAGTAGCCCTTCCCTTAGTGCTCATGTCTGTTTGGTTAAAGCTGAATTAATGAATATTTCTTATCGGGGTTCTCCCCCTGCAGTAATGAATAATCATCAGCCGACACTTCTTTAATCATTAAAAGTGTCGTAAGTCCTGGGGGTGGAACCGGTCTGAGCAGGAAGATAAACTTAAGGATGACCGTTCATTTTTTCACCTTTTGCATCAATTGTTAAATAATGTTTAATAGTCCACTGAGTAATGATTGATACAGTAAAACTGGTTTATTGAATAGGTGATGATAATATATATAGTGGAGTCTGAAAGTTTCAAACCACGCTGAATTTGATTTTTTTTTCCAAATTTGTTTTCATGTGTACCTGGAAATAAACATAAAGATTTAGGATTTTAAACATTTAAAACAATGAAAAGTTATGAAATTTAAAATGAAGAAGAAATATTCAAGATTCTGCACTATTTCTAGATCAAATTTAAGCAAATATGTGACGCTGACCATGTTAACTCATTTTTAAAAAATGGTCAGACCCCATCAAACATTTATTGGGGTGCTTAAAGGTCAAGAAAGCTTAAAGGTAAAGACCATGTGATAACGTGTATCATCAGGTTTTGCTCAAACCTGTGGAGTCCATGCCAGCTCCAGTGCACCCTGACATTAAAGCAAGAGAGGGACATATACGAAAAACAAGACATTCTGAAATTAATTTACAAGATTAAACATTTCCCTCATGTTGTTCATATACTTTGTCGTGAAAAACGTTATATTAAATTATAAAAGAATACAACTGGAGTAAATGGTTTCTAGTTTAATTTTGTAATAGTAAGTTAATATTTTTCTTTACATGTGCAGTATTTGTTATACCTACGTATTATTGTAAGATAATTTATGTTTTAAAGTTACTGACTGATTCAAAATGTCAAATGATACAACAGACGTAAGTCTAGTTTTTAAATAACAGCAATTCTGTTACAAAAGGAAAATGATAATCATTTACTGTATTTACGTCTGGTATGGAGTTTTTGTTATAATCAAGGAGGGTGATTGGGAACAGGTTGGACATAATGATAGGTATGAAGGTAAAGTTTGTTCCTCCCCTGTTTTGAGTTCACCAGCTGCCACTGATATGTACACACACACACACACACACACATATGTATATGTATATATATATATATTACTTGTCAGGAGAAGGCCTATAAGTCTGGTATGAATGTTATTTCTCTCCCTCCCCCCACTTGCTCTCTCTCTCTCGCTCCTCTTCATCCTCCCCTCTCTCTCTCCTTTACTTCGTCTGTCTTTCTCCCCCTGCCCCCCGCCCATTCTGGCCCTTTTCTCCCCATCTCTCTCTCTCCCTGCCTGTGGTGGCGCCCCCTGCAGGCGAACGCAGACCCTTCTGTGATCAGCTGCATGCACAATCTGTCACGGCGAATCGCCATCGCTCTGCAGCACGAGGAGCGCCGCTGCCAGTACCTCACGCGCCAGGCCAAGCTCATGCTAGCCCTGCAGGACGAGGTCACCACCATGGCCGAGAGTGAGTCTGTGTGTGTGTGTGTGTGTGAGAGAGTGAGTGTGTGTGCGTGTGTGTGTGTGTGTGCACGCGTGTTTAGGGTCACCACCATGGCCGAGAGTGAGTCAGTGTGTGTGTGTGTGTGTGTGTGTGCACGCGTGTTTAGGGTCACCACCATGGCCGAGAGTGAGTCAGTGTGTGTGTGTGTGTGTGTGTGCACGCGTGTTTAGGGGCACCCCCATGGCCGAGAGTGAGTCAGTGTGTGTGTGTGTGTGTGTGTGTGTGTGTGTGTGCACGCGTGTTTAGGGTCACCCCCATGGCCGAGAGTGAGTCAGTGTGTGTGTGTGTGTGTGTGTGTGCACGCGTGTTTAGGGTCACCACCATGGCCGAGAGTGAGTCAGTGTGTGTGTGTGTGTGTGTGTGTGCACGCGTGTTTAGGGGCACCCCCATGGCCGAGAGTGAGTCAGTGTGTGTGTGTGTGTGTGTGTGTGTGTGCACGCGTGTTTAGGGGCACCCCCATGGCCGAGAGTGAGTCAGTGTGTGTGTGCACGTGTTTAGGGTCACCCCCATGGCCGAGAGTGAGTCAGTGTGTGTGTGTGTGTGTGTGTGTGTGTGTGTGTGTGAAAGAGAGAGTGTATGTGTATAATAGAATCTCTGAGGGGTTTTGTGTTCAGACCTCTGTACTTCCAGCATATTCTAACCGTGCTCTTCTCTCTCTCGTACCCGTAGCCGATGGCAGCCCCCAGTCCCCCTTCAGGCAGATCCTGCCCAAGTGCAAGCTGGCGCGCGACCTGAAGGAGGCGTATGACAGGTGGGTGGCCAGGCCCCAGCTCCACTGCCCAAGTGGTGCTGGTTTGGCCTGGGTCTGTAAATGGTAGTGGTGGTTTGGCCTGGGTCTGTAAATGGTAGTGGTGGTTAGGCCTGGGTCTGTAAATGGTAGTGGTGGTTTGGCCTGGGTCTGTAAATGGTAGTGGTGGTTTGGCCTGGGTCTGTAAATGGTAGTGGTGGTTAGGCTTGGGTCTGTAAATGGTAGTGGTGGTTAGGCCTGGGTCTGTAAATGGTAGTGGTGGTTTGGCCTGGGTCTGTAAATGGTAGTGGTGGTTAGGCCTGGGTCTGTAAATGGTAGTGGTGGTTAGGCCTGGGTCTGTAAATGGTAGTGGTGGTTAGGCCTGGGTCTGTAAATGGTAGTGGTGGTTAGGCTTGGGTCTGTAAATGGTAGTGGTGGTTAGGCCTGGGTCTGTAAATGGTAGTGATGGTTAGGCCTGGGTCTGTAAATGGTAGTGGTGGTTAGGCTTGGGTCTGTAAATGGTAGTGGTGGTTAGGCCTGGGTCTGTAAATGGTAGTGGTGGTTAGGCTTGGGTCTGTAAATGGTAGTGGTGGTTAGGCCTGGGTCTGTAAATGGTAGTGGTGGTTAGGCCTGGGTCTGTAAATGGTAGTGGTGGTTAGGCCCGGGTCTGCTCTGTAATGTGTTAGTGGGTAATGGTGCTCTGTAATGTGTTAGTGGGTAATGGTGCTCTGTAATGTGTTAGTGGGTAATGGTGCTCTGTAATGTGTTAGTGGGTAATGGTGCTCTGTAATGTGTTAGTGGGTAATGGTGCTCTGTAATGTGTTAGTGGGTAATGGTGCTCTGTACTGTGTTAGTGGGTAATGGTGCTCTGTACTGTGTTAGTGGGTAATGGTGCTCTGTAATGTGTTAGTGGGTAATGGTGCTCTGTACTGTGTTAGTGGGTAATGGTGCTCTGTAATGTGTTAGTGGGTAATGGTGCTCTGTACTGTGTTAGTGGGTAATGGTGCTCTGTAATGTGTTAGCGGATATTGAGACCAGACTCTCCCTGCTCTGTTCCTCCAGTCTCTGCACCACGGGGGTGGTTCGGCTGCACATTAATAACTGGCTGGAGGTGAGCTTCTGCCTGCCCCATAAGATCCACCGCGTGGGGGGCCGCCACATCCCCCCCAAGGCCCTGGAGCGCAGCCTCAAGGCCATCAGGTAGAGATAATGCAGTGCTCCGGTCACCACGGTAACATTAAACTACACCCATCACCAAGGTGACATTACAATAAATCTGTCACTATGGTAACATGACACACCTGACACCATGGTAACATCCCACTGCTCCTATCACCACAACTGTAACACCACACACACAATAAATACTGTATCAGTACTGTACTGTATCGCCACAAATGCATCACACTTAGTCATTCCCAACAGAAACACTTCATAGACGTTTATGATGCTTGGTACCTTGACGTTTGTGTGTTCAGGAGAATTGGGCTGCACTGCCCTCTACTGGAGGTTTTTAAAAATGCTGCTCTATCAGTCAGCTGAAGATGTTTGCTAAATACTCAGCACATTAGACTACGGTTACAACTTCTACAGACTGGCTTTGAGTACCAGCTGATGTTATTATCATATTTCCTGTCTCATTTGGTTTGGTCAGAATGCAGTTCAGTACACGATGTTCCACTGCACTGCAGACCAGAGGAATTTAGTCTTTTCCACAATCTCATTCCCTGGACTAACTGTCAGAGTAGTTGGCTGCACACATTGACACTGAGGGATTTCCCAAGATACATTGCACCAAAATGTGTGCCTCATAGGGTCAGAGAAAAACTCTGGAGAAAAATTCAGCTGCAAAAAAGTCCAAATCAAGTATGTGACTAACTCCCCCATATCTGTTTGTTGAGGAACCCTGTCATGTGACTAGTTCCTCCCATCTCCCTGTTGAGTACCATAGTCATGTGACCTGTCCTCATCAGTGATTGGTGCTCATGTGACTCCTCCCCCCACAGGCCATACCATGCTCTCCTCCTATTGGACAGTGAGAAGGCCCTGCTGGCCCAGCTGCCCTTGGACTGCTCCCCTGCGCTGGTGCGCCTGGTTAAGACCTGCTCTGCGGTCAAAAACCTGCAGCAGCTGGCCCAGGACGCTGACCTCGCCCTGCTGCAGGTGAGAAGGACCAGCCGCCCTGTGCCAGTCCTACCTGTACACCTGTACCTGTCTGTTCTCAACAGGTTACTGTTATAATCTTCATTTAGCACCCACTGTAAGGGGCAATGCAGCACACATGGAACACACCGACACAGGAAAGCATATCTACATTTTGAAATAAATTACACTGCTTTAGACCCTATTAGCCATTTCCTTATTTGGATGTGTAGGTAGAAGCTGAGGTTGTGTGATCTAGATGTTCTAATACAGTGGGTGGGTTCTGACTGGGTTTGACCAAGCTCACACTGACATCTGCTGGATATGCATGGAACTGCACACACCACTGTAAATATCCTCCGGACAGCCTGGTCTTAGTTCAGTACATTCTTCACAGCCATCAGAAAAGATATGTAAGTGGAGGGTAGCGGCAGTGTGTTAATGATTACCGTTTTAGCAGCTGTATAATGTTCTTCTCAGTATGTAAAAATTAAATTATAAAATGTTTGATCAGATATAGTTCATAAGCAGCTTGTAGAATTATTTAAGAAGAATTATTTAATCTAAAACAAAAATATTTGTCTGCTGGACTCTGGTTGGTGTATTTTGAAAAGCCACCCTGCCAGTCTTGTATAAATGGGTTGGCTCATACTGCCATCTAGTGGTAATTAACAGCACTATCTAGTCATGTGATTGAGTCAGCATTCTCACTAATAGTTATTCATCCCATCTGCTGTTCAGACCTGCTAAGGAGGAAAATAAGACCATGAGAACTGTGTGAGCTGAACCTGGTCCCAGTTAGGATTTGAACCTGTGATCTCTGTGCTGTTTCACGCAGGTATTTCAGATCGCAGCTCACCTGGTGTACTGGGGCAAAGCCATCATCGTGTACCCTGTGTGAGAACAATGTCTACATGCTATCGCCTCACGCTAACATCTGCCTGTAAGTGTTTGTGTTATCTAAGCCCCACCCACTCCAACACCGGCCTATGAGTGTCTGTGTTAGCTAAACTCCGCCCACACCAACAGCTGTCTGTCAGAACGTCTGGGGGCGGGGCTTAGAGCTGCCCTCTGCACTCCAACACTCAGGCACAAGCACAGACACACCCTCTCAAAACACACACTCAAACACACAGCTGTGTTTAGCACCTGACTCAGGTGTGTGCTCCCCTTCCCTCTGCAGGTACTCTCCCCTGGCAGAGCAGTTCGCACAGCAGTTCCCTGGACACGACCTGCCCTCCATGCTGGCCAAGTTCTCCCTGCCCGTCTCCCTGTCTGAGTTCCGCAACCCCCTGGACCCCCCCATGCAGGAGGTCAGTAACCCAGCAGGACTGTCTGTGAGCTCACTTCCTCTTATGTCTGCCTGCATTTCCTGTCTGGTGTCTGAGGGGTCACTTCCAGTATTTGTGAGCAAACTTCCTGTTTGGTGTGTGAGCTCACTTTCTGTAAGAATCACCTGGAATTCCTGTCAGCTGTTCTTAATATAGTTTCCTATGAGGTCACTTCCTGTGAGGTGTTTTTCTGTTTCATCTATGAACTCACTTCTTATCACTTAACATTAACCCTAATCCTAACCATTGATTGTGAGGTCATTTCCTGTGTGTGAAAGTAATGTCACTTCTTGTGCTTTTTATGAGGTCACTTTTTGTGAGATGTGTAAGGCCATTTCCTGTGATGTTTGTGAGGTCACTTCCTGTGATGTGAGTGAGGTCATTTCCTGTCAGTAACAGCCGTTCCCCCCAGGCTCAGCTGATCCAGATGGTGGTGTGGATGCTGCAGCGTAGGCTCCTGATCCAGCTGCACACCTACGTCTGCCTGCTGGTGCCCCCCAGCGAGGACGAGCCCAGCCTGCGCGACGACGAGCTGCCATTGGCTGCCCGCGTGGGGGGGCGGAGCCTCAGCACGCCCAGCGCCCTCAGCTTCGGCTCCCCGAGTGAGTGACATGCACCACTAACCTGCGTTCCTGTGATGACGTAGGCAGTATGTGACATATCTGCAGTGAGGGAAGTGACATGGAGGAAGTAATGTGAGGAAGTTCCTTCCCAGAGTGTGTGGGGGTCACTGCAGTGGGGCTGGTAGCATCAGCCTGGATGGGAAACAGAGTTAAAACACATTGAAGCAGGAGAATAGAGGCTGTTTCTCTGTGTGTCTGCAGAGAATAGAGGCTGTTTCTCTGTGTGTCTGCAGCCAGCAGTGACGATATGACCCTGACCAGCCCCAGCATGGAGAACTCCAGTGCAGAGCTGCTCCCGGGCGGAGACTCCCCCCTGAGCCGGCGAATGACCGAGACGCTGCTGGCCAGCCTGAGCGAGCACGAGAGACGCGTCATCCTCAGCATACCTGCAGCACAGAACCCCGAGGACCTGCGCATGTTCGCCAGGTAAACACACCTGCACATCCTGTACACACACACACACAGCACAGAATCCCAGGACCTGCGCATGTTCGCCAGGTAAACACACCTGCACATCCCTGTACACACACACACACAAACTGACACACTATACCTGCAGCACAGAACCCAGAGGACCTGCGCATGTTCACCAGGTAAACACACCTGTGCACACACACACTCAGGCATGCTGCCTGTGCACAGGTTCTGGGTAGGTAGGTGTGTTTTGAGCGTGTCCTCCTCTTGCTGCTCCAGGCTGCTGCACTACTTCAGAGGGCGCCACCACCTGGAGGAGATCATGTACAACGAGAACATGCGCCGCTCACAGCTCAAAACGCTCTTCGACAAGTTCCACAGCGTGCTGGTGGTCACCAACCACGAGGACCCCGTCATCTCCCTCTTCCAGTCCCCCCTGGACTGAGCAGGGGGTCCCCACAATTCACCCCAGTCTGAGCAGGGGTCTCCATCATTTTGAGTTGGATTTGCCCCTGGATTGTGGATCTTAACACAGAAACCCCCCCACGCTAACTTTGGGGCCCCCACTGAACTCTCATTGGAGGGTATTGGGGCACAGGGAGGCATTAAGGAGACAATATCTTGGCTGGGCTCTATGGGGAGTTTTGATCTTTGCATTTTGCAGCCAGGAATATTTCTTACAGACATGGTTAATAACCTGTTTTACATTGCCTATATGTGGATGTGAAGTATTTTGGATTTCTTTGTTTTTTTGGGGGGGCACAAGAAGGATGTAATGAAATTGTATTGTGCTGAAACAGGTTATGCTAATATGTGTACAATCAGAACAGCAGGGGTCACTAGAGAGCCATCCCAGGTGAACTCTGACCTCTTACACAGCGGCTCTGGTGGAATTATGTGATCATGTTTTGTGCCTCTTAGGAAGGACAGACAGGCACAAAACTGGACATTTTTTATTTATGCAAAATTGAGACAAAAGAAGGAAAAATGTTGTATACATATTCTTGCAAGGCGAAGACAAAGCAAGGCTCTGTATTAGGCTTTGTGTGGATGTGTTCTGGGCTGTGATGGTGAACGCGTGTCTGTCTGGCGCTCTCTGTATTCACACAGAATCAGAGACGATAGAGATGGACATGCACCACTGTCTGTGCGTGTGAGTGTGCGTCTGTGTGTTTGTGTGAGTGAGTGTGTGTGTGTGTGTGTGTGTGTGAGTGTGAGTGTGTGAGTGAGTGAGTGAGTGAGTGAGTGAGTGAGTGAGTGTGAGCGAGTGTGTGAGCGAGTGTGAGTGAGTGTGTGAGAGTGTCTGTCTGACAGTCAGGTACGCCACACGGAGGCTGAATTTCCACAGTCAAAGTTGTCACATTCTAAACTGGTCACAACCATCTTTCATTCATAAAATCACACAACAGTAACAGATACTCCCTCTACTGCCAGGTGTAGCACCAGAGAAAACCAGCTTTTCTCTAACTACAGTGAATTCTCAAACAAACACGCTAATTGTTGCACAATCCCATCATTGTCTGTTGAGCTCTCAGTTGCTTTCAGTGACTTTTCATAGCCACTGAAAATCTGAAAAAATCACTGTTTCCAGTGTATTTCTGTGGAGGCTCCAGGCTCAATGTGGCGTTCTGTTGCTACGGTAACCATACTCTATTATACTCTAATGACTGTGTTAGCCATGTTGAGGCAGGCTAAAGACTGTAGAGGGCAGAGATTTATGCTCAGCTACCAGTAAGGAGGGTAAGTGTATAGTGAGTGTAAATAATGCACACTTCCACACACACTCACTTCTTCTGCATATACCAAATAAAACTGATTCATTTTAATTGGTTGTTGCAGTTTTAATCACACCCCATGTGCGCTACCACAATTGCACTCTGCAGGTACATCTGGGAACAGGTGTTACTGGTATTGGGCAGAAGTTACGCGCATATCAAATCACGCCCATAATTTACAATGATCAATTTAAACGGTGCCTGTTGGTAGAAAGCCTGTCGAATCTGTAATGAAGTTAAATCACACAAGGTAAAATGTGGTAGGTGTAAAAATCTTTTATCTCCACATTAAAAAACACAATGAAATCAAAAACTGCTGGTGAAAAAGAAGCATCCTGATAGCTTGATAGCAAGCTATCAGAATTTCTTAGGAGAAAATTTACCTTGAAGCTACAGGGAAACCACATTGTTCTTTGGAGCTTGTTATCAGGTAAGTATAATAAAAAAGAGCATTTCAGAATAATTAGGTAAATCGTTATATTATTATAAATTATTTGAAATGGATGTAGTCACCAATTACAATAAAATACATTCAAATTGTTATGAAAGTGCTAAATTGAACTTGGACTATCACCAACATAAACCTTTAATAACTTAAAGATGATTATTTGTGTTGATCTGGTAAATAATTGGCACTTTGGGAATATTTGTATGTTCACTATCTACAATGAACCACTTACATTAGTGAAAGGAAATGAGGACACACCAAAGATTAATATTATTCCTCAAACAAACTCTATTTTCATTGGTGCACAGAGTTAGTGTATTACACATTGATCATGACCGAATGGCTCTGGAGACAAGTGGGATTACGTTACGTCCATCATAAAATCACGCCCATAATTACGGTGTTCTGGTTTTTATGGTGGACTGAATGTTTCACTTTTGATTTTCCCAGCACCATTTGAACTATGTGCCCTACCGCTTCTAGAACATTTCCTTGAAATGGCAGCGACACGGCTGAAGAATCCCTGTGAGTACTCAAATGTGCAAATTACTGTTTGATAGAAGGGTGTAGTTGTTTTTCTCAGGTGGACATAATTTATTGAACTATGTATAATACGTTTTTTTTCAGGAAGAGTTTCTATATAACATAACTTTTAAAAAAAGTGTTTAAAGGTCATGGTGGAACTTTTCAGTCCTGTTCCCTGTACTAATTCATCTTTATTATTATGCAGAACTCCTATCCGTTTTTTTATGGGGGAAACATTTTTCAATCAAAAACAAAGAACAGAATTACTATCTGTGTTTTCTGAAAATATATGTATATCTTTTCTGGAGCATTAAACAGCGTGTGGACTTTGACTCTCTTATCATGTGATTCACCTTTGCTCCAGCACCTGCAGTTTAACTTTTTTTCATTTTAAAGGAGAAAATTTCATAGTTACGATGGTAAATCTAATACAGCATTTAAAATTAATCATGACCAATTACAATAAAAGAAAATAAAATGGAAATATTCAGTTGAACTTAGTCTATCACCAATATAAACCTTTGATAACTTCAAGATTATTGCATGAGTTAATGGGTAATAGTGGATGTTTTTCTAAGTATTTGATCTGTATTTTCTTAGCATCTACCTAATATTTACTAGTAGTAATAACTCAATAATTAACTATTCTTGCCACATGCATACTGCATGTGGTAAACATCTAGAATTTAGGGGACAGCACAATATGCAAACAGTATGCACGAGAGAAATTATATCTATACCTCTCAAATGTGACAAATAATAGCAAATATGACAAGAATACAAAATGGTCAACTTGAATATGTTGGATGTAAGAAAGCAGATAAAAAGGTAACCACACTTTTTATATTTCTATACTTTGTGAGGAGATCTTCAGTGCAGTCTGTACTTATTTGGACATTGCCACAGTTTTTGTCTAATTAGCTGTAGTCTCAATCACTTTGGATTTTATGTGAGACAATGACTATGAGGTTAAAGTTTCATCTTTAATTTGAGGCTGTTTAAATGTTCCAAATACAAATTTCACACCTAGAATAAACTCAATAAACTAAATAAAAACAAATTTATGTCAACACAGTATGGGTGTACATGCTCTCAGATGAATGTAGAAAGTTACCATATATTTAGATTATTTACATACAGTATGTAACATTACCTATGTTCATATGATTTTGTCTAATTAGTAAAAATTACACCTTTCATCTGATACAGATGTAAACACCTTCAAATGAAGATGAAAGTTAACACTTTAATCTCAGTCATTGTTTCATTTCAAATCCAATGTGCTGAAGTGCAGAGCCAAAACAAAAAAAAATGCATTGCTGTCCAAATACTTACAGCCTGTACTGTATGTACAAAGGTATGTCAAAATATTCATATAACTTTGCTTTTATAACATTTATATTTGAATATTACTATTTGTAAAAACTATGAAATGTTTTTATTACATTAGTGAAAGGAAATGAGGACACACCAAAGACTGGGAGAAGAAGCCCTGACTGGGAGCGTCCAAACAGTAAGTTAATACATGCATCCATCCTGCATCCATTATCCATTACATGTAAACAATGTAAAATATACTGCCTGTCTGGGATTCAGTCAAACACATTAAAACTGAGACTCAATAAATGCCCTTAGGGCTGTTTCAGAGTGAAGCAATTATTGTGCTAACAGTAATTGTGCTAATACTAACAGTATCATCTTGCTTTACAGTGTTGAGGATTGTGCTTCTTGGGAGCGATGCATGGCTGAGTCAAGTGGGAAACATCATTTTGGGAATAGACGCTTTTGAAACTGAGCTGTTTCACCTTCCTCAGCCCTCTCCAGTTAAGCAGCAGTGTCAGAGAGCCAGTGGGCAGGTGGATGGGAGGCATGTGGCTCTGATTACTGCTCCAGACTTACCTGATCCACGGCGCTGTAGGGATGAGTTTCTCCAGGTGAAAGCAGAGTGTGCCTACCTCAGCGCCCCAGGACCCCATGTGCTTCTGCTGGTGCTGCAGCAGGAGAGATTTACAGTGGAGGACAGAAACAGAGTCAGGGCAGCCCTGAGGTATTTTAATAAGGAAGCCTTAGAGTACACAGTGGTACTGGTCACACAGAGAGGCGATGAGACAGGTACCCAAAATGATGACTCCAGTCAACGGAAGGGTCTGCTTTGGGAGTTTATTCAAGAGTGCAGAGGAAGGTATCAAAATTTCAGCTGTGCAGACAAGACTGGCCACACCCAGGTTACTGAACTCATGAAGGTAATAGACCATATGGTGCAGGAGAATAGAGGAAGTTACCTCACCTTAAACATATGCAGGCCAGAATCAGGTACAAAATCAAAGGGCCCAAAGGCAGAAAGTGAGCAGAACACTGAGACAGAGGAAAGATCACTGGGCTTGTCTGAAGAAGAAGAAGAAGAAGAAGAGAAAACAGAAAATAAAGAAAAAGGGAAACACAAAAGATTGAATATACTAAAAAAAGTTAAAAATCTAAGTGAGTATAATTTAAATGTTGATAAATATTTACTTAACTGAACATTATGTTTTAACACATTTGGGTGAACACACGGGTTATTATTAAGCTGAAGGTTTGTGCCCTGACTGTTTGTCCCTGCTGCCATTTCATGGGACTCAGTGGATGCCCTGCATGACTGCATAACAGCCACCAAATAGGCTACTTTACAAGACCAGGTGCACCCTGTGGTGCAAACCAACTCATTCTAAGTATTCTCTCAGGATTGTTTCATATTCCAAGATGTCAAAGCCTACATACACACAGGTGATCCTGAAACCATTGTTGATGGAGTTATCTTCTTGGAATATTGAAACTTATATTGAATACATACAAGTTATCAATTTAAACAAATTAACTTCCTGGAATATGGTGAGCGTCAACTTGTGATCAATATTCCTCTCTCCTGAAGCAGTTTTCCCTTGTTTAGTGTGAGCTGTCATGATTTTTAATTTTTTATTTTCACATCATTTAGTGGTTTCTGTGACTGACATACCTGCAATTCAGGGATCAAATATTTGAATTGTTTTGATATCTGTCAAATCTCCCATACTGATTTATATAACACACATTAAAGTTACTGAATCAGGGCTGACTAATATTTGCAAGCCTTGGATTATAACAGCATTTACCTTTTGCTTTGCTTAGGTTTAAGTGGGACTACAGAGCGGATGAAAAGTTTATTTTCATCAAAACCTGAAAACAGTAAGTAATACCAGCTATAATTAATAATGTGTTATTTGAAAACTAAAAGCAACTACAAGTTGTGTGGACATTTTCCAGTACACAGTGCAGCAGATCCATGAGCTAGAATGACTAGAATGGCATTGCTACTTATTGGAATACTAAGCTAACTATGAGCAGTCAACAAGTTGCAGCAGAGGGATGTCTCATAAGCGGAGTCTAACAGTAGGGAACAGAGCAGGGTATTTGGGCAGCGTCAGTAGGGAACAGAGCAGGGTATTTGGGCAGTGTCTGACAGTAGGGAACAGAGCAGGGTATTTGGGTAGTGTCAGTAGGGAACAGAGCAGGGTATTTGGGCAGCGTCAGTAGGGAACAGAGCAGGGTATTTGGGTAGTGTCTGACAGTAGGGAACAGAGCAGGGTATTTGGGCAGTGTCAGTAGGGAACAGAGCAGGGTATTTGGGCAGCGTCAGTAGGGAACAGAGCAGGTATTTGGGTAGTGTCAGTAGGGAACAGAGCAGGGTATTTGGGCAGCGTCAGTAGGGAACAGAGCAGGGTATTTGGGTAGTGTCAGTAGGGAACAGAGCAGGGTATTTGGGCAGAGTCTGACAGTAGGGAACAGAGCAGGGTATTTGGGCAGCGTCAGTAGGGAACAGAGCAGGGTATTTGGGCAGTGTCTGTCAGTAGGGAACAGAGCAGGGTATTTGGGCAGTGTCTGACAGTAGGGAACAGATCAGGGTATTTGGGCAGCGTCAGTAGGGAACAGAGCAGGGTATTTGGGCAGCATCAGTAGGGAACAGAGCAGGGTATTTGGGCAGCGTCAGTAGGGAACAGAGCAGGGTATTTGGGCAGCGTCAGTAGGGAACAGAGCAGGGTATTTGGGCAGTGTCAGTAGGGAACAGAGCAGGGTATTTGGGCAGCGTCAGTAGGGAACAGAGCAGGGTATTTGGGCAGAGTCTGACAGTAAGGGAACAGAGCAGGGTATTTGGGCAGTGTCAGTAGGGAACAGAGCAGGGTATTTGGGCAGTGTCAGTAGGGAACAGAGCAGGGTATTTGGGCAGTGTCAGTAGGGAACAGAGCAGGGTATTTGGGCAGTGTCAGTAGGGAACAGAGCAGGGTATTTGGGCAGTGTCTGACAGTAGGGAACAGAGCAGGGTATTTGGGCAGTGTCTGACAGTAGGGAACAGAGCAGGGTATTTGGGCAGAGTCAGTAGGGAACAGAGCAGGGTATTTGGGCAGCGTCAGTAGGGAACAGAGCAGGGTATTTGGGCAGTGTCAGTAGGGAACAGAGCAGGGTATTTGGGCAGTGTCAGTAGGGAACAGAGCAGGGTATTTCGGCAGTGTCTGACAGTAGGGAACAGAGCAGGGTATTTGGGCAGAGTCAGTAGGGAACAGAGCAGGGTATTTGGGTAGTGTCAGTAGGGAACAGAGCAGGGTATTTGGGCAGCGTCAGTAGGGAACAGAGCAGGGTATTTGGGTAGTGTCTGACAGTAGGGAACAGAGCAGGGTATTTGGGCAGAGTCTGACAGTAGGGAACAGAGCAGGGTATTTGGGCAGCGTCAGTAGGGAACAGAGCAGGGTATTTGGGCAGCTTCAGTAGAGAACAGAGCAGGGTATTTGGGCAGCATCAGTAGGGAACAGAGCAGGGTATTTGGGCAGTGTCAGTAGGGAACAGAGCAGGGTATTTGGGCAGCGTCAGTAGGGAACAGAGCAGGGTATTTGGGCAGAGTCTGACAGTAAGGGAACAGAGCAGGGTATTTGGGCAGTGTCAGTAGGGAACAGAGCAGGGTATTTGGGCAGTGTCAGTAGGGAACAGAGCAGAGTATTTGGGCAGTGTCAGTAGGGAACAGAGCAGGGTATTTGGGCAGTGTCAGTAGGGAACAGAGCAGGGTATTTGGGCAGTGTCTGACAGTAGGGAACAGAGCAGGGTATTTGGGTAGTGTCAGTAGGGAACAGAGCAGGGTATTTGGGCAGAGTCTGACAGTAGGGAACAGAGCAGGGTATTTGGGCAGAGTCAGTAGGGAACAGAGCAGGGTATTTGGGCAGTGTCTGACAGTAGGGAACAGAGCAGGGTATTTGGGCAGCGTCAGTAGGGAACAGAGCAGGGTATTTGGGCAGTGTCAGTAGGAACAGAGCAGGAGTATTTGGGCAGCGTCAGTAGGGAACAGAGCAGGGTATTTGGGCAGCGTCAGTAGGGAACAGAGCAGGGTATTTGGGCAGTGTCAGTAGGGAACAGAGCAGGGAATTTGGGCAACGCCAGTAGGGAACAGAGCAGGGTATCTGGGCAGCGTCAGTAGGGAACAGAGCAGGGTATCTGGGCAGAGTCTGACAGTAGGGAACAGAGCAGGGTATTTGGGCAGCGTCAGTAGGGAACAGAGCAGGGTATTTGGGCAGCGTTAGTAGGGAACAGAGCAGGGAATTTGGGCAACGCCAGTAGGGAACAGAGCAGGGTATCTGGGCAGTGTCTGACAGTAGGGAACAGAGCAGGGTATTTTGGACTGTGCTGTGGTCAGTGGAAGGTTCTGTGGGAATGGAGGATGGCTTATCTCTGGTTCTACAGATTTATCTCCTCCCTCACAAATGTAAGGTGAATAGTGGGGATGCTGATATTATGAGATGAAAGAGACAAATTACTTTCAAGTATGAAAAAGCTAATATAATTGTTAAAGATGGTCTTTCTCTCACCTCCAGTGTATGGAAGCAACAGCGCCACTCCAAGACTGAACTTGGTGCTGCATGGGAGGAGAGGAGCTGGAAAACCTCAGCAGGAAACACCATCCTGGGATTGGAGGAGTCAGATCTGATGTCAGAGGGGGACGGTGTAGCTCTCAGCCCCTCTGCTGTGTGCCAGAAGACTGTGTGTGGTTATTGGGTGACTGTGGTGGAAATGCCAGCTCTGTTTAACACACAGCTCTCTGAAGCGCTGCGTAACACTCGCTGGTGTGTTTCCTCTGTGAGCCTGGAGTCCACGCTTTTCTCCTGGTCATACCTGAGGGTCCCCTCACTGATGAGGACAAGGGAGAGATGAGGAAGATGCAGGAGATATACGGGTCAAGAGTCACAGATTATATGATGGTCCTTCACCCCACTGAGCCCTGGAACACCTCTGTGGGCTCCCCAGGGTCTAATGAGAGTCTGAAGCAGATAGTACAGATGTGTGGAGGCCGTCATCATGTCTTAAACAGTAGATTACCCCACAGGATCCCACAAGTGGAAAAGCTGCTGAAAAAAATACAGGGAATGGTGACCGAGAATAAGGACCACTGCTACACACCTGATATGCTCTGGGATGCACAGGTGGAAACTCTGCTGAAGTTTGACAGTCAGCTGGAGGACATGAAAAAGCTTCTGAGTCTAGCACAGCAAAGCACATCCTCAGGTATGTAAAGAAAACTGTTAAATTTCATTTAGAACATTTTTCAGCTGTAGTTACTGGCCTCATAAACTCTTAGGGCATCTTGCACTTGGTGCAGCAGTCATTATATATTATTTTAGCGCATTGCGCCTCAGCCCTCAAAATAGCATAAGTCAATATACCCACGAGGGTGTGTTGGTTGTCAGGTGAGGTGTGGTCAGGCACAATGACAGCGCAATGCTCTCTTGCATGAAACTCAAAGCAATTTCCCTTATGACCAATAAAACCACATCTCATATCTTTTCACAAATTCTATTGCTATTTTCAGGCGACAATGTCTTAAAGGTGGCGATGCATACCAACATAGGCAGGTAGACAATGTGCATTCACCCTGATTGTGACATACACAGGGGTGTGCACATACATGAATAACACAATGAAACATGACATGCTGATTGGTTTACAGCCTGTCTCATCTCATTCGTCCTTAGGTGCATTAGGACATTGAACTGATTAATTGCCACGTCCATAAATATGCTTAAGATAATAATACGAATAGCACATTGTGAGTAAGACTGTCAGAAGAGTCTTAAAGACTTAAAAATGTACTCAATCCACCATATGTGTTGACACAGTAATCAGATAGTATGCATCTTCTGTACTCTGCAGGCCTACAGGAAGAAGATGATTGTCTGAGGATTGTGCTCCTGGGGAAGACAGGAGTTGGGAAGAGCACCACGGGGAACACCATTTTGGGAAGAGACGTGTTTGATGTATCTTTCAGCGATGCATCAGTTACTACTGAATGTCAGAAGGTGACAGCTACCGTCCATGGAAGGAAGATAGCTGTAATTGACACTCCAGGGCTGTTTGACACAGACACTGATAATGATGAGGTCACAAAAGAGATTATTAAATGTATTTCAATGGCAGCGCCAGGACCCCACGTCTTCCTCCTGGTTTTGCAGCTGGGGCAACGTTTTACCCAGGAAGAGAGGGACACAGTAAAGATGATCCAAGACATTTTCGGTGAAAAAGCTAGAATGTACACAGTGGTACTTTTCACCAAAGGGGACCAACTGGATGGAGAGAGGATTGAAGAGTATGTTGAAAAATGTAGTGATAAACTGAAAAAAGTTATTCAGTCATGTGAAAATAGGTTCTATGCATTTAACAATAAAGACAAACAAAATGACAGTCAGGTGACCAAACTGCTAAAGATGATTGACATAATGGTGGCAGTAAATGGAGGAAGCTGCTACACTAACAAGACATTCCAGGAGGTGGAAAAAACTCTCAAAGCAGAGCAGTACAGGATAATGCAGGAGAGAGAGGAGGAGATGCAGAGAGAGATGGAGGAGCTGAAGAATGATTATGAAGAAAAAATAGAAGAAATTGGAAGACAAATGGAACAGAAGTGGGAAGAACAAGAGAAGGAAAGAGAAAGAAGAGAAAATGAATTCAGTGAGAAAGAGGAGCAGGTTAAAAAATGGATAGTAGAATGGAAAAAAAGAGAGAAAGAAGGACATATAAAAAGAGAAGAGGAGTACAGGAGGAGAAAAGAAGATGATGAAAGACAGCGAGAGAAATGGGAGAGGGAGAAACAGGCAGAGAGAAAGAAACAGCAGGAAGAGTGGGAGACAAAGATGCGGAATTATCAGATTCAAAGAGAAAAGGAAACTAAAGACAGGGAGGAGAAACAGAGAAATGAACGGCAGTCATGGGAGGAGAAACAGAAAAGAGAGAGAGAGGAGTTTGAAAAGGAAAAGCAAAAAATGGAAATAGAAAGACAGCAGGAAGACAAGAAAAGGAAAGATGAGGAGGAAAAAATGAGAAGAGACTGGGAGGAGAAAATTAGAAATGCAGAGGAAAGTAAGAGGAAGGAGCTGGAAGCACTGCAGAAAGAAGAGTGGGAAAAGAGGAAAAGGGAGCATGAGGAAAGAATGTTAGAGGACAAACGGCGGAAATTAGAAGAAGAAAGAAAGGAACAGGAATGGCAACACAGGCAGAGGAAAGAACGAGAAAATTATGAAAAAAAGATGAAAGAAGAAAAACAAAACCAAGAAATGGAGGGGAAAAATGGAAGGATGAACTGGAAAAGGAGAAGAAGAGAAGAGAGAAAGAAACTGAAGAAATTCTGCAGAAAAAGGACAAGGAGATCAAACAACAACAAGAAGAGTGGATGCGCCAGAAGGAAAAAGAGGAAAGAGAGAGAAGAGAGAAAGAAGAGGAACAGAGAAGAGAAATGGAAAAGAGTCTGAAGAAGCAGCGAGAGGAATATGAAAGAGAGAGAGAGACAGAGAATCAAAAAAGGAAAGAGGCAGAGGAGAGGTACCTTAATAACCTGAGAGAAAAACATGAAGAGGAAAAGGAGGAGTTGAGGAAACAGAGTGAAGAAAATGCAAGAAAAGAAGCTGAAGAAGAATTTTGTGCCAAACTTGATGAAAAAGTCAGATTGGCAAAAACAGAAGGTCATGAGGAAGGCAGAGAAAAAGGGATCAAGGAAGTGGAGGATGAACGAACAACACCAGGAAGATTGGTTGATTCAATATGGAATTATTTTTCTTCAAAGAAAACATCCAGAAAGGAAGATTGAAAGGAGCTGTGCTCCAAACTGGTGCAACGGAACACTGCCTTCTGTTGAAGTTGTGACAGAAATCTTAATATTGTTAAACTTAGCAGTGGTATATATGTTTTTGCTGAACAACTTTAGTCTGACAGAGTAAAATAATCATTTAAGTAAATTTTCATATTGAGTACATTTGACAGTTTGTTTGAGATTCCTATTGGATAATACCTGTTCGTACTTAATGACACTGGAAATTTTACTGTGACGTTTTTGTGAACATCAGTAAAAATACTTAATACTGTAATTAAGATAACCACACAATTTAGCTGTGTTTTCTGGAGAATTATTGATATAAGACTGAAAGTAAATTAAACCCCTGATATTTGTTAGAAGACATGGCTTTTGGAGGAACAGAGAAGATACTATTGTTTTTAGTGTTTTGTCTTCAATTGTCTTTTTAAAATTGTTGTGTGGTTTTCTTGTCTTGTGTATTTCCTGTGAGGACCACAATGGAAAGAATCCATATTCGCTTTATTGTGTTTAAATCCTCTATGATTTTAAATGTATGTGATGTCTTCTTTAGTGCAGGATTAAATGTATTTTGATCATCAAATAAATCATCATCATCATGATAATGACATATTGCTGGTTATTGCTCAGAGGTGATTTTAATAGATCAACGTTTGTAATGAAAATTGTAATGTAATATGTTAAGATAATTAACATTAAACTTAAACTGTAAAACATTATTGTATTAATTTGTTATGTTTTCGAGAGCACTGGTAAAAATAAAGCTTAAAATTGAATTCATTGGTGTGCATAAATATAAGAATGAGGCCAAGAAATATATCTGTGTAAATTGGAGATTAACTATGAATGAATAATGACTACATCCAATATAGCATATACCATACATATAGCCATAGTATGAAAATGAACATGAAAAGTATCGTTTTAAATTCCTATTTAAACTGACTGTGACAATTAAGGCTACCCACTTGGCTAGTTACTTCAAATACAGTTATTAACTTGTAAACTGTTAGCTACACAACGCAATTCAAAAGATCTGAAAATGTTCTTTAACAATTGACTATCATCATCACATCTTATCACACCAAATGGAGAAAAAAAGTGGAGGGGACAAATTCTGTTTTCAACAATATATATGAAGCAAACAACGTTAACAGTATTTCAAACCATGTCCATTACAGGGTGGACATTTTGTGTCAGTCATTTGGTGAAAATGTTTCATTAAATTGACCAAGATGGTTTCTGGAAACCAAAATGTCCTTTTTAATGATGAAACATGAAAATACTTTAAAGATGTGTTTAATTTTCAAAGGCTTCACCATCAAAATCAACAAATTTTAAGAATGACCCTTTTTCTGCTTTTGGCTCTCAATAGCCCAGGCTTATAGTTTAAGGCCTCTGTCATTAACTGCTTATAAAGGGTTTTAGCTATAATGTTAGCTGTAATATTGAACTGTGTATCCAGATTTGTTTCCCACTATTAATAAATTTGTCCAAATGCAAGAGGGGAGAGATCTTCATTCAGGCCTCAGACTGAAAAGGTAGATTCTGTTGCAGCCCTCTGTTTTGCACTCTCTTTCATCGTAGCCAATTAATGCGAGAGCCTCAATGGCATCCAACCGTATATGAAATTTGTGTTTAATGGTGATAATCTCTGCTATTATCCACATTTTGCAATGTCTGAATCTTGTCACAGACTGTTCCCACTCTCCAGATACAAGTTTCTCTCCTCATCTGACTGTAGAATAACATTTTGTAAGGAGTTCGTCCTGCGTTATCAGGGACTCACCCTCCGGGGCGATAGGCGGCAGTAGTGTTCGTTCTGCCTACCAGAAATCGGATATGGAGAATAGAGAGTAGCCTGCAAAGCTGTATAAAACTACGGCGGGAGAAATATGAGAAACCAGATACCAATGCCGACACTTATTACACTGGTACGGGTGTAAGAGTCTGAACTCGGGAAGTGTGTAAACAGACTATAGCCGTGGGAGACGAGTGTTTTGCTGACGTAAAACAACATTTGGACAGGTAGGCTCTTGTTCATGAATCACTTGGTCTGAACACGATTAGGCTGGATCATTGCTTTGGAGATATTCTGCACTGAAATCTACACTTTGACGTAAGGTTTTTAAACATCATGTGTAAAGATTGTATCTAGCTAGAGACGTTTACGTGCTTATAACGTGACTTAATTTTGTGTGAGAAGATTGCAGATTGTTAGACACTCGTGTAACAAAGTGCAAGAGAAAAAAATGATTGTATCCAGTTGGGAGCCTAATTCCGTACTTCACTTTTGCCGATATAATTTTATGCAAAAGTTGAGTTCAATTTAAAGTCATGCATTTCTGTTTTGTTATCATGCACGACCAAGTGAACATGTAGATTTTAGTTTTCCCAGGTAAACAAATACAAAACACTGGCGCCGCCTCCCTGCCCTGTAACGTGAACTGGTAAAAAGAGCATGGAACGAGAACATTTCCTATTTGTAATGCAGCCCATGCGAGCAGCCGCGTATGTAGTGCAGTGATGTAGTACTGGATTGAGCACAGATCACACTAGAGGCAGTTTGGGTCAGGGTTTATGTTCGTGATGAAAATTCCACCAGCCAAGACAGATGAGTAATTTTAACGGTATCCCTTTCATTTGCATTTCTGTCGCCATTGCCAGCGGTGTAGTTATTTAATAAGTAAGAAGTTGTCTATTTAATGTAACAATACTGAACATCAAACACAGAACATTCTACCTTAAACTGTAAAACTACAGATTATTTTACTGGCAGGTTTTAAATGTTTAAATGGTGTTCTTGAAAAACTGGTGAACTTTTAAAGCCCTCCCACTTTCAGGTGGAGACAAATCTGTGATGGACAGAGCAGATAACATTGGGCCTGAGCTGAGATCAGATTGTATAGGAAGTGAAGAGACTGAGGAGAATATGGAGATGAAGAACGGCTATGGGATGAGCAGAGAGGAAAAAGAAATACTGGCTAATATGAAGGAGGAGGAGGAAGGAGATGAGAAGCGGAGTGTGGAGATAGAGGAAGGAATGGATGATGAAGAGGTCAAGGGAATTTAAGGAGGAAGAAGAGAAAGAGGGAGATGAAGAGGGGGAGGGAGATGATGCTAATCAAAAGCCCCAAACTGACAGAAGCCAGAACATTCTGAATGGAAAAAAATTAGACAGCATAAAACAGGAAGAGGAGGGCTTTTCACAGGATGTCACTTCCTGTCTGCTCAGACAGCCAAGAGTACTTATTCACCGACTGGAGATACCAGACATTTCAGTTTCTGCACTTTCACCTGTTCATCCCGTGGAAAGTAACGGGCACCATTACCTGGGAGTGAGGTTTCCATGGAAACAGATAACACTCTCACCAGTGAAGGAACAGAGGTCACAGAGACAGAGGGAAAAGGTCGTGACCCGGAAGGGGAAGCTGACGGGCAGCTCAGAGAGCCCCCTGCTGCCGGACTCTGCAGAGACAGAGTGAGTGTGAAGGGGGTGTAGAGTCAGTCCGTCTGCTGCTTCTCTGCATCACAGTTTGACCTGAAAATAATATTCTGGCTTTATCTGTCATTCTCACACAGAACCTCCTTTGAGCCCTCCACTGGACCTCCTGTCATCTCCCCCCAGAGGACCAACACAGGTAAACACCCTCCCAAAACAACTTTGTTAATCTTGTTTACCTACATGCACACCTTATCCATCTGTGTAAATAAATCTGAAGTTTGGTTTTGTTTCATACGGTTGAAAAAAATAAAGACAATCTGAGACCTATGTTTCTTAACCCTTTTACACCCCTTCTGCACTGTACATTGTTTAATAAATCAAATTTTCATGCAATCATGCTGATAGGAGACAGGGTGTGAAATTAATCTCGTATCTTTCTCCACAGTGCAAAGCGATGGCGGGGTGTCACAGGTGTTTGCTTGCTTCCAGTGCCCAGACACATACACTGAAGAAGAGAAGCTCCAGCAGCACATTCAGAAGGTTCACCCAGAGGAGCACAGCAGGGTTCTGAGGCCTGGAGGAAACGGAGCAGAGAACGCACTGCCTCCCAGCAGCACACATCAGCACCCCACACCCCCTAAGACACTCCCCACCCCAACACAGTCCCACACAGGCACTCCAGGGGCCCACACATGCTCCCAGTGTGGGGAGAGTTTCAACATTCCCTCTTTGCTGAAGAAACACCAGCGACTCCACACAGGGGCGCGTCCATACCGCTGCAGTCACTGTGGAAAGAGTTACAGATTTCCATCATTACTGAAAATACACCAGAGAATTCACACAGGTGAGCGTCCATACACCTGCTCCCAGTGTGGGAAGACTTTCATTTCCACCTCACACCTGACCGGACACCAGCACACTCACAAAGGAGAGCGCCCGTTCCCTTGCTTTCAGTGTGGGAAGAGTTTCTCGTATCACGCACACCTGGTGAAACACCTGTATGTTCATACAGGTGAGCGTCAGTATGACTGTCCCCAGTGTGGGAAGACTTTCATGTATTCATCAAACCTGAAAACCCACCTGAGGACTCACACAGGAGAACGCCCGTACCACTGCTCCCAGTGCGGAAAGGGGTTCATTAATTCATCAAACCTGAAGTCCCACCTGAAAACTCATAAAGGGGAGCACTCACACCTCGGTGGGAAGAGTGTCACGTCCGCATCACACCTGACAAGACAGCAGCAGACTCATACAGGTGAGCATCCGTACACCTGTGCTCAGTGTGGGAAGAGTTTCACATCCTCATCAGCCCTGAAGGTCCACCAGCACAGTCACACAGGGGAGGACCCCAACTCTCCGCATGGGAAGAGTTTGGGGTCTACGTCACATTTGACACAGCGCTGTCAAACTCCCTCAGAGGAGCGGCCGTGCGTCTGTCCCCAGTGTGGAAAGAGCTTCATTAACCAGTCAAGCCTGAAAGTCCACCAACGAATTCATACAGGTGAGCGCCCTTACCCCTGTGCTCACTGTGGAAAAAGCTTCATAAATTCATCCAGCCAGAAGGCCCACCTGCGAATTCACACAGGTGAGCGCCCTCACTGTGGGAAGAGCTTCATTAGCTCATCAGGCTTGAAAACTCACCTGCGCAGCCACACAGGTGAGCGCCCTTACCCCTGCTGGTATTGTGGAAAGAGCTTCATAAATTCATCCAGCCAGAAGGCCCACCTGCGAATTCACACAGGTGAGCGCCCGTATCCCTGCTCTCAGTGTGGGAAGACATTCATTAACTCATCGAGCCTGAAGGTCCACCAGCAAATTCATATTGGAGAGCACCCATACCCCAGTGAGAAGAGTTTAAAATCTACATCACATCTGACAGGACAACAACAAAAGCCTACAAGGGAGCGGCCATACCACTGCTCTCAGTGTGGCAAGAGTTTCTTGCACAAGTCAAGCCTGAAGAAACACAGACTAATACATACAGGGGAGCAGGGATACCACTGCTCCCACTGTGATGGGAGCTTCATGCACTTGACAAGCCTGAGAATCCATCAGCTGGTTCACACAGGGGTGCGCCCGTACCCCTGCTCCCAGTGTGGGAAGAGTTTTGTGTCTCCATCCAGCCTGAGACTCCACCAGCGAATTCACACAGGGGAGCGTCCGTACCAGTGCCTCCAGTGTGGAAAGAGCTTTGTTTACTCGTCCAATTTAGTTGAGCACAAGCAAAGTCACTCAGGGGAGGGCCCTTTCCCCTGCTCCCTGTGCGAGAGGAGTTTCACGACTTCGAGTCTCAAACTCCACCAGCGAAAGCACACAGGGGAGCGTCCGTACCGATGCTTCCAGTGCGGGAAGAGTTTCTCGCGCAAGTCTGTTCTGACGCGGCACAGGCAAATCCACACAGGGCAGTGGCCATACAGCTGCCCCCAGTGTGGCAAGAGCTTCTCAAATAAGACCGTTCTGACAAAGCACAGGCAAACTCACATGGCGGAGAGGCCGTACAACCCTGCCCAGAACAGCAAGGGTCGGACTTCCATCAAATCTGAAAATCCACCAGTAAGCTAATATGGAGTAGCACCCATACCCAAGCACTTAGCATGGGAAAAGACTCCCAAATCTTTTGGTTCTGAAGAGACACAAGCAAATTCAAACACAGGAGTGTGAACGAGTGCGCCATGTTTTTTGTGTCAAAAGCGTTTGGTGTATTCATCCCTTCTGAATTCCCTTAAACAAATTCACACAGGGGAAGGTCTTGTTGTGTGTGAAAACCACTTCAAATTGATGTCAAACAAGATAACACAATGGTATGTCCATGTGGCTGATTCCAGCGTTGGGACCTTATTTCAGTCCATTGCTGTACAAAAACACCAAATCACCACACTTTCCCATGTGACACAGCTGATGGTTTTGCTTGCTTTTCATCCACATATAGTGTTTTAGCGGTATGAACATTCTGGGTGAATAATGTAATGAAAATAATTTTACTGAGTTTGTCACTGAGAATTAGTATAGTATCACCACCTCTTGACTGTCTCAGAAGTTCTAATGTCAGCTATGAAATGGATAGGTAGGTTCTGCTTTCTCATTGGTCAATAAAGCATACCAGCTGTGGATATACTTAAGTTTAACAGATAATGAGAATTTGAAGTGCACATTGACTACCATTATGCAACAGTACAGTATCAACATCTGTTACTAAAATTAAGCTGCTGTAAGTATTTTTTAGGTTGATACCCCTGTATTAGTATTATCCCTAATATTTAAAAAAAATTATAATCTGATGACTGTTTCTGTGAAATTCACAATATTTCCTTTTGCCATTAAGGTTTGTAACATTTTCATTTTTGAATGAATGTATACGGATATTTATTTGTACTTATCAACTACCAGTACACATATGCACTTAAAATGAGAATATAGCCTATTTAGAAATAACTGACGATGCTTGTATCTCTAAAGTTTTGTAAAGCCATGTTTGGTCAGTTACAATGTTCGTCTATTTCTGTGTTATAGGCAGAGGGGAAAATGTGTGCCTTTCCTCTCTCTTCAAAATGTGAACTGTGGGCATTTAATTATACACACTGAATTCATATTTATGGCTTTGGAGTGATCACACAATGAAATATGTGCTCTTAACCTGTCTGTGATGTTAGTATCTTACACTACTTTCCCCTTCTGTAATTCAGCATGATTGTATGTTGACAGTGTGCATATAAATGTCTAATTGTGTTTGTGCCTCTGATTTGCTTGGTAATTTATATGAACTGTACAAACACCTTTTTGAGAATTGCCTGTCTGTCCTCATGTTTTTATGGGGATGGGGAAATAAATTCTCCAATATTCACAGCATTGTGTGTAACGGTCAGTTTCTGAAACACTACCTCACCAGCAAATTCAGTGTTTACCTAAAATGGGTGCCATTGGGAGTACTTTTCTATCTCACATGTGGAATGCCCTTTGTCCTGTCTTTTGAAACCTAAAATGTGGGACTGATGAATACAACCATGTGTTGAAAAACGCGATTTTGATTTGAACGTCACGGTCTGCAATGCAGGAGTCGTAGTAAATGTTGTACAAGTTAAGGTTAAATATATGTGTTGTGCAGCAGGGATTTCTTTCTCTGAATAAATGACCTAACTCAGGGGGTTACACACCTCAGCACAGGTGAGCCGACTGAGCGGGGGAACGCTGCCTCTCTCTTCACCGCAGCCCTCTGTATGGATATCCTTTGCTAGGCCGCCGCGTCCTGTGTTACGGTAAGATGCCATCTTAGAGCGTGGATGCTGGGCACTGCCGTCTCCTCTCCATTCCATTCTGAACCAGATACCACCTCAGAAGGAGCAGCACAGCTGCAATCCACTTTTACATTCAAATGTTAGCTAGCAGACATACACAAATTAGTGACATGCTAAAAACAAGGGAAAAAAAACATCCATGTGTATAAAGCTTAATCCTAGCCTTTTCTTCAGTAGTAATCAAGTGAAGGACATTATAGTGAGTTAAAACCAATGCAGAATAAGTTGTCGACTAATTCAAGTTCAGTAAAATGTTAGAAAACAACATAATCCCCTCTGCACAGGTTCAATGCTTGCCATTGTAATTGATAGTCACTAAACATGTCTGTGCTTCCATGCTCAGACAGTATGTACTCTGAGCATGAACTAAAGTGTGCACTTGAAGTACACACTTTCAGACATACCTTGTATCTTTCCACACTGCAACTATGAGCCACAATACTGATGAAACAGCTGAGACAATGTCAGTGCAGACCAGACAATAAAATGATGATATATCATGAATGCAGTCATGGCTGAATGAGTGGGGCACCCATCACCCAATCAGTCTGCAGTTATTTTATTCCACATATACATCACTGTCTCAAGTGCCCTGGTCACTCTTACACAACACACTTACAATCAAACAATTCAGGTAGTTATAAAAATAAAATAAAAATACATACTTTAAAACCACTTTGTTTCTTTCCCATACCACACAGTTACAAGTTCTTTAATTCAATACCATACACTATTACAGTTAGAACAAAAATTGCAATACACATGTTCATCAAATGGTTCAAATGAATCCAAGGACAGCTCATAAGCTGTAAGTACATACAGCTAAGATTTCATCTCTACTGATGAATGAAGTGATGAAATGTTTCCTTTTCCCTTCAATACCAAAATCAACCTGACTGTCAAACAAAGCCTGTGAAGTACCAATATTCAGTGTTTGGGCTCAGATGTTCAATATATATATTCAATATTGTCCAAAAGTTTGAAATTTGTTGGTGGTTACTGCAGTCCAATAGTTGAATCTCTGCCTTTGATACAGTTTTCAGGATGGCGATAAATGCACAATTGGAGGCTGTATGTAGCCCAGTCACACGGGCGCTTACCTATGCGAGTGTCCAGGTGCGTTATGAAGGGCTGGCTGATGTAAGCAGCTCTTCCCAGGCAGGGTATGGGTATGTGTGCTCACCTTTATGAACCCGCTGGTGGGCTTTAGGTTGGATGAATTCACAAATCTCTTCCCACACAGAGAGCAGGGGTAGGGGCGCTCTCCTGTGTGGACCCGCTGGTGGATTCTCAGGTTGGATGAGCAGGTGAAGCTCTTGCCGCACTGGGAGCAGCGGTATGGCCGCTCCCCCGTGTGCGTCTGCTGGTGCTCCTTCAGCTGTGACGTGGACCTGAAGCCCTTCCCACACTCGGGGCAGCAGTAGGGCCGCTCGCCTGTGTGAATCCACTGGTGCGTCTTCATGTTTGACAAGGACAGGAAGCACTTACCACACTGGCCACACGGGAACGGACGCTCCCCGGTGTGAGTCCGCCTGTGTTTCATCAGGATGGACTTGCGGGAGAAACCCTCGCCGCACTGGGCGCACTCATACGGGCACTCCCCTGTGTGGGTCCGCTGGTGGACCTTCAGGTGCGATATGGATTTGAAAGTCTTTCCACAGAAGGAGCACTGGTAGGGGCGCTCACCTGTATGGATTCGTTGGTGCTCCGTCATGTTGGATGAGGATTTGAAACTCTTCCCACACAGAGGGCAGGAGAAAGGGCGCTCCACTGTGTGACTTTGCTGGTGAACCTTCAGGTTTCTGGAGAATTTGAAACTTTTCACACACTGGGCGCAGCGGTATGGCCGTTCGGTGGTGTGGCTTGGCTGGTGTAATTTCAGTAACGACAGAAATCTGAAGCTCTTCCCACACTGGGAGCATGTGTGGGCCCCTGGAGTGCCTGTGTGGGACTGTGTTGGGGTGGGGAATGTCTTGGGGGTGTGGGGTGCTGATGTGTGCTGCTGGGAGGCAGTGCGTTCTCTGCTCCGTTTCCTCCAGGCCTCAGAACCCTGCTGTGCTCCTCTGGGTGAACCTTCTCAATGTGCTGCTGGAGCTTCTCTTCTTCAGTGTGAGTGTCTGGGCACTGGGAGCAAGCAAACACCTGTGACACCCCGCCATCGCTTTGCACTGTGGAGAAAGATACAAGATTAATTTCACACCCTGTCTCCTATCAGCATGATTGCATGAAAATTTGATTTATTAAACAATGTACAGTGCAGAAGGGGTGTAAAAGGGTTAAGAAACATAGGTCTTAGATTGTCTTTATTTTTTTTAACCGTATGACACAGAAACCAAACTTCAGATTTATTTACACAGATGGGTAAGGTGTGCATGCAGATAAACTAGATGAACAAAGTTGTTTTGGGAGGGTGTTCAGTAATGTTTACCTGTGTTGTGGTGAACAGAGGAGATGACAGGAGGTCCAGTGGAGGGCTCAGAGGAGGTTCTGTGTGAGAATGACAGATAAAGCCAGAACATTATTTTCAGGTCAAACTGTGATGCAGAGAAGCAGCAGACTGACTGACTCTACACCCCCTTCACACTCACTCTGTCTCTGCAGAGTCCGGCAGCAGGGGGCTCTTTGAGCTGCCCGTCAGCTTCCTCTTCCAGGTCACAACCTTTCCCCTCTGCCTCTGTGACCTCTCTTCTTTCACTGGCAAGAATTTATCCTGTTTCCATGGAGATCCTACCTCTTCATTACTTTTTACAGGATAAGGTGGGAAAAATTTAGAAACAAAAACTTTCTGTTTTAACTGACAGGAAGTGACAATACTAGAACAGACCTCCCCTTCCTGTTTCATACAATCAGATTTTTCGCCATGCTCCAGGCTGTAATCAGTTTGGGATTTTTGATCAATCTTCTCTCCCTCCCAGTGCTCCTCCATCTCTTTTTCTTGTTCATCCTTAATTCCATTGATCTTTCCATCTCTCATTCCATCTTCCCTCTTTATTTCGTCACTCCACCTCTCCCCATCCCAATCCTCCGTTTTAATGTTTGCTAGAATTTCTTTTTCCTCTCTGCTCATTCCATAACCATTCTTCATCTCCATATTCTCCTTGATGTCTTCATGTCTGTTCAGGTTTATTCTCAGCTCCACCCCAGAGTGATCTGTGCCTTTTCATCACAGATTCAGACTTCATGTCTTCACCTGGAACACAAGGTGCTGATAAGTTAGCTCACTGGTTTTTAACTGACATCATTATCACATTGAAAGCATGCTGGCTACAAACACTACTGGTAGCTACCAGTATTTCTTAAAATCAGTCTCTTTATCTACATGTGTAATATAATGAAATACTGAATATCCAGGAGACTGAAAAACCTTGATCACCATCGTGATCCACCTGATCTGCAGAAGGAAGAAGGGAAAGTTGTCCTATGAAATGTCAACAGTTAGTTGTTTGGGATTGAAATCACATAGTCTGTCCATGAGTCAGCCGTTTAAGCAACTATCTTGCAGCAACACTTCATTTTATTGTTGCGTTGTATTTACTTTTAATTTATATGGGCAAATGGAATATGACTGTACTGTAATCATTTTTCATTTCACTTAAACGCATTTTGAAACGCCCCCATTCAGGCTCAGGAGAAAACTGTCTGACATGCAACCTTGGCTATTTTCACTGTGCAGATGGTCCACAAATCACTTAAAAATCATGGTGAGGTCGCAAGACAGTAATGAAACAGATTAATTTACCAGACTTAATTAACCACATCGAGGTTAAGCCGAATTGGTGCCTCGTCAATATGGATCGCTGGTTATATCACTGGGCTGGAACTCAAGCTGTGGGACTAACCTACAGCTTTAACACGAACATGTGTCTCCCCTCCATGAATGTGTATTTTATATGATTGCATTTTATGTAATGGCTCATGCATCGTTTGGAACAGATATGGATTGCTATAAAAACCTCAGCAGTAGCTGCGTCGTTTTAAAATCAGTTCATAAATGCAGCTGCAAATTTGTGTATAAAATATCAACTAACATCCAGCCAGTTTCTCTTCAGCTTTCGCCAGTGATCATAGCTAGACCTCAACTTACCTCTCTATGTGCCATCTCACAGCTTGCTTCCCACACAGAGCCAAAGGTAAGTGAATATACGATTCCCGGCTTAAGAAGTTTACAGCTGAATACTGTTGCTTCTTTTTTTCGGCATGGGTCTCTAGCTGCTCATATTTTGTTTCCCCAACTGTAGTTGTATATTGATTTGCATTCTCTTGCTTCTTCGCAGTGATTCATGACAGCACAACACTACAAATGTGCACGACTGCCACCCTACGAATCGGAGGGTGAGCCATCACAAACCAATGGCTTAACAATAATTTCTACTATAGGCTACAGCTTTTGAATCTGGCTGTTCGAAACCGATCACCATAAAGACTTAAGTGTAATTCTAAATACATATTCTAAATACAAGGTTTGGTCTGGTCATGTAACTAAAACATTATTCTGAGGAGAATTAGCAGGGCGTCTGACTGGAGTGTGCGTTCTTCTGGTAATCTGACAGGCAGAATGGATAGTGTGAAGGTACAGTATAACACGGTGGGAGAACATGAAGAGATTGGCACTAGTAATCATTTGTATCTAAAGTGTTCTAAAAACTGAGATAACATAGCTGAATTCAGTTGGAAGAAAAATTGAACGGTTAAATCAGAGACCCAGTCTTGCGAGTGGCTGCCGCTAGTTCGTAGCAGTCATTAGCTTGCCGACCTTATGACAACGGATATCCAAGTAGCATAGCTAACTGATTTGTCACAGTGACGGCTATCTTGGACCACCTAGCAGCCGCTAACGTGTCCATTTGAAATGTATTCACGAAAAGGTTATTTCGGTAGCAGAGAAGGTGTTTGGTTAAAAATACACAAATAAATTGTGTACATGAGGAAAATCAACTTTATACACACATACTTTGATTTGTTATTACGACCTCTACAAAAATGAACTTTTAGACTTGGCGCATGCTCGGAATTCTTCAATAGCAACGGTTAAGTGTAACTGTCTGATTGCTGCTGTTATCAGATGGTCTATACAGCTACTCTATACGGCCCACCAGCAGATAACATTCCCAGTGCTGACTGGGGGACTTTGGTTTGTTTGTGGAAGCAGAGAAATATAGCGGAGGTACTGCAGTTTTTGGTCTCCGGAGGTTAAAACCGACATTTTCTCTAGGAAGCAAGGTATTTTGTGTAACCAGTACTAAGCCCGTTTTTATTTACGATACAAACATTTGAAGTTTCGCTGCGAAGAACCTGGTCTTTACTAACCATCCTGAACATGCTGAGGTAAAACATTTGAGACAGTTTTACTGGACAGACAGATATTAGTCAAGAGTTACTGTGTATGGGGAAAATTGCATTGAAATCTAGAGCTATTTCAATTAACGACCTGTATTTTTCTTAAGCAGATAACCAGTGAATCAGAAATGGTGCACCACTGGGCACTTTTCTTTGGAAGAGGTAAATACATCTTTGATAGCAAGGTAGCTAACTGTATAGAAGATCAAGTGGCGCGTTATGAGAACTGTCCAGTTGATAAACTACTTAGCTAGCTAGCTAGGTAGCTTAGCTAAAATACAGCTAATTAAATATTTATGACCTTTGTTGGCTAACAAACAGTGTTTCTCAATTTTTTCAAGCTAGCTTGCCAGCTACATGGTAAACCAAAACTAGAAGTGACTAGTATCCTCTTACCTCATTGTTTGGTATCTTTTCTTTGACAAATACCCAACCAGACAGCAAATAAGAATGGCTGGGCTGGACAGCGCAGACAACCTTCAAACTACCTTCCAGCCCAGTCATTCTAATTTGTTCATCACTTTTTTTCTGACTCTTCATTACAAAGACACATTTTTCTAATGTTGATCAGTCGGTTGTTTCTATCATTATTTCAATAACTTCATTGCTGGAAGTCTTTCACTGTTATCTAAAACTAACAACAAATCTGAATATGATGTATGTTAGCATTGGTGTCACCATTTGAATCAAGGGGCCAGCTTTCTTAGCCAAAGCACTGGAAGTTAGTTTGAGCTGCCATCTGATGGTATTTTGTACTTTACCTGAAGGCATTATTTTGCCATTGGACTTAATTTATCCCGGGCACATCAGAGAAAGGGCAAAGGCCACTGCATTGTGTTGAAATGTTGAAGCACTGTTAGAAATTTTGGATAGCGTTGAATGGCACCAGAATGCTCCCTTTGGAAGTTCTGTTTCCATTTTTCTAACTTCCCGAAACAAACGTTTCAAAGTTTATGTTCATGAACAGCCAGAATCGGATTACATTCAGTTACTGCTCAAAGGCAATAAAACAAGCTTGCTGGAGATCTTTGCTGAATACTTAGGTGAAGGTCTGCTCCTGAGAGGGTGGAAAATCACTGATTATATGCCAGATTTGTTATCCAGATAGAATTTAACTAGCTAACTGCATTGTGACAGGAGACAGGCTGAAAATTCACTCTCTGTATGGTAATTGAAGGAAATATATAAACTCTAAGAGCAAGGCAATTTTACTTTATTTTGACAGTTGCATTAAAGGCTCCATTAATATTTAACCCAAGCACATATCCTTCACCAACAGCAAATGGAAAATCCTCAAGGCAAGAGCAATTGAACGAAACTGACAGTTTTATCAGTTCATTACTGAAGTAAAATTACAAATGTTTTTGTAAATGTGTTTTAGGTCAGTTAAAAAGAATATCTAGAAATTGCAAAATGTTCCATGCACCTTAGGCATTTACAAATTAAACTGGTGCATTTGTAGTCACAAAATTGAAATATTCATATACAAAGTGTCTAATTCATATACCTTACAGAGAATGATCATCATTTCTTATACACTGTCGATCCTATTTATTTTGGGGAGTGCACATGCAGCTGTGCACCTGCAGATAGGCAATATAGTCCCAGTAACATAAAACTAACTCCATTTATTTACAGAAAGAAAAAACATTGTTGACTTCATAGCAAAGCCTTACATTTTACTACAACCCTAACTGCAAAGTCAAAAAGTTGCACTCCAGTATTTAATTGAGTATTAAACATTGTAGTTAGTTGAATGACATTATGGGCATTTTTAGTTCATGGTCTGTTTCAAAAACCAAACTAAACTAGTATGCAAATACAAAATAACAAAAACATCCACATGAAAGCAATGTTCATGTATGGACAAAACCTGGGTGAGGTAAACATCTAGTACTGTTGTATCACTGGAAGACAATGAGGTATTGTGGGTAACCCTCAACATCGCATTTCACAAACAGTTGGGTGAACAGCATCTGGAGAGAGAACAAACGAATACAACAAGCAGCTTAGCACATAAATGCCATGGCCATTCAACCAGTCTCACCTGTTTATACCTTTGATAAGGTTTATTCAGTCTTCGACATGGAACCAAAAAAATTAAGTTCTCTGAGAATTGTGTTTTCTTTGTACTTTGCAAATTAACTTCAAGACACTTAGGGTGAGATAAAAGTGCATCTCCAAACATTCAGATAATGCTGTCATGCTTCCAATCAGAGTCAGTGCATAGCAATGTACCTTAATACTGCTGTATGTGACATACCTTAACAATGTTGTTTCTAAGGACTGGTCCAACTGCATTTTGCTTCCACTTCTCTGTAGTCTTGAGAGCCTGGTGATAGGGGCATCTGCTTCAGGTCTGAGCCCCCTGTGGAGTCCCAGGTGTGTGGAGGCGCCTCACTGTTGTCTGAAACACAGAAAAATTGGCCATGTGCAAACATGCTCATCACAACATGGAATGCTTGTGCCAGGATTGTTCACCAGTTGTGGAATAGTGATTTCAAATTGCAGATTCACATGTTGATAATGAGGTATATAAAAATACACATGGGCCTCGCTTGAAACTTATGGAACAAATCATAAAAGTTAGAACTTGCATAATGGTGGTAGAAATGTGATTTTATATTGAATAATTATTGCATCATTTATTGTAAAACCCAAACATGCATGATACCTGTTCCAGGCAAATATTGTTTCATAGATTGTTTCATAGTTAAGAATGTGACTGTTACAAAAGTTTCAAATGATTTTATATTGCTTGCAGTTTCTGTTTCTGCACCATTTTTGTTCCAAATTGTTTAACTGAATTGGCAGTAAGTTCTTTAAGGAAAAACTGTAGCTGTTTTGTCAAAACATTAATATGAAATTGGAATGTGGTTACATTTTTAATTGATCAAAGCATGATGGTAAGATAACAAGTAAAACAACCCACAGCACAGTCCAAAACGTTTTTTTTTTTTTTTTTTTTTTTTTTTTACAGAAACTGCTGATGTCCATCTGTTATGACTAAACACATTTTTCTGATCAATGTTGTCTTGAAATTGTTGCTGTGAGAGGTTGCTTTCAAAGGCCTATACAAGAGTGAGGTATGTGAGAATGCTGAAAAAAGTGCCTCTCTGCTCATACTGCAATTCCTACTATAAAATCAAAAGTGTCAGACATATACCTTCCCCTGCTACCAGAGCATCAGTACAAGAGGGACACTTCTTGGAGTGATAGCCCTGAAACGTACTAAGGAATGAGTGGTGTGGAAAACGGCATACCTGGCTTTGCACTCTGGCAGGATACACATTCAGAATCCTGGGCCTTGTTTTCCACCAAGCAAATGCAACACTCCCACGCCCCCTCCGGGTTCTTTATCTTGTCCTCAGTGCTGACCAACTCTGATGCCAAATCGTTGGAGGTCCCAGGGGTGCTGGGGGTCTCAGGGGTGCTGGGGGTCTCGGGGTGCTGGGGGTCTCGGGGTGCTGGGGGTCTCGGGGTGCTGGGGGTCCCGGGGTGCTGGGGGTGCTGGGGGTGGTTGCTCTGCTGTTACTGCTACTGGGGGGAGCAGGAGGAGCCTGAGCCTGGGTCATGGCAGGCAGAGTCAGGGGGGGTGCAGCTCCAGTCCCAGGCTTTGGCGTTTTGCAGCATATGCATTTGGTTGCCTCTGCCTTGTTCTGAACCAGGCACATCTCACACAGCCAGCTCCCCTTGGGGGGTTCGTTTAGAGCTGTGACCCCAGACAAGGGTGTCTCTGCCTGAGAGGGTGGGGCGGGTGTGGGTTCGCTCTCCAGGTTGGTGGAGGAAGAAGGGTTCACGTTCAATTTGAAACCCTTGCTGAGACCACCTGACAGTGGGGTGCTGAAAGTCAATCCGCCTTGACTCCCAAATGTGACGCCTCCTGAGCTGGCGGGGGCAGGGTTTGTGCTGGAAGACGAGGAGGAAGGGCCCATGTTGAATTTGAGGCCCTTGCTGAGACCACCTGACAGTGGGGTGCCGAAAGTCAATCCGCCTTGACTCCCAAATGTGAACCCCCCTGAGCTGGCGGGGGCAGGGTCTGTGCTGGAAGACGAGGAGGAAGGGCCCACGTTGAATTTGAATTTGAGGCCCTTGCTGAGACCACCTGACAGTGGGGTGCCGAAAGTCAATCCGCCTTGACTCCCAAATGTGACCCCTCCTGAGCTGGCGGGGGCAGGGTCTGTGCTGGAAGACGAGGAGGAAGGGCCCACGTTGAATTTGAATTTGAGGCCCTTGCTGAGACCACCTGACAGTGGGGTGCCGAAAGTCAATCCGCCTTGACTCCCAAATGTGACCCCCCCTGAGCTGGCGGGGGCAGGGTCTGTACTGGAAGACGAGGAGGAAGGGCCCACGTTGAATTTGAATTTGAGGCCCTCGCTGAGACCACCTGACAGTGGGGTGGAAAACAGCATACCTGGCTTTGCACTCTGGCAGGACACACATTCAGAATCCTGGGCCTTGTTTTCCACCAAACAAGTGCAACACTCCCACGCCCCCTCCGGGTTCTTTATCTTGTCCTCAGTGCTTACCAACTCTGATGGCAAATCATTGGAGGTGCTGGGGGTCTCGGGGGTGCTGGGGGTCCCGGAGGTGCTGGGGGTCCCAGGGGTGCTGGGGGTGGTTGCTCTGCTGTTATTGCTACTGGGAGGAGCAGGAGGAGCCTGAGCCTGGGTCATGGCAGGCAGAGTCAGGGTGGGTTCAACTCCAGTCCCAGGCTTTGGCGTTTCACAGCATATGCACTTGGTTGCCTCGGCCTTGTTCTGAACTAGGCACATCTCACACAGCCAGCTCCCCTTGGGGGGTTCGTTTAGAGCTGTGACCCCAGACAAGGGTGTCCCTGCTTGGGAGGGTGGGGCAGATGTGGATTCACTTTGCAGTTTGGAGGAGGAAGAGGGGCCCACGTTCAATTTGAAGCCCTTGCTGAGGCCACCTGATATGGGGGTGCCAAACGTGAGTCCATCTGGACTCCCAAATGTGACCCCCCCTGAGCTGGCGGGGGCAGGGTCTGTGCTGGAAGACGAGGAGGAAGGGCCCACGTTGAATTTGAATTTGAGGCCCTCGCTGAGACCACCAGACAGTGGTGTGGAAAACAGCATACCTGGCTTTGCACTCTGGCAGGACACACATTCAGAATCCTGGGCCTTGTTTTCCACCAAGCAAGTGCAACACTCCCACGCCCCCTCCGGGTTCTTTATCTTGTCCTCAGTGCTTACCAACTCTGATGGCAAATCATTGGAGGTGCTGGGGGTCTTAGGGGTGCTGGGGGTCCCAGGGGTGCTAGGGGTCTCGGGGGTGCTGGGGGTCCCGGAGGTGCTGGGGGTCCCGGAGGTGCTGGGGGTGGTTGCTCTGCTGTTATTGCTACTGGGAGGAGCAGGAGGAGCCTGAGCCTGGGTCATGGCAGGCAGAGTCAGGGTGGGTTCAACTCCAGTCCCAGGCTTTGGCGTTTCACAGCATATGCACTTGGTTGCCTCAGCCTTGTTCTGAACTAGGCACATCTCACACAGCCAGCTCCCCTTGGGGGGTTCGTTTAGAGCTGTGACCCCAGACAAGGGTGTCCCTGCCTGGGAGGGTGGGGCAGATGTGGATTCACTTTGCAGTTTGGAGGAGGAAGAGGGGCCCACGTTCAATTTGAGGCCCTTGCTGAGGCCACCTGATATGGGGGTGCCAAACGTGAGTCCATCTGGACTCCCAAATGTGACCCCCCCTGAGCTGGCGGGGGCAGGGTCTGTGCTGGAAGACGAGGAGGAGGACTGGTTGCTGATTGTGAGGGTGGGGACAGAGGCAGAGCTGGAGATGGTGGGTGCACCAAAACCTGGAGGCCATGAGCAGAGTAAAAGGTTAATGGATCCTCCTCTCAGACAGCATTCATTAGAAACCAGCATGGCTTGGGTGCAGCCCAGGATTTCTGCAGATACAGATATGCCTATAGTAAGCTAATATATGTGTTCTGATGTATTTATCAGGCCCCTCTCAGTAGCCCAGCTGTGAGTGATGCTCCTACCTTTTGACTCCACTTTGGCTTCAGGCTTATTGCTCAGACAGGACGTACATTTCAGGGCATTGGCCTTGTTCTGCACACAGCACACATTGCATGTCCAGTCCCCCAACAGCTTCCTCAACTCAGCCTTGAGACCCTGCAGACGTCCTCCTGACAGGATGGGGGTGCTGACCACGGAAGATGCCACCCCTGGGACAAAGTGAGCACAGGCTTAAACTAATTGTCATGAAGTAGGACATGATTAGAAGATACAACACCCAAAGTCATTTCCAGAATTATTGCAACCCTTGAAGAAGAACAAAACCAGCTATACAAAATGGACATGTTTTTGCTGAAACATGTTGGGAAATATATTTTATTTTATTCTAACTAATTGTTGAATATATAATTACATTTTCCCAAAATACACAGGTTTCAAAATGATTGGCATTCCTGATTTTAGGACTTAGCTCGATCTTCCCAAGTAAGCAGCCAATAGTCGGAACAATCTATTTATATGATGTTAAATAACATTACACAATGGAAGAAACTTTTAGCTTAATCATGAAATCAAACACAATTTAGAGGATATTTGAAACATAGTAAGCATTCGGCGGTTCCACCCATCCCTTCAAAATGGTCTTTTTGCCAGGGTGAGACCTGTTAGCATGATTCTCCTTAATTTTACAGAGCTTTGCTGACAGAGAGAATCCAGAAGTTTTTCCCCCTCTTTGGAAGGGGATGCGAGAAGAATTAGGGACCTCTTTTTATGGCTCTGTGACATCGTTGGCAGAACTCAATCATTAAAAGCAGTACAGTTGTGTTATGAATGCATTGAAAACACATACAGTGCCATGAAAACATATTTGCCCCCTTCTTGATATACTCTTTTATTGAATATTTCACTTAATGGTGTCAGATAATCAAATAAAATATATTATGTGACAACAGAAACCCAAACAAACATAAAATATAGTTTTTACATCATTATTTCATTCACTCATGAGATATAGTCACCAATTACCTATATTTCCCCTGTGAAAAAGTTATTTCTCCCTAAAAGTAAGTATCAGATTGGACTACCCCAAGCTGCAAAAACTGCAAGAAAATGTTTCCTATAATTTAATATATGCGTCTCACATCTCTGAGGAGGAATCTTGGCACACTCATCTTTGCAGAACTCCTTTAACTTTGTCAAATTTGTAGGTCTTCAAGCATGAACAACATCATCTGTCCATAGAATATTATCCCAAAAGACTTGAACATCATCTAGGTACTTTTTAGCAAATGTGAGAAAAGCTTTAATGTTTTTCTCAGAGAGCAGAGGTTTCCATCTTGCTACTCTTCCATGAGGCCCAATTTGCCTGGTGTCTTTCTTATTGTACAGTCATGGACACTGATAATAATGGATGCTAGAGAGGCCTGCAGTTGTCTGGATATCTTTCTGGGGGCTTTAGAGACTCCCTGGATGAGGTGTGGTGTGCCCCGGCAGAAGTTTTGTCAAGTCGACCACTTCTGGGAATTCACTACCGTTCTGAGTCTTCTCCATTTGGAGGTAATGGTATGCACTGTGGTTTGCTGGAATCTAACAGACTTAGAAATGGCTTTGTAACCCTTTCCAGACTCTCCACAACGTTTTTTCCTCATTTGCTCTGGGAGCTCCTTTGATCATGGCATCGCGTGCCTGTAGACACTTTAAGTTGACTACTTCGCTCTGACGGTAAGGTTCAATATATATACCATTTAATCTCAGCAGGGCTGCTTTCAATCAAATCTAGCTGTGTTCAATCACCTAAATATAATTTTTGAAGACAAAATTTGTAGATTTTATTTTGTGTCAAAACTAAGGGGGAAATTACCTTTTCACTGGGGCAATAAAGGTGACTAATTAATTCATTTACTGAAATGAATGAATGAAATAATTACGTAAAAACTATGTTGTGTTTGCTTTGGTTTCCCTTGTCTAATATATAACATTTTATTTGGTTATCTCAAACCATCCAGTGAGAGAAATTGCAATAAAGGAGGAAATTAAGAAAGGGGCGAATACTTTTTTGCGGCACTGTAAGTTACCTAAGAGGGAACAGAGCAAAAGTTCACACCACCAATTTCCAGCAGGTCACGTGACCTCCCTGCAATATACATTTCTGATTGTTATGTTGCATTTCCACAGATACAGATATGCCTATAGTAAGCTAATATATGTGTTCTGATGTATTTATCAGGCCCCTCTCAGTAGCCCAGCTGTGAGTGATGCTCCTACCTTTTGACTCCACTTTGGCTTCAGGCTTATTGCTCAGACAGGCCATACATTTCAGGGCATTGGCGTTGTTCTGCACGTAGCAAACGTTGCACGTCCAGGAGCCTAACAGCTTCCTCAACTCAGCCTTGAGGCCCAGCAAACGTCCTCCTGACAGGGTGGGGGTGCTGGCCTCGGAAGGTGGCACTGATGCAGTCGCTGCCACTGCCACTGCCGCTCCTGGGACAAAGCGGGCACAGGCTTACGCTAATTGTCGTGAAGTCAGACATGGTTAGAAGGTACACCACCCAAAGTCATCTCCAGAATTTTTGCAATCCTTGATAAAGAACAAAACCAAATGGACATTTTTTGCTCAAACAGGTTGGGAAATAGATATTCTTTTATTCTAAGTAATTGTTGAATGTGTAATGCCAATTTCCCCAATACATGACTGGCATTCCTGATTTTAGGACTTAGCTCGATCTCCCCAAGCAAGAAGCCAACAGTTGGAATAAGCTTTTCATATGATGTTAAATAACATTACACAATGGAAAAAACTTTTAGCTTAATCATGAAATCAAACACGATTTAGAGGATATTTGAAACATAGTAAGCATTTGGTGGTTCCACCCATCCCTTCAAGACGGTCTTTTTTGCCAGGGTGAGACCTGTCAGCATAACCTCCTGACAGAGAGAATCCAGAAATTTTGTGGACAACAGGAGAAATGTTAAGCCTTATCACAAAATCAAACATGATTTAGAGAATATGTGAATTAAATCTGAATGTTATTTTCTTCCAATTGATTGCAAAATACTGAATGTCAGAGTGTCTGAATGATGTCACAGGCATACATCGAAAGCTTCTGTTCTCTGAAAGAGAGATAGCCCTGAAACGTACTGAGGAATGAGTGGTGTGGAAAACAGCATACCTGGCTTTGCACTCTGGCAGGATACACATTCAGAATCCTGGGCCTTGTTTTCCACCAAGCAAGTGCAACACTCCCACGCCCCCTCCGGGTTCTTTATCTTGTCCTTAGTGCTGACCAACTCTGATGCCAAATCGTTGGAGGTCCCAGTGGTGCTGGGGGTCTCAGTGGTGCTGGGGGTCCCGGGGGTGCTGGGGGTCTCAGGGGTGCTGGGGGTCCCGGGGTGCTGGGGGTCTCAGGGGTGCTGGGGGTCCCGGGACCTCCAGCACCCCTGGGACCCACGTTGAATTTGAATACCTCACTGAGACCACCTGATAGAGGGGTACAAAACGTGAACCTCCCTGAGCTGGTGGGGGCAGGGGTTGTGCTGGAAGAGGAGGAGGAGGGGCCCACGTTGAATTTGAATCCAACAGTCAGACCATGAGACAAGGTGTTGCTGACCGAGGAGTGCACTTTTCCAGCCGCTGGTGCTGCAGCACCTGGGAGATAATGGAGCAGGTGTAACCTTATAAATATTGTGTAGGTCTATTAACAGTTTTCTGCACAAACACATGCATGTTCCGCATTGGCAAGGCAATAATTGGCCCAGCCTTGCCAGGGATCGTATGGGTGCAAGTCAGTTATAGGAATGGCCATCTTAGTTTACTAAATGTTTTATGTTTTTTTCATGTAATATCTCTCTTGGTGCCATCTTAGTTATCCACTAAGATCTGAGCATTGCTCAGTAACTGTAATATAGTGCTATTATTTATTATTTGGGCCTACTGAACTGTAGCTAGTTAGCTATATTGATTGTTGTAAGTCTTTTCTTGTTAGTTGTCACTTCAGTAAATTAGTGATCATGAATGCAGTGCCAAATTAGGCTAAAGTGTGTATTCAATTTCAACACTGCCAAAGGACCTTTTGATGAGTTTCTAATAATTTAGTTATGTTTACCACACACCAAGATGATAAAAAAAAAATCCATTGAAATGTGAAATAAAAATGTGAGTTGGCCATCCTTTGAAGTTTGTAAGGCTCACTGCTGTCTCGTAACCATTCCTGGTCAGCAGGACACCTGCTGAAGCACAAATTGAACACACGCTGACTGGGTATTCCTCTGATGACATAGACTGTGTGTGATTGGTGAAGCAAGGGCTTAGTAATCATGTGACACAGCTCTTAAGGCCAAAAAAAAAAACCTTTAGTCCGAAAAAAAAAAAAAAAAGTGAATTTGCTCTCACCTTTCGTAGTGGTGCTGGGCTTTGGGTTGTTTATTTTTACTTTGTGCAGCTGTAGGCCAGTGAGCAGGAAGAATGGGAGGGAGAGAAGAGAAGAATAAATGAAGAGAGAGAGACTTCAGAATTCAGTAGAAGTAGCAGTATTATTCTTCCTTTAATGGTGTGCCGGAATGACACTCACCATGAAGGTACAAAGGTACAATGTGCTGCAATTTGGTTGCATGCAAGAAAATTCCTAAAACACTGTTCATTAAAAATAAATTGATGGATAAAACAACAACAGCTCATTCTGTTTTTACTGAGTGATTCAGCAAGAGGTAATGGCTCAAGTTCCACATCAGTCAAACACCTGCTCTGACTCCCAAATCATCTGACCTTGGGAATGATGGGAACAATCAGCTGTTTTTGTCTGAGTCGTTGGGTGTCCTGCTCCTGGCTGATTAGGTTGGTAAAGCTGGAGTCCGGGATATCCCACTGCACTTGCTCCTTCACAAACAGATTGGTCAGAGCGTTTCTGGCTAGGCATAATGCATGTGGGGACTCTCCACAGAGCTGAAAAATCGTTGGGGAAAACTTTTCGCTCATGAACACTATCTCCTGTTTCTCACCCACTGCCTCTCTGCCTGAGCCATTAAAAAATCTGGTGATCTGGTCTGTGGAAAAAATGCAAACACATTATTCCATGCCCAAGAGAGAATAACAAGCATTAATTTGCTGTTGGAAGTGGGTGAATATTTACATGAGATGAGCTTTGATTGGCCTGTGTTGACTTCGGCCAGTTGTGACTGTCTGCCAGGTGGTTTGTGTCTCAGTGCCTCACCTCTGAACTCTCTCACAAAGCACTGAAAGAGATGGGAACACAATGAGAACATGGGTAAGGCAAGGATATGGCAAGAAACTAATACTACACAACTGCCATAATTACGGTTATCAGCATTTTCACTCTGATGTTTGTATTTTTGACCATTGAAATTTTGAATTCTCAGTAAGCAACATTTTGAAAGCTGCGCAGGGGAGGTAGACCGAGTTGCTATTGGCAACTCACATGTTACCAGCATGTTGAATTTCATGGCTGAAATTACTGAAAATGAAAGGTTTTAAAAACATGCCTACATCTAAATTTTGTTTTAGGGGAAATGGATAATGAAGTTGGGGACTGATGCCAATATTAGTAGAATACAATTTGGAAAAAAGATCTATTTCAATTCATATGAAACCATAAACAATATGTAGCCATTGTCCATAAAAGGGTAGTTGACCGTATAGTTAGCTGCCCATGACTTGAAGTAAGGGCCCTGGATTTTAACTTTAATAACGTGACCATCAGAATTAAAAAGGCCCCTGTTTTTCAAGGTTGCATACCTCGACAGTCTCGGTGTCACTGGAGTGCACAGAAAACACCACTTCCTGCAGGTGTGCGGGTGCCCTGTCGTGGCTGAAGGTCTGAACCTCAGACAGCAGGAGTTGGGCCACCAGTGACTTGGGGAAGCCCTTGTTGCCCGTGCCAATGGCAGGAAAAGCCAGCGAAGTAGCCTTTTGCTTCTCTGCCTCCCTCAGGCAGGTCTGGACCATTTCCACCAGCGTCTGAGACACAAACACACTCAAATGTATCCTGCCATTCTGCCTGACACAAGCAGTAATTTCTGCTCAATTTAAATCACTATCTAAAAGTCTGTCAGCTGGGGATGGGTTTCCTCAGGCTCAGGAGGATATCTTTCCCAGCATGCCCTGCGAGCCATACCTGCTGTGCATTCCCCACTCCACCATCCCAGGGTGGGCAGACAATATGTAGGAAAACGACATTCCTCAGACAGAAACCACTTGTTTGCAGCACATCTCCGTAATTAGCCACACCCCTCCTGGCCTCTCTCCTGATGGCTGATTGGATCTCAGGGCCCGCAGCTTGCAGGATAGCTTTGGAAATGGCTCCTTTACTGAGGTCCAGATCCACAGAGATAGTGCTCACAATCACTGCCGTCTGTCGCAAGAGCACATACGTGTGTGTCATACAGAGCTTATCACCATTTAACGGTTATGGTCAGAGATCTGCACTGAAAAATTGGCTCAGCCTTTGTGTGAAAGATAGAAGTAAAAGGCCCCTTCTGGTCAGACATTTCCACATAAAAACTGATCTCTGGTTCTGTGTGTAATCATGAATGAAACTTTAAATATTAGCTTTATGGAAGCCCCAATTTTTCACTCATCAAGAAACTCAGGGTTTCATCCCTGCAGTCACATAGACCTAATATATTTTTTTCTAAAAAGCAACCAAACATTTTTATTTTGTGAATATCTAACAGGTTACATCTATCAAAGCAGTTCTGTAGTTATGGTTGCAGTGTTTATTCATTGTTGGATATTTTCAAATAGTATATCAAGAGCTTGGTTACGGAGTATGGTACTACGCCTATTTATTGTTTGCACATTTACGTTCCGAAACAATTTTAAACATTCACTTCTGTTGCACCAACATATTTCCATTCATTTCCTATCATATTCTACCTTATTATGTTGTTTATTTTATTCAAGTACTCTCTGGTTCAAGGACAGTTCGGGTGGGAAAATATTTGATTCAGATATTTGCAAGATGAGGCTTGGAAACTGGTTTATTAGTCTCATGCACACTGACTCACATCTGCCTATCTGCTGCTGTTTATCCTGCTGGTTGAGGACAGAGCTTACTCACTGAGGCTTCCTCAATGTTCCCCATCCTGAGGATGATGTTCAAGCCTTCACTGGTGCACTTCGTCTCCAGGTCCCCCCTCTGGCCAGATGGTTCAGTCCTGTGATCATCAGAGCTGCCTTGCCTCACTGAGGGACTGTTCCATTCTAGAGCTTGCAGAGGAGTCCTATCTCTCTTGCTCTCTGCACTAGGGGAGCTGCACTGTTCCGAGTGCGGTTGCTTGTCATTGCAAACATCCCTCACAGCTTGGGTCACGGTGTGGGCAGTTTTGTCATCACTGTTATATGTGCCTTTTTCAACCCCCTCCTCCTCCTCATCTCCATCCTCCTCTCCTTCCTGCTTGTTCTTCTCCTGCAGTAGCACCACACAGTTGTGCTGCTTCATCATCAGTGTGAACATCTGCTGCTTCTCCAGGAAGTACTCCCTGGCCCCAGGTCTGATGATGGTCACTTTGTCAGTGCAGATGGAGTCAGCTATTTGTAAAAACAGGGTCTTCGCCTCCAGAACTTGGTATCTGGGTCCAGCCAGCAGCACCTGCAGCCTCTTGGGATCAAAGTGGACCCTCACTTCCATGGCATTGATGAGGGAACTCCAGTCCGGAGCCTTGTTCTCCTCCAGGAACTGAAGCACAGCAAGTGTTTGCATGGGAACAGACTCTTCCACATGTGAGTGCTTAGAAAGGAAGTCACTAAGGCTGTCACACACCTCTTTAACAGGCTGAGGGAAACCAGTCACAGAAATGAGGCCTGGTTGATCCATCTTGATGCATAATGTGTTGCGCTTAGAGGAGTCATAAGACTCTATCAGCTGAGTCTTCAGTTGTAACCACTCAGGATGGCTCAACACTGTCTCATCCTCCACAGGAATATTCTGGCAGGCCAGAGTGGATGTCAGCAGCTGGTTGGCATCAACTAAGGCCTTCTCAGAGCTGGCCACCAGCACCACCTCCTCGCCCTCCATCTTGTACCCGGCACTCACGCCTTGAGAGGCAAACAGGTTCCTGGAGATCTCCTCACAATTTCCCATGCTCAGGAAGTCTCGAATGTTGCAGTTCAGCTCCAGCTGCCTCTGCTTCATCTGCAGCTGCTGCTCCAGGACCCAGCTCTTCACTGCGAGTACCTCCACTATTAGGCCTCTCAGAGCCAGCCTCTGGGATTCAGTAATGTAAGTGATACTCATGTTCGGGTATGTTTGGACAAAGATTTTATGCAGACCGACCTGCTGCAGGATATAGTGTATGACTGGGGAAAGGGGGACCTCTTCTGTGATGCTGTTTCTCTCCCTCTTGATGCGACTGGCAGCCATCTGCATTATCTCCTTTACTACCTGCTGGATCCGCTCCATGTCTTCCACCAAACAAGCGATGGCCACCAGCCCGTTTGCCTCATTAGGCTGCAGGACAGCGTCTTCCTTCACCACCTGGCAGAGCTCCCTCTTGGCTGCCTTCCACACAGAGGAGCTCACACCATACTCAAAGCACCTGTACCTGGCCATCATGCTGCGGAACTCCTGCAAGGCATTGCCTCTCCAACCCTTAATGTGATTGGCTGTCAGACCCTTCTGCTTCAGCAGGGCTGGCAGAGGGCTAATCTTGGCACCAGCTTCATCCAGCTCTACCTGGCAGAAGTGGGACCGCATCTGGTCATTGATGACCCCCAGGTGCCCCTTTGAGAGCAGGAACCTGCACAGGGCAGGCTGGAGGCTTTTACTGAAGGCCTGAGGCAGCTTCCACTCCGGCCGCCCTCTACCGTAAAGGGCTGTGCCCAGGGACTCATGGTAGGGATACACATGAACCAGGGCCTTGCAGATGTGATGCTTGCTCTTCTGTACAGTCTCTGTAACTGAGACAAAAAAACAAACAAACAAATATATCACCTATATCTTGCACTGTGTTGCCACAATGGTTTTTTTTAGCATTCAGAAAAGTCGTCTAGCTCCACATAGTGGAAACCATGCTGTAGTATTAATACATGAAAAAAGCTTTTTCTCTGAGAAATGAAGATAGGTTTTTTATATTAATGGAAAGAGGCCAGTCCACCCTTCTTTTTTAAAAGACAGTATATAGTGTAAAGTGACTGGAACGCTGCAACAGAGAAGCTATATTGGGTTGGTCATGGATACACCAGCTCACCTTTGGGGTCCTGGAAGGTAACAATGGCGGCTTGCTCTTCGTCCAGCATCTTAATGGCCTCCACTTTGCCCCCCCCCCTCTCCTTCTCAAAGTAGAGCTCCAGCAGCTCCACCCCAGCCTCGGGGGGCAGGTTCTCCACCCGCACGCTCCGGGTCGGCTCCAGAGACCGGGTCCTGATTCTGTGCTGCCTGAAGCACTTGTGTCCATCACACTTTGCCAGGAACAGGGCTGCTACTGCAGGAAACAGGAGGACTGTCAATCCCTTACATATTTATCTTTAATTAATTGTTACGTTCCTTTAGTCATGTTTAAAATTCTTAAGAATCTGCAGGAGCATTTCTAAGATTTCAATGTTCTGCACTTAATTGGACCACATGGAATGTTGTCAGCAAATGATGTGCAGCTCAACAGATGCAGGATGAACCAATGAACCCTTCCAACAGAAACAGGTCAGCGGTTGTGTCTAACTGCCCCATTCAGGTCCCTTACCAGAGGGGTGGTGAAAGGACACAACAGCCACATCAATGTCCCAAATCATTTCCAAAAAGAAGCCATCCTCCGTCACGTTGCAGATGTTCTCCACCAGTATGGCCAGGAGCTCTTTATTCAGCTGTTTCGGAACATTCTCCAGCACCACGACTCTGCTTTGTGCAGGTTCCTCAGCTCCTGTGGCATCAGACCCACTCTGCTTCTCCTCCGACACACCTGTAGAACAGGTAGCACCAGCAGCATACGCAGATGCTGCTATTTAAAGAGTAATGGTAACAGAAGTTGGGTAACCATTGAAACAGCATCCTGCACTGCTCACATTTCTCCTCATTTAACAATATATCCTAAAGAGTAGTGTCCATTCAAACATGCAAACTACCATATGACAAGTCTCATATGCAATTCATGAAACATTCTTTCCTTGCCTATATGATGGTAAGCAGTTTTCAGTTGTTGATAAATCTGATGCCTGCAACCAATCATTCATTTGCCTTAATATATGCTCTGTATTTGGAAGCCTTGTTAATACTATGCTCAGAATACACCCAGATTGGAGCCTTGTTAAAATGCAAAAATGAAAACAGAGACTTATTTTAGAAGTCATGACCAACAACGAATATTGTTTGAAAGTTAAAAAAGTGATACATAATTGTAAGAGGAATTTAGAACTTGCATCCCCTGAGCCAGGGATGACTTTCTTGGGAACTAAAAATCCCAAATGGATGTTCCATCAGGGCAAAACAAAAAAGCTGGAACTTTTGAATCTCAAAGATGTGTGTGTGAAATGGAGACATATTTTTGTAAGAATATTTCTGTAATTGTAATAAAATAAAAAGTGAGATTAGTAATAGCCGTATACATGCATTTCACCAACAGTTTTTATTTTTAAAGATGAAGTGAGACACGTTCATTTATGAATTGGGCTACCAATGGCTCAGTAGTGCTCTAAACCAGGGATCAGGACAATGAGTATAAATATTATATTCATATACCTGGTCCCTGGTTTGGAGCACTGCATCCTGAACCAGTAATGATATATGATGATGTGTACAGAGGAGCATACTCTACCATAGAATAAATAAATAATGAAAGAGAAAAACACACTACCTGATGCTGCAGATGTAACGTCATCCAGTTTCTGAAGGAAAAACACAAGAGTTATTTACATTTTGACAAAAACAAAAAACCGTGTAGCTTGCATTTGACACTGCTTCATGTCAAAAGCTGATATTGAAAGCATCATAAAAACGTTTGGAGAAGACAGCTGCAAGCTATAAGAATTCCAGTGCAAAGTCTAAGCCCTTCTCCCGGATCAGATATTGAAACGTTAACCAGTGCAGTGAGAGCTATTATCAGGTAGGAATTTCAAGGCTAAGTGATTATTTTACATTTCTTCTTTAAATGGTCGACTAGATGCTACACTGTATTGGCTCCCAAACTTCCCCAGCTTATGTGGGTGTTTATTGGGTTACTCACTGATCTTAAAGTCATCCCGATGGCTACACACACTCATCGCGTGTAATACACGAATACCAAAAGGGAAATTAATCTGCGGGGAATTGTCTCCATCTTAAAGCTATATAGTGCGATCAATTTCCAGTATTGGGGAGAGTTGAGAAAGTTGATTCTGATTAATACTAATGCTAGCTAATTCTAATCATCACTAAGGGAGTACATAAGAGCGTTACTGACCGCTTCCAGGTGCTCCTCCTTCGATAATTCGTCACACAGTCCCAGTTGTAGTGTAACTGTTGCGTTTTCCACCGTGATTTCATGGTCTTGTTTTGCAAAGACTCTCTTCCTTGCTGCATTTACATTCAAAATGAAAAAAAGATACCAAAATGACGGCATAAATGTCAATGGCAATATTTACCAGCATCTTTGACTAGATAACTTCAATAACTTAATCGAGCATTCAAATTAAGAAATGTATCGGGGAGAGTAGTGTTTTTACATCTATGACACTGTTAACCATTGACGTTTTATGATAAGGTGCATTTTACGTTTGTAAGTTTTTACTCCAGATGATAAATCACCAAACAGCAGTTGTAATACACATTTTACCCCTATCAACGTGTTTTACTAATTGTAAAATTAGCCAGTCTTTATGTAGGACGCAAAAGCATCTCTAAAAAAATGTATGTTTGATAATGCGCTGATTTTAGATACAAAGTTATTTTAGAGTTCACGTAGGTTTCCTCACCATCGTCTGATTTAAAGCACACTATGGCTCTTCCGCTGCCCTGGCCGCTGTATTCCACTTGACATTCCCCCCCACCGGATTTCTTTTTACTCTGAAAGTAAATATGTAGTTTGTTCTTTATCCTTTTCGATCGATTGGTCCCCCATTCGCCTTCTACGGCGACTCGATACGGATACTCCTCCATTGACAGGTCCTCAAAGGCAGGAATGTGGTTCAGTTTCCTTTCCGTCTTTATGTTGCCTGATAAGTTTCAGTTTTTATTCTTGTTTGCGCTCCGCCGAAATCTGAACCAGTGTCATAATTTTACTGTAAAATAAAAGACGTCCATCAGTTTCGCAATGGCACATGAATCGCCAAACTCCATGCACAGCCCACTACTGGGCATGCGGCTGCAGGTCCGAACAAAATAACACACATTAAGTAAGTGGAATATGATGTGTCAAAAAACCGAGATCAGGTTAACTATAGGTCAATTGCTATTTCAATTCACGCCCTGAAAGTGAAACTAACCGGTTCGGTGGAAGATGTACTTCAACTAATCTATCGACGGCGCACCTGTCGAGCCTGCAGCATTATAGTTAGAGATGGTTATCGGACATGGCGAGCCCCTCTCTTAGTGATCCCTTCGACACTGAAGAGCAAATAATTCACAGATCTTTACGTCGGGACAGGGTGATTAAACACGATAATACTGGGGGAGTTGGGATTTGTTTGGTCATTATATTGTAAATAAATCTGATCTATTCTAATTTAATCTAAGCCCCATTTGAAAGATTTTGGCTGATGGCTATCTGTAGGGCCCAAGCAACAGAAGGTATATTTATTTTGCTAAAATGTACATGCTTACTGATTACATTATGGAAAGGCCAGAGAAACTAAAGTTGTAACTGGTGAAAGTGTGGGCACCTGGTCACTGAAACTAAACCATTTGTGGCTTGTGAATTCAGAGATAAAGCAAACAGCAACATGTTTTTTGTTAGAGTAGAACTAGTAGCCATTGTGTCTTGGTGAAAACTCCCATAAACACTGGGTCTGAATCTGCCCTGCCCCCTTGAATAACCCTTGTACCAGAGCAGTCACTACACACATTAATTCCCCATCTCATCATTGCAAAACAGAATGGAGCCATCAGTTGACCTGTCTGGTGAAAGAATACGACAGACAAATAAAAGGCTATTGAAAGCAATTCCATAAAAACATGTCTTGTTTCTGATTCAGACACAGCTGGTCCAATGACTCTTGTCTTTTTTGATACCACAGAACAAAATATTTTTGTCACTGAAATGAACAGCCAGGTTGGGACTCAAATGCGGACAAAAACCGATCAGGTTCAAATTCACAAAACCAAAGTTGTTGTCAAGAGACAGCGAGGGTCAAAATCAAAAAAGGACACAGGCAAATAGTCCAAAACAGAAGGCACAGATGAGGTCAAAAAACAGGCAAACAATCAAAGTGGCATGCAAACTAACTAAGCATATAGGTGCAATTGCTGCCTCAATCTGGCAGATTAAAAAAAAAAAACACAAGCAGGTTATAAGTAGGTGAACTGATGAGGTGAAATGGGGAACAGGTGAACAGGCAGGCAGGTGAATCAGATCAGGTAATCAGGCTGCCAGGAGAGCAGGGGGCGGAGCTGCTCCATTACATCGTCTCTTTCAATCAATTTCTTCAGAACATGAGCCCTCGCCAGCTGAATTCCTGAAGCCTTTGTTTTGCAGGAAGTAAAACTACAGAATCACTGTATGATTAATGGATCTCTGTCATTAGCTGTTGGGTAAGATGCCACCTTCAGAACTGCAGAAATAAAAGGTATTGCCATGACATCATCAATGCAATTGAGATCCCGGTGTTTAAAATCACTTCAACACATTTATGTTAACATTATCCTTTATGTTTTGGCATTTAACTAAAGCTCCTGTCCAGATGGCCTACACAGTAAATATTGGTTGCCAGTGTGTTTCAAGAAATGTTGATAGTGTAGTATATTGGTTAGGGAGCTGGGCTTGTAGCTCAGAGGTTACAGTGTAGTGTAATGGTTAGGGAGCTGGGCTTGTATTTCAGAGGTTACAGTGTAGTGTAATGGTTAGAGAGCTGGGCTTGTAGCTCAGGGGTTACAGTGTGGTATAATGGTTAGGGAGCTGGGCTTGTAGCTCAGAGGTTACAGTGTAGTATAATGGTTAGGGAGCTGGGCTTGTAGCTCAGAGGTTACAGTGCAGTGTAATGGTTAGGGAGCTGGGCTTGTAGCTCAGAGGTTACAGTGTAGTGTAATGGTTAGGGAGCTGGGCTTGTAGCTCAGAGGTTACAGTGTAGTATAATGGTTAGGGAGCTGGGCTTGTAGCTCAGAGGTTACAGTGCAGTGTAATGGTTAGGGAGCTGGGCTTGTAGCTCAGAGGTTACAGTGTAGTGTAATGGTTAGGGAGCTGGGCTTGTAGCTCAGAGGTTACAGTGTAGTGTAATGGTTAGGGAGCTGGGCTTGTAGCTCAGAGGTTACAGTGTAGTGTAATGGTTAGGAGCTGGGCTTGTAGCTCAGAGGTTACAGTGTAGTATAATGGTTAGGGAGCTGGGCTTGTAGCTCAGAGGTTACAGTGTAGTATAATGGTTAGGGAGCTGGGCTTGTAGCTCAGAGGTTACAGTGTAGTGTAATGGTTAGGGAGCTGGGCTTGTAGCTCAGAGGTTACAGTGTAGTGTAATGGTTAGGGAGCTGGGCTTGTAGCTCAGAGGTTACAGTGTAGTGTAATGGTTAGGGAGCTGGGCTTGTAGCTCAGAGGTTACAGTGTAGTGTAATGGTTAGGGAGCTGGGCTTGTAGCTCAGAGGTTACAGTGCAGTGTAATGGTTAGGGAGCTGGGCTTGTAGCTCAGAGGTTACAGTGTAGTGTAATGGTTAGGGAGCTGGGCTTGTAGCTCAGAGGTTACAGTGTAGTGTAATGGTTAGGGAGCTGGGCTTGTAGCTCAGAGGTTACAGTGTAGTATAATGGTTAGGGAGCTGGGCTTGTAGCTCAGAGGTTACAGTGTAGTATAATGGTTAGGGAGCTGGGCTTGTAGCTCAGAGGTTGCAGTGTAGTGTAATGGTTAGGGAGCTGGGCTTGTAGCTCAGAGGTTACAGTGTAGTATAATGGTTAGGGAGCTGGGCTTGTAGCTCAGAGGTTACAGTGTAGTATAATGGTTAGGGAGCTGGGCTTGTAGCTCAGAGGTTACAGTGTAGTGTAATGGTTAGGGAGCTGGGCTCGTAGCTCAGAGGTTACAGTGTAGTGTAATGGTTAGGGAGCTGGGCACGTAGCTCAGAGGTTACAGTGTAGTGTAATGGTTAGGGAGCTGGGCTTGTAGCTCAGAGGTTACAGTGTAGTGTAATGGTTAGGGAGCTGGGCTTGTAGCTCAGAGGTTACAGTGTAGTGTAATGGTTAGGGAGCTGGGCTTGTAGCTCAGAGGTTACAGTGTAGTGTAATGGTTAGGGAGCTGGGCTTGTAGCTCAGAGGTTACAGTGCAGTGTAATGGTTAGGGAGCTGGGCTTGTAGCTCAGAGGTTACAGTGTAGTGTAATGGTTAGGGAGCTGGGCTTGTAGCTCAGAGGTTACAGTGTAGTATAATGGTTAGGGAGCTGGGCTTGTAGCTCAGAGGTTACAGTGTAGTATAATGGTTAGGGAGCTGGGCTTGTAGCTCAGAGGTTACAGTGTAGTGTAATGGTTAGGAGCTGGGCTTGTAGCTCAGAGGTTACAGTGTAGTATAATGGTTAGGGAGCTGGGCTTGTAGCTCAGAGGTTACAGTGTAGTGTAATGGTTAGGGAGCTGGGCTTGTAGCTCAGAGGTTACAGTGTAGTGTAATGGTTAGGGAGCTGGGCTTGTAGCTCAGAGGTTACAGTGTAGTATAATGGTTAGGGAGCTGGGCTCGTAGCTCAGAGGTTACAATGTAGTGTAATGGTTAGAAGAACAATGCTAGACCCAGAATAATCAAGAGATGACATCTTGTTCTAAAACAAGAATATTCAGCCACAACAACTGATTTGTGGCCTCTCTTTATTTGATTGGCGGGAAAACGTGGACAGGAGACGGGCCCTGGAAAGTCCAGTTTGTGTGTGCGCAAGACAAGAGCTCTATTTTGACTCTCTTTGAGCTCTGAAAAACAAGCATTGCTGGAGCTTGAGTGACCATACTGATTCATGTGTGCATCTCTTTCCGTGCTAATGTGTGTGTGTATGTGAGTGTGTGTGTGTTTGTGTGTTTCTCTTGTTTGCGATATCTCACCTTTAACAGGAAAGAAAGCTGAAGGTACACACAGCCCTGGAAATCCCAAAGTTTAATCTGCATCGCTCCACCATGTTTTCACAACCCTGAACCAGGCCTGTCCTCATATGAGGGGGGGCCCCCAGCTCACTGTGACCCCACCAGGGTCACTGAGGCCAGGCCTGTCCTCATACGAGGGGGGGCCCCCAGCTCACTGTGACCCCACCAGGGTCACTGAGGCCAGGCCCTGTCTGTCTCCTGCTAATGGCCCTGATATCTGTCAGTGTGAGCCAGTGAAAGAGCAGGAGAGAAGCTTTAGACAAAGGCATGGTGATATCAGCTATGGGCAGACAGGCTAACCTCGCTGTCACCTGACGTCGGCTAGCCGCTGGCCGCTGTTTGCTCTCCCCACCTCAGAAACAACTGCTCGGAAGAACCCGCCCTCCTCCTGCACGCCACCAAAATGCTGACATATTTGGCCTTCCATGCAAACTCCGGGCTGTGATTGGATGATTTTAAAATCAGGGGGTGGGTAAAGGGGGTGCTGGGGGGGCTGTATGTGCTCATGGATTTAGAGCTGGGGCTCTTTACCTGACCCAGCACTGCAGGTGCAGCTCTAAACACGCCAAAGGGCAACACCTGAAGACTGTCTCTCATTAGTGCTCTTATATGATACATAAGGCCTGTTGTGGTCCAGGTTAGCAGTGAACTGGAAATGGTGCTACTTAGTTGATTGAGCCTGTCTGTTTGTTGCTAATTAGCTGACAGAGCCGGCATGAATAGTGGAAACAAAAAGCTGCCTGTGGATTCAAGCCCTCTGGAGTATTCTACTCTGTGTGAGACCTCATGCCCGTAGTTACAAACTCCTGCCATAAAAATGTACAACATTCCATTCATTGTTGGCATTCTTATGGAAAAAATAACTCTCTGAGATCAGTACCTTGAAATAGTTTCCATCTGTGTCCCCAACCTTTTGTGGCTCTCATCCTGTTAAACCCCTTTTATGAATTTAAAAACCTCAATTATCCTCTCCCATCTCTGTTTGTTAAACATGAGTAGATTGTGTCTTAAGTCTTTTAACTTTTAAATTTTATACTTAATTTAATAATTTTACACCAATTTATTGCATATTGAATTAATGCTTTCACCTCAAATACAATCTGTACAGTACAGTGGACAAATAGCATCCCAAATGCTTATCAAACAGTTTTATCTTAAACTGTAAATAAAATACAGCATGGTTCTCACTTACGATTCTTTAATTACGCCATTAGGTGGCAGCGTTCATACATTCCCACACATCGTTACTAAATTTACCGCTACACCAGTCAACTCTGGAGGAACGGCTAAAAGAAAAAAAAATGATACCAGAAAAAAACGTGATTGATTTCTGTTTAGATACTTGACCGGTGTTAAGCCCTTCAGATAACTTCCTTGTTAAGATATGAGGTACTGGATGACGGGTGAGGTGACATTTTTGTGTGACAGTTGATTAGGAGAGTACAGAACAAATGTAAGCCATCAGTTACCATAATTAACGCTAAACATTGCATGATAACATCAGCAAACATTTTTATCACGCACAAAAAAAAAAAAGATTAATAAAGGAGAAAGCACTTGGACAGGTTGAAGAGGAGGGTGGAACTTCCTGCTTATTTCACAGAAGGCACGTACCTTATCCCTGATGTCCTTGTGTGATTCTCAACCTGTTGGATCATTTCCTCTCAACTACAACAGGTTATGTTAAAAATAGCAGCACGCCTTTTTTTCCAGTGGACTGCTGTGATGAATTGCTTTTGGCTGTCACAAAGGTAGCAGGTGAGTAACAGGTGAAACACACAGCCCTTAGCATCACAGGTGACTCCAGGATTGGAGGGATGTTGGCTTAGTGGCCACACTTCACTCCATGGCATGAGACTGGAACATCAGGGTCCCCTGGCCAGTACTGTCACACCAACTCTTTCTTACTTTTGTAGCTGTTTATTTTAATGGAATTTTATTCAATTTGGTTATTGGTCTCATCCATGGTTGCAATGTGCATTTTGTATATTTTAATAAGGAAATGTAATTCATAATGGAATGATAATTCGGTTATGAATGATGACATACTGTGTAAGTACTTTTGAATAAAAGGCACCCATTTGTATTTGACTTTATCTTTCCAAGTTAACACTCATCAATTATTATTATTATTATTATTATTAATAATAATGATAATAATAATATATCATCAGAGCAAGCACACTTGTCTTGTTGTACGTGCTTTAAATTCAACCTGATTAAAATCTTTACACAACAGGAAGTTCCCAAATGTTCTTTTATTAATTCACTCAAGATTCTGTGCAGGGATATTCATTGAGCACACGTTGTCATCAGCGTAAATTATGCTGCTTAAGAACGTTTAGCTGGAGGGCTCTTAGAGCTGCAGGCCCAGCTGCTTAAACACAAAAACGCTGCAGTCCATGATAAGGAGCTCCAGAACAATGCAGGTCGCTGTCATTGCGCAACTGCTGATCTGCAGTAAGATCACCTGCTACTCTGAGCTTGGAGCTGGAGTTCCACAGCCATCCACACAATGGAACAAAGGCAGAGAACAGCGCCGTTTGGGACACAGAAACATTGAGTCATGACAGCGGCTCTCACATCCGGCATTGAGCTGAGATCACAGAGACGTTACCATGGCATTACAAAAGCTGCCAATCAGGGTGACATGATGGAGATTCAGGAAATGTTCATTTGTGAAACTGAAACCTGCACCCAGCTCTGAACCCCAGCTCCCAGGACTGAAACCCTAAAACCGTGCGTGTGCCTTAGTTATCATCAAGCAAACTTTTGCAGTAGAAGACGCCTCTGGCTCTGGTTGCTCTTCAGAGTTGATTAGCTTAGATTTTTTGGTAAATCCAAAATTTAAAAAAGTAACCTTCCTTGTTTTCTTTTTGACATATCTGTATGTTGACTACAAATCTGAGAAATGAATAATGGCGAGTCGGCGGGGGACTAAGAAAGTTATTTTTTTTTCTGATTTCTGAGTTAAAGTGAGCGAAGTTTATGATATTGCACCACCACACTTTGATAGCGATGGCAAGAATAGCATGCATGCCGGTATCTTTATTAAAGTGAATTAGTGATGAATCACCCTCATGCATGAATCATACATAAATAATAGCCTAATTTCATGCATGATCCATGATGATGAACATTCAGCAAAATATAAATGCAAGGCAAAAATATCATATTGTCAATATTTTAGAGACCCCCCCCAAATTTCAAAAATCATGTTTTCAGGGGAGCTCATGTCTTATTAAGTGGAGCCCAGCTCCCCCTGGCTCCCCTGCAGTTTGCACCCTGGCTGCAGTTTGCTATAATGGTTAATGAGCTGGTCCTCTACCTCACAGGTACGTTATTAGAATCCACTGCTGTTACCACCTTGATCTAAGTACATGACACTGGCTGGCTGGTTGGGTGTCTGTAGCAGTCTGTGTTGCCACCATGGCAGAAACTCCACTGCTGGTCATCTGTTAATGATGCCCAGAATTTTTCCTCACCACTGTCATCATAATTTTGCTTTTTTAGGGTTTAATTACCAGTTCTGATTCCACTTTTTAATTGAACTGATTCCCTACTAAGAATCAGAGCTTAATGGACGCCTTTCATTTTAATGGAAAATCTGTTAATGATGCCCAGAATAGAGTATGAATTACCAGTGATTCAGTGTTCCAAAACCTTAAAAAACAGTTTCCCCAGTATCAAGATTTTTTCCTAAGCTATGTTTGGCCCGGGGGAAGTAAATGCATGGTTTGCACAGGTAAGATTATGAAATCCCGTACTTGCTCCCGGCACGTACTCCCGGCTGCCTACATGATTCGTGTCCCTTGGGCCCCGCCCATGGCTTATATGTACCTGAGCTGCGCGCCACACACGAGACAGCACTGGGGCTGGAGACTGCACGCGGAGACGGAGGGAAAGAAGCTGCTGCGCAGAGCACTGAGCGGACACCATCATGAGCGAACAGCGATACCCCACAAACATCAGGCTGATCGGCGTGATACATAAGGACAAGATCAAAGTAAGGGAGGCTTCATGCTGTCATCAAACTATGAGTGCAGATATGCGCGCTCAAATGCGTCCTCATCGGATCAAACCAATCATTGTCAAACGGAGGAAATAGGACGCTTGCAAATTTGAGAATCATAGCTCAACCTTCGCCTGCCAGTGAGCACTCTGTACAAAAGGACATGGAACGCATATTGCATGTATATCGTTTGGGCAATGCTTTAATGGATTTGTACCTCTTTTCATGTTTTAGATGTTTATGACGTCGGTGCTGTGGTCGGATCAGAGTGACATCATTGTCTACAGATCCTTCCAGGACTTCAAAAAACTTCACGTGAGCCCACTTTCCCCAGAAATGTTAAAGAACTGACTGAGCGCCCGTGGGTCCACAACATCATCTGAAATATTTTACGTTTAAAATGAACTTTGTTCATATGTTCCCTAATTAATAAAGCGCAGAGTATATACCTTCAGACAAAATTAACCTAGTTTAAAAAGAATGTTACTTAAACTCCTAGCGCGCGACAGTCCCATTTCGGCGTACCTCAGTCGCGTATTGGTATGTTACATTAGCCACTGAGATGCTGAGTGGTGTTTGTTAAAAGTGTGTGACAATCAGTCAGCGGGCCTCATTTTAGAAAGTCTTTTGATATTGGCATCGTGCACCCTAATACTGAATGTGTGATATGTTGGTGACTCTGATTTGCGATATTTCACCATACAGAAGCAACTGAAAAAAAGTTTCCCAACGGAGAGATCCTTTCGCAAATCGGACCGAGTGATCCCGAAGTTCAAAGGTAACACCTGAGTCGGTGCTTTAACCAGATATCCGATGATATCGACGATGTGTTTTTAAACACACCGCACGTATCCTACAGAAACCAAAACGCAGAAAGGTTACCAGAATAAAGGACCCAGCAAGTATGTGGTTCGGCTGAAGTCTTTGGAGAAGTACTGCTACGAGCTGCTCAAATGCGATCCGAGGGTCACCCAGAGCTCCGAGGTCAGCCAATTCTTGCTCCCGAACGCCCAGGACCTGCAGCCGGACTTTGCAAAGAACAGGTGGGCTATGGTCACCACAAACAAACCATGCGTAACAATGCACTCTTTTCATTCTTTTGCATGTATGGATTCATTGGGCAAATAAACAGGTGCGTGTGTTATTCTTTACATTAATGTTCGTGTTTTCTCTTTAGCATCGTGGTAATGCCGCCTGAAGACGTCGCTGAAGGTGGTGGCCGGACGGGCGGCATGGTTGGCAATGTGACGCAGCCTTTCGTTACCGAGACTTACCGGTGCGTGGCTCCTTACGACACCAAGGACACCAAAAACCGTCCCTTTAAGGTCGCCATGGACGAGAAGGTGGACGTGCTCATTAAAGACAAAGCTGGTGAGCATTGCTCTGGATTCCTCTGGTCTTCTTGTATTTGCAGAAAATGGCAGAAGTAAACTGCATTGAAGCATCTGATAAATTGGACTGATGGCGGATTTCGTCCTTCTGGTGGTCTGTATGTGCTGTGTAAGTAATAGCTGACTAATTATAATCATTCTCCAAAGACTGCATGGATCCTTGTTTGTGGCTGCATTGTGATGGTGCAGTATCTGCCTGTGTGGTGTGGGAAATTCAGGCTTTACTGCAGCAGATACAGCCTGGACTGAGAGTCAAAGGAGTTATTGCATTATTGATTAAATGAATGAATGAGTGAATGAATGAATGGATGATCAGTCATGGTTCTGGCACTCTGTCCATCCCCACAGTCCTCTCTGCTGACCTAGAATCTGTCTGTCTGTCTGTCTGTCTGTCTGTCTGTCTGTCTGTCCAGGTTGGTGGCTGGTGGAGAACGACAGTAAGTGCATGGCTTGGTTCCCTGCTCCATACCTGGAGAGGTGTGATGATGAGGAAGAGGATGAAGATGAGCAGAGTGACACGCCAGAGGAAGGCAAGAGAGCCCCGACCCACTATCACAAACTGCGTGTGTGTGTTTGTTAGAGTGCACAAGATACCTGGGCCGCTGTCTCATACTCTGTGTGTGTGTTTAAGCTTTTGCCTGTGCATGTGCCTGTGTACATACATATGCGTGTGTGTGTGAGTATGGAAGGGGACAAGAGTGATCAAGCTTTTGGCCATCTAGTGGTAGAAGGAAGACACTGTCATGCCCCTGGGGGAGTGGGTCAGTCGTTGAAAGCCTGAGGGAGGCCCTGTACAGAGGGGAACTCCTTAGTCACGGCCCAGTCAAGATAAACTACATTTTGTATAGGGATTACACTGTCACAGTGCAAACCACATAATAACCAGTTTTTAACCCCTACATAAACAGTGATTATGTTGTCACAACACAAACTACATTAATATTCATTTGCACTTGAGTCCCAGGCTATCCGTGAAAAGTTTCATTACAAACTGATTGCTATCATAGTCTTTCTTCCTCATATTTTCTCTTTCTTTATAATGAATGGTATTCATTTCCTGCATTGTTGTTGTCAAATTGATGTTTTCATTCTGACTGCAAAAGATTATTGCAATGGGTGGTCAACAGTGAGAAGCCACTCAGTATTATTTATAGTTAAGTGTTTCTGGAGTCTATAATTGGTAATAAAACAGTAATTGCTAACTACTACTACTACGATTACGACTACTAATAATAATGATGACAAATACAACACTAATAATAAGCTGATGTTGTTTATAAATAGTGAAGTAATCATTTGTTTTTTTACTCTGTAGGAGTGTTGTTTCGGGCTGTGAAGAACTTCAAGGCAAGCAAAGGGGACGAGGTGTCTGTGAGCATCGGCAGTGTGGTGGAGGTCCTGCAGAGGTCCGACAACGGATGGTGGCTCGTCAGGTTAGTCCCCTCCCTACCGTTCCCTTAGCAATCCCAAAGACCGGAGACGTAGCCACAGGTGCCAATGCCTCTGCTGAGAATAGGGCCACACCTTTGAATGAACCACTTAGCTGAGCACACCTTCGAAATAAGCCCCCAGGGAAACTCTTCCCCTTTTTAAATGGTTCCCAGGTCCCAGTTCTGTTGGGATCAGATGAGGGGTAGAAGGCTGAGCAATGCTACCCACTCACAAACTTCACAAACTGCTGCTTCTATCACTTCACATACAACCCGCAGGTGACTGCAGCCACCTACTCCCATCTCAACACGAGCACACCTGGGATCTGTGTAGAAATGGACTAATGATGTCACAGGTGTGTGGGAGTTATGTCAGACACTGTGACAGGCAGTGAGCAGGTCAGTCCCAGCAGGAGAAAAGCCCGTGCAGAACCCAGGTAAAAGCCAGACAGAACGATAAGTCTCTGCAGACCGTCTCACCTGGACAGAGACGCTACTCTCCATCTCTGTCCCCCATGTGGGCTAAAAAAAGCCCCACATGCCCTTTCAGGCCACACTGTTTCTTCACCTGTGAGCCATTTTACAGACAGTTCAATTTAACCATGCATTTCATTTTTAATGGCTGTTTCTATGAGCAAAGTGCTGCTTTTATTCACAAATTTTTCTCCCCACAACAAACCCCAGTGGTTTGTTAAACTGTGTGTGTGTGTGTGTGTGTGTGTGTGTGTGTGTGTGTGTGTGTGTGTGTGTGTGTGTGTGTGTGTGTGTGTGTGTGTGTGTGTGTGTGTGTGTATGGGTGGTTATTCTCCCACCTGTAGTTTTGTTCTGAGCTGGGCATAAATATTTAGCATCGCTCTGTTTTTGGTTTCCTCTGTGCAGGTATAAGGGGAAAGTGGGATATGTCCCCACCATGTACCTGCAGCCCTATAGCAACCCACAGGTGCGCATGGTCACCCTGCAGAAAGAGATGTGGAGCTCCACCCTAAACCTTGCCCAACTGCAGGTACCAGGGGGAGCCCCAGCAAAGGACACACCCACTCTTGCAGAACACGCCCCCCATCTCAGCCGCTCCCATGGCAACCTGCTGTCACCTGGAGACCGCCAGCCTAGAAACCGTCGCCTCCGCGACCACCAGACCGCCCAGCGGATCAAGTCCCGTTCTCTGGAGTCGGTGTACAACCAGCCGCGGTCGGGCTCCGCCCTCCCCGCCATTACCGTGGAGACGGCGGAGGAGGAGGGGGAGGAGCAGAGGGAGCGGCTGCAGAGCAGCCAGAGCAGTGAGGATGGAAGCGAGTTCAGCTTCAGCGACGACTCCTCTGTGTCAGACACACTCAGCCTCAGCCTACCGGACGCTGCTGACCGCATGCGCCGCAGCCTGACCCCCCAGCCCCGCCTGGACACCCCCGACGACAGCCTGGCCCCCAGCCGGTCCGACCCCAACCTCTTCAAGCGCCCCACGACCCCCAAGGTGCCCCCCCCCCGTGCTCAGGAGATCCTGACCCGCTGCACCACCATCACGCGCAAAGCGGCCGCCCAGCGTGCCAAGGCCCCGCATGACCCCGCCCACGCCGACATGCAGGCCCGCTAGCGCCGCGCCGCACATCAGCACACCACTGACAACTCCTTACCGTTCACTATGTACTCACTCCGGAAACTCTACGCAGAGAAAACGCTATGAGGTTTCACACATTAACCACAATAAACATGTGTGTTAAGGCTCTTCTGCATTCATCTGAGTATTTTGACAAAATCGGTTTCTCTGGAGGAAATTTCAGTTTACATTTGCAGAACCAGAGCTGAACCAAAGTACAAAATAAAAAATAAGAACAGATTCAAAATATGCAGCCTGTATACTGTACATAAAATGTGATTTTTTTTGTGTATAACTTTTGGTATATGAAATGACATTCTGTTGGTGGTTAACTGTGAGATAAATGTGAGATCCTTTTTCCACAATGGAAAACACGCCTGATGCTTTTGATATTGTGGGGGAGCATTACTGACTGTTATGTTAATATGTCTCTGATAATGTACTGCAAACTACTGTAAATAAACATTTATTTCATGGCACATTTGTGCTCTTCTTTAGGTATGTTTCCATCATCCAGTAAGACAGACGTTTGTAAATAGCTTTCTGCTGCGATACGCAGATTAATCAGCATGAGACACTGATAGCATTAACACTGTAACATTTAGAACACCCTCCAAACAGAAGTGGCCTCACTGCACAAACTGAAATAAATGCAAGCACAGCTTACTTTGAATGCTTGGTTGGTATCAGGTAAGTCTTGACTTTAATCCAAACACCCATATTTGAATCAATTCAATTTGACTCCCTTACAGCATTAGATAGCTGCCTTCCCGGGCGCATTTGGAACAGCAACCTCAAGTAATTTTTTTGGTGTAGAAACAAAAGGAATCTTTGACAGAGACCCCATCCAAAACTGGTTGGTTATCGTATGCGCAGACTTGGGGAAAACAGAGCTGTATCCCACTTTTTACACACTGCCGAGCGCTCATTCCAGCTGTACGCTAGCGCACCGCACCGCGCGCATTAACGGTCGCTTTTCAGCGCAAGTCAATGAGCAGCAACGGCCCTGACGCGGAGCCAACAGTCCGTCAATGCGCGTGTGCGCATGCGGGGTCAGAGGCGGCCTCACACACAGGACGGAGTGATTCCCAGCGTCCGGCATAACCGGACAAACAGGCCATGTGCCGAGAGCCGTCGAGCATCGCTCCCCTCACGCCCAGCATAACATCCATAACCCACCTTTTGTTGTACATAATTTGGCTCTGTCGCAAACCAAACAATGATTTTTTTTTGTTTTGTTCTTCGCAAGTCGTCTCTTACTTGGGGCAGAACACGGAATGTTAGCTTTTGTACGAAGATAACAACTTCACTCCTGGTTTGCACGAAAGCCACATAGTTACACAATGTTTCCTGGCAGGTCGTTTTTATTTTATTTTGCACGCAAAAATGGTTACTATTATTACATGATTACTATTTTGCTTTGGGTATCACCAGGATGAAAAATAACAAAATAAAAAATATTTCCACATAACAAAGGGTGAAGGGATAAATGCGAGATAAATTTTCAATATTGCAATATCTTGAATTTCCCCAGATAACCCAGTTTATTATTAAGAAAAAACCACAAAGCTGTATGTGTGGTAAAGCAGTATTTAACTGTTAATCTGTTGTATGAGGAACTCTAAATAGGTGATCTTTACAAAATAAATCTCTCTTCTGATCACCTTCAACATCAAATATTTCAAAGAGCAGAATAGAACAGTCTCCTCTTATAAAAGTACTTTAGTTTTCTGCAAAGGAATGGACATTATTTTACAAACTTTTCCTTTGAGGATTTCCAAAGACAAAAAAGAGAAACACCTTGAACAACGGCACAAATGAACACCATCCCTCCATGTTACTTTTGTAAGCAATACTTATTTAAGCCCTGACAGACATTTCCAAAATATATTTTTGAAAGATTTATGACTGGGAGAAAGGTTTTGGGAAAACTGGGAAAGATTAACAAAAGTATCCTCAAATCTGCACATCACATTACGAGTAATCTTTACAGCTATGGCCTTGCATCAATAAAAAGTGAGATCAAAGTGAGGCTAAAAAATAGTAGCTGATACAAAGTATGACACGTAGAAAAATGTATCCACTTTTAAATTCTAAATTCTGGCCACACCCTCCAAGATGTGGTAATATGAGTTGTAGAATGAAACAGCAAATACCAGAGTTCAGTTATTTCTCAGCGAGAGGAGAGGAGTTCTATTTACAGCTCTGCTCAGTCAGGATGACAGGCAATTACAATAGGAGGTGCTAACGGAAAAAGTTCAGATGATCGTGACTTGCGAGGAAACTGGTCTGACCGCTGTGAAGGGCTGGGGACGGGGACAGAAAGGTCTTATGTGCAGCATCACAGTGTGAGTAAAGTGTGTGCAGCGTCGCAGTGTGAGTAAAGTGTGTGCAGCGTCGCAGTGTGAGTAAAGTGTGTGCAGCGTCGCAGTGTGAGTAAAGTGTGTGCAGCGTTGCAGTGTGAGTAAAATGTGTGCAGCGTCGCAGTGTGAGTAAAGTGTGTGCAGCGTCGCAGTGCGAGTAAAGTGTGTGCAGCGTCGCAGTGTGAGTAAAGTGTGTGCAGCGTCGCAGTGTGAGTAAAGTGTGTGCAGCGTCGCAGTGTGAGTTAAGTGTGTGCAGCGTTGCAGTGCGAGTTAAGTGTGTGGAGGGTCAGCCTTTCTGGTAAAGGCAAGAGTAAGTAGCTGCATGGTCTGCACCAAACCTGACAAACAGCAAACTATGTAACCAATCTCTGAGATCTGTGAAGATACCAGCAACTATTCATACCTGCAAACGCACATGCACAACCATACACGCTCACACGCATGGGCACACAAACACACACACAGAAATATAAAGTCAGGGAGGGTGATATGTTATATGTATATGTATGCTTGTGCAGGTCTGTGATGCATTTAACCCCTTATGTGGATCAGACAGAAAAGGGGTCCCAGGGATCCGAGCCTGGAAAGGGAGAGAGGCACAGGTGTGAAACAGTAAAACCAAGGGCTGCAGAATCTGCTGCAGAAATGGGTGTAAATGTTCCATGGGCTATTTTCCAGCACAGGGTGTTTTATTGTTATGATGGATAAATTCTTCAGTGATTTGGAGGGAAACTGGATCAGCTGTGGGTTTCAGCCGCTTGTCTGTGAGGCACTTTGGCCGTTGGCTCCAGGCGAGGTACAGACACCTCTTTTTCTGAGGGATGCTATCTCCGACTCCACCCCCCTGGTCACCTGGTCATTGAGAGCTCAAGGGGCGGTGCCTCCGTAGGCCAGCCAATCCCATTGGCTTTTTTCTGTCCTTCGCCCTCATCATCGTCTCCCTCAGCCTCACTCTCCTCACTGACTGAGGAAGGATGAACACTCTCTTTCCTCTCCTCCTCCATCCCCTCTCCTTCTCTCTCTCCCTCCTTCACTCCGCCCTTCCCACTAACGACGCTTACATCCATGTCATCCACCTGATCTTCCACGGTACCCTGCTCTTCCTCTTCTTCATCATCCTCCTCCTCCTCGTCGTTCCTGCCTCCTTCCCGCTCCTGATTGGGCCGAGTGTCAACAGTGAAGAGGGGCGGAGCCTGGGCAATGGGCGACGTGTCCATGTCTTCGCCTGGAGCCTCCACACTGCCCCCCAGAGGAAGAACAGAGTCATAGTCAGAAATTCAGTAAAATAAATAAAATTTAAAAAAAAGCATATTACATGCACCCTAGTTTGGGACCGTGGTAAGTGTTAGGTACCAGTGGTGCACTTGCAAACCACACACTGCCAGATGCAAGCTGAGCTGCGCCACAGTGGAGAGAGAAATCAATCGGCCCATACTTATGATGTCATATCAATGAGCCTGACGAATGAGGCCATTTACAATAAATCCACAGACTGCTAATAAGCTGTTGATGTGATTGTCGTATATCTTGGCATATGTAGACACACGTGCACACAGACACACAGACACACGTGCACACAGACACACAGGCACACAGACACACGTGCACACAGACACACGTGCACACAGACACACAGACACACAGATACACAAGTACTCAGACACACACACACACAGACACAGTCACAGGCACAGGCACACAGACACAGACACATGCACACAGACACATGCACAGACACAGACACATGCACATGCACACAGACACATGCACACAGACACATGCACAGACACAGACACATGCACACAGACACATGCACAGACACAGACACATGCACATGCACACAGACACATGCACACAGACACATGCACAGACACATGCACAGACACAGACACAGACACAGACACAGGCACACATGCACACAGGTACACATGCACACAGACACAGACACACATACACACAGGCACACAATGTCTCACACTTTTACATATTTTGTTTACTGTCTCATGCGTGTCTGTAATATTGCGAAATGGTGACAACAATGCATACCATTGCTTTTATCTTAAAAAGCCCAAGCACTGCCTTACTTTGACATTTGTCATTGAGCCAATCAGACTGCAGTGCATCAGAAGGGGCAGGAATGCGGCCCGTGCTGTGCGGCTTTGTTTTGGAGACCAGTCTGGCGACCCTAGGGGGGGCGGGGGGGTACTGTGATCGTGTGAGTCTGACACACTGAGACAGGGGAACCTGTTTTAACCCTCATTCCTCCCCTGAAAACCTGTTTCACTGGTTATGACTGCTACGCAGGATGTGATCGTTCACCCCACACACCAGTCCTATGTTGACCTCTCGTCTCAGACTCGCTCAGTCCTGCAGCCTCCTGTGTCGGTGTCGGCAGACTAAACCACACTACTGCCCGACAGGTTAAACGCCCTCACAGAGGCACAACAGAGAAAGAGGGTGTGTGCTAACTAAAACAGGCCCTTCAATTCCACCCAGGCTTATCATGTGACTACGGCCAAGGAGCACTTTATCAGTCTCTGGTTTCCATGCCAACTTCTGATCTCAGTCCTCACTCTCTGTCACTAATTTAAAAGCTGTTGTGATGAGCAGTCGGTCCAGCGACAGTCCGAGGGCAGTTTTTAAGTGCCTGTAGGAAACAGTTCACTGCGATCTGAAGGAGTGGTGTTCAAACTAGGGGCAGACCCAATCAAGAAACAAAGAAACTGAGCAGAAGTCATTTTTTTCTGGTTAGATAAATTCCACAGTTGTGCAAACACTGAAAACGAAAATAAAGTATGACTGTTTTTTGCAAACAAGTCAGAGATCAAAGCGATAAGTGGCTGGTTTCGCTCATCTCACGTTTATAAAAACTAAAACATACTTTTCTTCGGGTAGTCAGGTAACAGGTAATCATTTTGAAGCATTTGGGCTTTAATTAGTCGTTTTCACGTTCACATGGATGTTTCTCTGAGATTTGTTTCTCAGTAAAAGCTGAAGCAGGTAAATCTAGTGCCAAGATTTGGTGAGACTGTTAACGTGCAATAAACCTGAGAATTACTCTCATTTGGCTAATTTTTTATTTAAATATGTTCTATCGAGACACAATTGTTTCATGTTCCTTAACTAAACTGCGACACAATGTCCCACACTTGACCCGGCAGTCTGCTCCAGACATTGCCGACCGTGTAAAAGAATACTTCCTGACCTCGGAAAAGAACGCATCTCAACAAACGCTTTTCTTCTTCAGTCTCCATCCGGCAGAAAGGGGGACAGTGTGTGTCAGAGTGTGAGTCAGGCCCCTGAGATTTGACCACACAGTGCCAGGCGTTCAAAAACTGCACCCTGAAGGAGGCTCTTCAAAAACAGGAGGCCATTGTTTAAACAAAGAGGGTATGGATTTCATCTCTACAGATAAGAGATCACTAAAGATACTCTGTTTACCCGATGCGCCGCTTCCTCTAAGCTGGGACGCAGAATTCAGAGCGCAGTGAGCAGCACCACAGCTGTTTCTGCAGCGTGGCTCACGCCTCAGATGCCCCCCCCGCCTCACCTTGATTGGCCGGTCACTCTCATCTTCTGCCACATGTAGTCCAGGAACATGGAGCTCTGCAGCAAGCGGCCAATCCTCTGCATGTGTCTCTCTGCAAGGCATGACATCACAATTACCATCACCGTAGACAACCAGGGTGTTTGTGTGTCACTGCACTACGGTATGTGTGCACAGTCTTCCTCCCACACACACACACACTCACTCACTCACTGACACACTCACTCACTCACTCACTCACACACACCTGTGTAAGGTATGAGGGCCTCCAGCAGGCCCCGGGCCCCCTGGTACTGCAGCAGATCCTCGGGGGGGTAGTGCCGTAGCAGAACCTCCATCACAGCCTGCGCATCCAGACAGCTCCGTGCATTAGTGTTCCACACCGCACAGTACCGCAGCAGCGACTCTGGGGGGCGGGGGCAATGAGTGATTAAACTGACACTGAATTGGGGGGCAGTAATAACACACAGCCTACTCACACACACAGCCCAACACAGCCTATTCACACACACAGCCTAACACAGCCTATTCACACACACAGCCCAACACAGCTTAACACAGCCTAACACAGCCTATTCACACACACACACAGCCTAACACAGCCTATTCACACACACACACAGCCTAACACAGCCTATTCACACACACAGCCCAACACAGCCTATTCACACACACAGCCCAACACAGCTTAACACAGCCCAACACAGCCTATTCACACACACACACAGCCTAACACAGCCTATTCACACACACACACAGCCTAACACAGCCTATTCACACACACAGCCCAACACAGCCTATTCACACACACACAGCCTAACACAGCCTATTCACACACACAGCCCAACACAGCCTATTCACACGCACACACAGCCTAACACAGCCTATTCACACACACAGCCTAACACAGCCCAACACAGCCTATTCACACACACAGCCCAACACAGCCTATTCACACACACACACAGCCTAACACAGCCTATTCACACACACAGCCTAACACAGCCCAACACAGCCTATTCACACACACAGGCCAACACAGCCTATTCACACTCACAGCCCAAAACAGCCTATTCACACATACAGCCAAACACAGCCCATTCACACACACAGCCAAACACAGCCTATTCACACACACAGCCCAACACAGCCTATTCAAACACACAGCCTAACACAGCCTAAAACAGCCCAACACAGCCTCCACTGCCTCACTCACAGTTAGTAATTCGCATTCTTACCATCTTTATGCCTTTGGCTGATATTATTTCAACAAAGCTCCACACTTACACTACACAAATGCGCACACATCAGTACTGGTAACACATCAGCAGAGTAAATGAAATACCTTTCTGGTCTCGTCTCAGTTTAAGGACTGTGTTCTCCAGCTGGTGGGGGCCGTCCTTCCCCTGCCGTATCTCTGTGGGGGGGGGGAGGTTAAAATAAGGCCTGTTTGCTGAATCAAGAGTGAGATGATGAACCGACTGAGACACTGTGACAGACAGAGGGAGAGAGGGAGGGATGAGACGGGGGGGAGAGAGGGAGAGAGGCACAGAGGGAGAGATCGGGTCGGTACCTTTGATGACCCGCAGCACGGTGTGGGGCTGATCCAGAGAGATGGCCAGACCCAGCGCTTTCAGAAACTTCCTCTCCTGCAGCAAGTTAGAGAGCTCCTGCTGCCTGTGACACACACACACACACACACGTTTACTCACACATATTCACTCCATTTAAACACACACACACACACACACATTTACTCACACATATTCACTCCATTTAAACACACACACACACGTTTACTCACACATATTCACTCGATTTAAACACACACACACACACACACACACACACCTCATGCACAGTGTAAGGCCTTTGCCATATGCAGGGCATCTGAGTTTAATTTCTCACTGAGCAGTTAATTACAGAAGGCTCGTTAAGAGCAGAACCCCCCCCCCCCCAGGAATGAGCCGGCTTACTTCAGTATCTGGTCCTCCTGTTTAGCCTGCTCTTCAGCCAGCTCCACCTCAGTCACGTCCTGAGAGAGAACGAACACACACACACACGCACACACGAACACACACATACACACGCGTACACACGCATGCACGCGACCACACCCAAACGCACACAGAAACACAGCAAAGATTTACATCACATACTGACCATTCCATGTTAAGGCCACAGTGACCACATCATGACAGCACATAGTTAAAGTGTATAATACACAGCGGGCCAGGTCCAGTCTCTCCCCTGGCCTGACTCCTGACAGGAGTGTCCTCTGGCCACCAGCACATCCTAGGCCCGTGTGAGTTCATTAAGCAGACTGTCCATCATATCTGGGTCTGGCACGCTAATCTACTCTGAAACCAGGCCAGTTATGTACACATGAACAGAATGAATGAACTGTTGCATAACTGCGGGAATTCCTCTCTTTATGCGGCTCACACAGAGGGAGGCCGAAACCGCGGTGGAGGGAAGCCGGCAAGGCGTGACTGCGATGCATACTTTCCACGTCAACGGGAAGAACAGACGATGACAGACATCGCATGCAGATATGTGCCATTTGAGCGTCTCCGTGGATCAGAGCGCTGTCATATTTGGGGTCTACGACGTTGTCAAGCGTACAACAACACTGCCCCACCTAGGGTGACCCTGATGGAGAGACCATGAACCCTCTTAGCAATGAGAGTTTATGGTCTAGTCTCGCGCAGTTTAAGGTTAGAGAATAGAAGGTGTATGGGATTGTTAGCTTTATGGGTTAGGTTTTAGGGCGAAGGGAACAGAGGTTGAGGTTTGATGTTTAGGGGTCACTGAGTGGCTCACAGGGTTAGACGTTTGCCTGGGAGCCCTGAGATCGGGGGTTTGAATCTCGCCATTGCTGGCTATGGTTGCGTCAGTGGCAGCTTGCGATTAGTGGTGCAGCTGCAGCAGTACAGAAGCGATAACTGTCGCCATGTGAACCGGAGGAGTCTCCTCCCACACCTGGTGGGGCGGGTGCTGTGGTGCAGTCAACAAGTCCAGTTGGGTTCAGGTTGGGAGAAATTGGGGGGAAAATCGAGGGGGAAAAGAAAAGGTTTGATGTTAGGTTGGGGTTTAGGGGACAGCACTGACCTGCCACAGGGTGATGCAGGAGTCAGCTGACCCGGTCACTGCCAGTTGGTCCTTGCGGCTGGCATGGAGGCCCCACACCTTGTCCTGGTGAGCATCCAGTGTCTTCACACACTCGTTAGTCTTTATGGTCCACAGCTTGACCAGGCCATCCGAACCACTGAGGACAGAGGAGAAAAACCCTGCTGAGAGCGCACAGAACTGCACAGAACCTGCAAAGAACCTGCACAGAACCCCGCTGAGAACGCACAAACCTGCACAGAACCTGCACAGAACCCCGCTGAGAACGCACAAACCTGCACAGAACCCCATCAACCCCTCTCCCCCACAGACTGACTCTGCTGCAGAACACGCAGCAACACCACGACTGTTTTAGGGGAGGGGGGGCTGGCTCATACAGGGGTCTGTTTTAGGGAAGGGGGTGCTGGCTCATACAGGGTCTGTTTTAGGGAGGGTGCTGGCTCATTCTGTTTTGGGGAGGGTGCTGGCAGGGGTCTGTTTTAGGGGAGGGGGGGCTGGCTCATACAGGGGTCTGTTTTGGGGAGGGGCTACAGGGGTCTGTTTTTTTAGGGGGGGCTGGGTCTGTTTTAGGGGGGGGGCTGGCTGATACAGGGGTCTGTTTTAGGGAAGGGGGGGCTGGCTGATACAGGGGTCTGTTTTAGGGGAGGGGGCTGGCTCATACAGGGGGCTCTGTTTTTAGGGGAGGGGGGGCTGGCTCATACAGGGGTCTGTTTTAGGGGAGGGGTGCTGGCTGATACAGGGGTCTGTTTTAGGGGAGGGGGTGCTGGCTGATACAGGGGGTCTGTTTTAGGGGAGGGGGGGCTGGCTGATACAGGGGTCTGTTTTAGGGAAGGGGGGGCTGGCTCATACAGGGGTCTGTTTTAGGGGAGGGGGGGCTGGCTCATACAGGGGTCTGTTTTAGGGAAGGGGGGGCTGGCTGATACAGGGGTCTGTTTTAGGGGGGGGCTGGCTGATACAGGGGGGTCTGTTTTAGGGGGGGGGGTGCTGGCTCATACAGGGGTCTGTTTTAGGGGAGGGGGGGCTGGCTGATACAGGGGTCTGTTTTAGGGGAGGGGGCTGGCTGATACAGGGGTCTGTTTTAGGGGAGGGGGTGCTGGCTCATACAGGGGTCTGTTTTAGGGGAGGGGGGGCTGGCTCATACAGGGGTCTGTTTTAGGGGAGGGGGTGCTGGCTGATACAGGGGTCTGTTTTAGGGAAGGGGGGGCTGGCTCATACAGGGGTCTGTTTTAGGGGAGGGGGGGCTGGCTGATACAGGGGTCTGTTTTAGGGGAGGGGGGGCTGGCTCATACAGGGGTCTGTTTTAGGGGAGGGGGCTGGCTGATACAGGGTCTGTTTTAGGGAGGGGGCTGGCTCATACAGGGTCTGTTTTAGGGAGGGGGCTGGCTGATACAGGGGTCTGTTTTAGGGGAGGGGGTGCTGGCTGATACAGGGGTCTGTTTTAGGGAGGGGGCTGGGGTCTGTTTTAGATATACAGGGTCTGTTTTAGGGGAGGGGGGGCTGGCTCATACAGGGGTCTGTTTTAGAGGAGGGGGGGCTGGCTCATACAGGGGTCTGTTTTAGGGGAGGGGGCTGGGGGGTCTGGCTGGCTGATACAGGGTCTGTTTTAGGGGAGGGGGGGTCTGTTTTAGGGGAGGGGGGCTGGCTGATACAGGGGTCTGTTTTAGGGGAGGGGGCTGGCTGATACAGGGTGCTGTTTTAGGGGAGGGGGCTGGCTCATACAGGGTCTGTTTTAGGGGGGGGTGCTGGCTGATACAGGGTTTTAGGGGAGGGGGCTGTTTTAGGGGTCTGTTTTAGGGGGGGGGGTGCTGGCTGATACAGGGGTCTGTTTTAGGGGAGGGGGCTGGCTGAGGGGTCTGTTTTAGGGGAGGGGGGCTGCTGGCTGTTTTAGGGAGGGGGCTGGCTGACAGGGGTCTGTTTTAGGGGAGGGGTGCTGCTGGCTGTTTTAGGGGAGGGGGCTGGCTGATACAGGGGTCTGTTTTAGGGGAGGGGGGGCTGGCTGATACAGGGGTCTGTTTTAGGGGAGGGCTGGCTGATACAGGGGTCCACAGCTGGGTACAGGGGTTACCTGCTAAGCAGCTGACTCCCTCGGCTCACGAAGATGACCTTCAGCACTGAGGCGGCTGGCCTTCAAACGTCTGAGGGAGGGGGGCAAGAGAAAAAAAGATATTACCAATAACCTGTGGCTAAATCTGACTTATTGCATAAAACAAACATATGTTTTATGTATGGGGTCTGTTTTAGGGTGGGCTGGCTGGTATACATGGTAAGGGTTTTACAGGCTGGTTTACAGCATAAGGGTCTGTATTACTGTGTGGTGTGGCTCATACATGGTAAGGGTTGGCTACAGGCTGGTTTACTGGCAGGGGGGCTGTATCACTGTGTCTGTTTTACATGGGGAGGGGGCTTGTACAGGCTGGTTTTTTGGGGAGGGGGCTGTATCACTGTTTTAGTGGGAGGGGGTGCTGGCTTACATCTGTTTTAGGGGAGGGGGGGCTGGCTGACACAGGGGTCTGTTTTAGGGGAGGGGGCTGGCTCATACTGTGTGCTGGCTCATACATGGTCTGTTTTTAGGGGAGGGACAGGCTGGCTCATAAGGGTCTGTATCACTGTGTGCTGTGCTCATGGGGTCTGTTTTAGGTTGGCTCACAGGCTGGTTTACTGGCATAAGGGTCTGTTTTATGTATCACTGTGTGCTGTTTTAGGGAGGGGGCTGGCTTATACATGGTAAGGGTTGCTACAGGCTGGTTTACTGGCATTCAGCACTGGGTATGTATCACTGTGTGCTGTGGATATACATGGTAAATCTGACTTATTGCATAAAACAAACATATGTTTTATGGGTTGTATCACTGTGTGCTGTGTATACATGGTACAGGCTGGTTTACTGGCATAAGGGTATGTATCACTGTGTGCTGTGGTATACATGGTAAGGGTTGTACAGGCTGGTTTACTGGCATAAGGGTATGTATCACTGTGTGGTGTGGTATACATGGTAAGGGTTGTACAGGCTGGTTTACTGGCATAAGGGTATGTATCACTGTGTGGTGTGGTATACATGGTAAGGGTTGTACAGGCTGGTTTACTGGCATAAGGGTATGTATCACTGTGTGGTGTGGTATACATGGTAAGGGTTGTACAGGCTGGTTTACTGGCATAAGGGTATGTATCACTGTGTGCTGTGTATACATGGTAAGGGTTGTACAGGCTGGTTTACTGGCATAAGGGTATGTATCATTGTGTGGTGTGGTATACATGGTAAGGGTTGTACAGGCTGGTTTACTGGCATATGGGTATGTATCACTGTGTGCTGTGGTATACATGGTAAGGGTTGTACAGGCTGGTTTACTGGCATAAGGGTATGTATCACTGTGTGGTGTGGTATACATGGTAAGGGTTGTACAGGCTGGTTTACTGGCATAAGGGTATGTATCACTGTGTGCTGTGGTATACATGGTAAGGGTTGTACAGGCTGGTTTACTGGCATAAGGGTATGTATCACTGTGTGCTGTGGTATACATGGTAAGGGTTGTACAGGCTGGTTTACTGGCATAAGGGTATGTATCACTGTGTGCTGTGGTATGTGGCGGGGTGTGTTGGTGTGTGTGCTGTGGTCCATAGAGGGGTGTGTTAGAGACATAGGGACCCGTGTTTCTGGTTTTCGGGCGCTCGTGGGCTGGCTCACCTTAAGGCAGCTGAAGTCCTGCAGGCCCCAGAGTTTAATGGACCCGTCGGCCGAAGCGCTGGCCAGGATTTGGTCGCTGGGGGAGAACTGAACGGTCCACACGCCCCGCCGGTGCCCCCGGCACACCCCCAGCAGAGCCAGCCCCCCCACCGACAGAGACCACACCTTCACCGTGCGGTCCTGAGACCCCGACGCCACCAGCTTATCATTGGGCGAGACCGTCACACTGTTCACATCCTGCAGAGAGAGAGGGAGGCATGAGTGAGTGAGTGTCTTAAGAACCTGAGTGCGTGCATAAGAATGTGTGAGTGTGTGTGTGCATGCGTGCGTGTTTGCGCGTGCGTGTGTGTGTGTGTGTGTGTGTGTGAGAGGGTGCGTGGGTGCATGCGTGTGTGTGTGTGTCTGTGTGTGTGTGTGTGCGTGTGTGCGTGCATGAGTGAGTGAGTGTCTTAAGAACCTGAGTGCGTGCATAAGAATGTGTGAGTGTGTGAGGGTGCGTGGGTGCATGCGTGTGTGTGTGTGTGTGTGTGTGTGTGTGTGTGTGTGAGTGTGTGTGTGTGTGTGTGTGTGAGTGCGTGGGTGCATGCGTGTGTGTGTGTGTGTCTGTGTGTGTGTGTGTGTGTGTGTGTGTGTGTGTGTGTGTGTGTGTGTGTGTGAGTGTGTGTGTGTGTGTGTGAGGATGTGTGGGTGCATGCGTGTGTGTGTGTGTGTGTGTGTGTGTGTGCGTGTGTGAGTGTGTGTGTGTGTGTGTGTGTGAGGATGTGTGGGTGCATGCGTGTGTGTGTGTGTGTGTGTGTGCGTACCTTGTCGTGTGCTTTCTCTGTGGCGCGCACAGACAGCTGTGCCACCCCCTCCAGCTGCTCCGGGACGTCCCACAGCTTGATGGTGCAGTCCAGACTCCCCGAGACCACAAAGCTCTCCTTCAACCTGGGGAAGGGGGTCACACCGTCAGGGAGGTAGCATGCACCTTACAGGGGGAGGGGGGGTCACACCATCAGGGAGGTAGCATGCACCTTACAGGTGGGGAAGGGGGGGTCACACCATCAGGGAGGTAGCATGCACCTTACAGGGGGAAGGGGGGTCACACCATCAGGGAGGTAGCATGCACCTTACAGGGGGAAGGGGGGTCACACCATCAGGGAGGTAGCATGCACCTTACAGGGGGGAAGGGGAGGGGGGTCACACCGTCAGGGAGGTAGCATGCACCTTACAGGGGGGGGGAAGGGGAGGGGGTCACACCATCAGGGAGGTAGCATGCACCTTACAGGGGGGACATGCATCTTACGGGGGTGTTCCCATGGTAACCCCCCCCCGTGTTTCCCTGTGATAAGGGTCTCACACCTGTAGTTCCGCAGCAACGTGCTACATGCCACACCATTTTAAACATCGACTCTGTGTGCCAAAATTAATAAGACCTGCTCAAAAGTAAACAGGCAAGTCTGTGCAATCTTTCACAATTCAGCAGACCGTGTGTGTAAGTGCAATATTTACACACACTCTCACACAGAGCCAGTGGCACAGGTTACAGCGTTAACACACACGACAAGCATAAAGCTGCTTATTTACTAACAATTCAGGCAGCTCCTGTATCAGCAGTACACTTAGCTGAGACTTAAACCTGCAACCTCTGGGCTACGAACTCAGCTCCCTAACCTTTACACTTAGCTGTGACTTAAACCTGCAACCTCTGGGCTACGAGCTCAGCTCCCTAACCTTTACACTTAGCTGTGACTTAAACCTGCAACCTCTGGGCTACGAGCTCAGCTCCCTAACCTTTACACTTAGTTGAAGCATTCTGCCTTTCTTCTGCACTTCACCTGCAGATCATGAAGTTTTACAGGATACTTCCACCAAGACATGTCTGAGTCTGACTGCTTTGAGTGCAGCATACTGAGAGTACTGCATGGGAACAACATCTAGGTTGTGATGTTACCGTTTAAAGATCAAAGTGTGATTCACATCCACGAGGTGACGGTACTGTCTATTATACTGTACACTCTCCTCTCAGGAAAATTAACTTACTGCGGCTATTGTTTATGCAGTTTCACTTGAGACAGCTGCGGCCCACGCCCTTTATCCTGGACACGCTTGGTGTGTGTACGTGTGTGTGTGTGTGTGTTTAAGTGTATAAATCTGTGTGTGTTTGAGGGTATATATATCGCTGTGTGAAGAATAAAATGAAATGTAATCTCTGTATGAATGTGGGCGTAAGCTTGGCAAAGACTGCCTTTCCATCTTCAGTATTCCCACAGCACTGGCTAACTGCACTGACACACATTCCACTCTACTGACAGAGTCACTGATATGGCTATTTGCCAACAGGGTTCACTGGAAAAGCTACCTGGCACCTGCACAGGTACGCATTGTCTGCGTAATGTCATGCTCAAAACTTCCAAAACCCAGCAGGAAGCAGCTGCCACTCAATCTCTGCACATGGCTCCAGGAATGAGTGTGTGTACCTGGAGCAGGAGACAGAGCCGCTCCAGGAATGAGTGTGTGTACCTGGAGCAGGAGACAGAGCCGCTCCAGGAATGAGTGTGTGTACCTGGAGCAGGAGACAGAGCCGCTCCAGGAATGAGTGTGTGTACCTGGAGCAGGAGACAGAGCCGCTCCAGGAATGAGTGTGTGTACCTGGAGCAGGAGACAGAGCCGCTCCAGGAATGAGTGTGTGTACCTGGAGCAGGAGACAGAGCCGCTCCAGGAATGAGTGTGTGTACCTGGAGCAGGAGACAGAGCCGCTCCAGGAATGAGTGTGTGTACCTGGAGCAGGAGACAGAGCCGCTCCAGGAATGAGTGTGTGTACCTGGAGCAGGAGACAGAGCCGCTCCAGGAATGAGTGTGTGTACCTGGAGCAGGAGACAGATCCGACCTGGAGCGGAGACAGAGCCGCTTGGTGTGTCCTGGAGCGGATCCAGGAATGAGTGTGTGTACCTGGAGCGCCAGGAATGAGAGTGTGTACGGAGCAGCACACCTCCCCTGAGTCTGTATCCATCCGCCACAAACGCACTGCGTTATCCTGGGGGGGGGAGAACAGCCGTGTGTGTGTGAGAGAGGGGGTGATCATATATGTGAACATATGCCAATGCATGTGAATGAGATTGTGCGAGAGCGTGTGTGTGTGTGTGTGTGTATGTGTGTGTGTGTGTGAGCACGGACATGCAGAAGATGTCTCAGCATAAAATCTCAACTCCAGCATGTTCAACATCTAACACGTGTGTGACTCTGAAACACTGCTGCATGTCATATGTACACTTCTCAGTTACCGAGCAACAGTAAGTCCTGCAGAAGTGTTTTACCCGAGTAACCAGGGAAACGCAGAGCACTCACCTTAGCACAGCTGACGAACATGGCCCCTTTCCTGAACACATCCAGTGACAGCACCGTGTCTGCAACACCGCATGGAAACATTTGACAGCAAATAAGATTAACACGGTATGGGAAGGTGCTGCCCCCTGGTGGCACTAAATCATTTGTGTTTCTGTGTGTATACAGATAACACACTGAGCAGAGCTGCTGCCCCCTGGTGGTAGTGACTGACCTGTGTGTCCATAAAGGATTTGGCAGCTGCGGGTTGCCAGCTTGAACACTTTCAACTGGGGGCTGTTGGTCGCCACGATGATGTGGCTGTCATCCTTGCCCAGAAACTTCAAGTCCAGCACCTCATCGTTGTACCCCACAAACTTCCCAAAACAGCCAGGGTGGGGGGCAGAGAGACAGAGCGTTATTTTACTGAGAGCTCGCCTTCAAATCACTTCATATTCTAATGCTACTCTGATTACTGAGATATAATAATCTCTGCCATCAAAATAAAGGGAAGAAGCGCATTAAGTGGGTGTGGTCATAAGGCCCTGGGCGGAGTCTCTCTCACCTGCTGCTGCAGGGTTAGCGGGCTCAGCTGGTACAGCAGCAGGTTATGCTCAGCCGTAACCGTGGTAATGCGGCCGGACTCCGGCAGATGGATGCAATGCGTCAGGCTGCGCTGGTTCCACTCTTCCTCGCCTCCATCACCATCCGGGGTCGTGGCCATCACTGGAGCAGGCTGCGCGAACACGCAGCGACCAGAGCTGGCCTCCCACACCCTCAGCACTCCTGGGGGAGGGAAGAGCACTGCCCTGTTAGCACTGCAGTATTAGCGCTGCCATCACAGTACAGAGCGCTATGTGGTGCTCTCAGCACTTACCCTTGCTCCCAGCAGTAATGAAGTGCAGTCCTTTGGTTTTGACGCCGATCTGAGAGAAATCGCCTCCCGCAGGAAGAATGACTACAGCTTCCACGGCCTGTGAAGAGCCCAAACACACAAACACACACACACACAAACACACACACACACACACACACACACACACACACACACACACACACACACACACACACACACACACATATATACACACACACCACTGTAAATCAGCTCACAACTTCACAACTCTGTATCGCAGGGCTGCCAAGCAGATGTTGCCCAACAGAAGAACAGAAGGGACAGAGATTCTCACCTCGTACACAGGCACCGTCCTGACCACCTCTCGGCTCTTCAGGTCCCACACGGTGCAGATCTTATCCCGCCCCGAGCTGTGACACAACACACCCAGAACCAATCAGAGAGCCCAGCTATATCCTGCACCAATCAGACTGAGTTCAAACACTCACAACACCAATCAGAGTGAATGTTGGGGATGAGACGGAGTGTTTTCAGACAGAGATGTGCAGGTGAGGGCGGAGCTGGGCATACCTGACCATGGCGCTGCCGTCAGGCGTGAAAGCCAGCCCGGTGACGGCACTGTAGTGGCTCTGCAGGACGCACACACACTGGCTGCTCTGCAGGTCCCACACGCGGATGCCACAGTCCAGAGAGGAGGAGAACAGCTGCAGAACGCTGCTGTCTGGGTGGAACTGCACCAGGCTGGAGAAACAATCACAAATCCGTCACTGCGCTGGAGAACCAATCACAAACCCGTCACTGCGCTGGAGAACCAATCACAAACCTGTCCCTGTGCTGAAGAACCAATCACAAACCTGTCCCTGAGCTGGGGGGTGGGGGTGGGGCTAACTTACTGAACGACACCAGAGGATCCTTTCAAGTTGTGAGTGCAGTACTGCTTCAGTACGTCCCACAGCTTAATGGTGCCGTCACACCCTCCTGCAGGCATACAAAATCAGCAACACAACACCGTTATTACAGACACACACACAATCCCATCATTAAACACACACACACACCCATCGTTACTTGCGCGCACACACACATGCAGCGGTACCTGTGGCCAGCAGGGTGGAGGTGGGGTCGAAGGTCATACTGGCGATCGGGGTGGTGTGGATGGCCCTCCAGCTGCGGGTGCAGTGCCCCTGCTTCCAGTCCCACTGCTTCAGCACCAGGGCCCGGCTCGCTGTCACCAGCATCTACAGGGACACACAGGGTCAGCACAGACACAGAGTTAATACAGACACACAGCACAGACACAGAGTTAGTACAGACACACAGCACAGATACAGAGTCAGTACAGACGCATAGAGACAGCACAGACACGCAGGGTCAGTACAGACACACAGCACAGACACACAGGGTAAGTACAGACACACACACACAGAGTCAGTAAAAACACACAGCACAGACACACAGGGTAAGTACAGACACATAGAGACAGCACAGACACACAGGGTCAGTACACACACACACACACACACAGAGTCAGTAAAAACACACAGCACAGACACACAGGGTAAGTACAGACACACAGAGACAGCACAGACACAGAGCCACTCCAGAAAGAGCGTCAGCACAGTCCTGCTCGTTGTGGCGCGTGCTTTACCTCATCGTCAGGGCTGAGGGCGAATGACGTGATGTCCTCTTGGTCATCCTGTAAACACAGACAAAAGACGTGTTGAAAAACATACCTTAAAACTACAGTATGTTCCGCTTAAAACCACAACCAGTGCAGATAGAACAGGGCTCCTAGAAAAACACACACACACACACACACACACCTGCTCGATACTACGAGAGAGTTGCCCCGTTGCAATTTCCAGGATGTTCACCCGTGTACCACACGTGCAAAATATGTACTTCTCATCTTTATTGATCTGTAAAAAAAAAGTAAACACGTATATGCCCTGCTATTCAACGACTGATGTTGTCTGCTTGCTGGTTATCACAGCTTTCACTTTGTGACTAATCGGTTGCCACTAGCAAACAGACACCCTTCCTGGCTATCATAGCGACCACAGATCCCTGATGGCTAACTCGGTATGAGGCTAACCATGCTAGCTATGAGGTTGTAGCTACGTTGGTAGGTAATTCGCTCAACGCCTCACCTGAACTTTTCCGCCCTTGTAAAACGGCTCGATCTTGCTGGAAACTGCATAGCTGCAAGAAAAAAACATCCACAGTTAAACCGATGATCAACCGATGCAATCATTAGACAAGGGTTTTAGACAGGGTTCAGGACACACACGTGAAAATGAGCTAACTAGCCAAATGTCATGCTTATAGTTAAACACTTACTTGGTTTTGAATTGCAGGGTGTTGTTTGCCATTGTCCTGCACAGAGCAGCTTTTCTTCCTCCCAGCTGGGCTTATATTATTACTCGCTGCAACAGCAACACCAAGATTTTCATTAATTCAGTTAGACCTCATCAAATCCACTCGGCACTACCAGCATGTGTTTCCACTGAGAACCGCACTCGTCGCAGTCGCTCAAGATTGACGTCATCCACCTCAGCGCATCAGCACGTGGGTGGCAGTGTTGCGAACTGAGACCTGAAATCGCTTGATGTAGAGACTTTAGGCCAGGCTTTGGCGACAATTCCCTGTTTAAAGCGAATATTGACACATTTGCAATTGAAAGGTGAGTTAGCCAATCCTTTACATTCGTACACGCCCTCCACAATCATGTTCTCTTGACCGACATTTTCCATGTGAGAGAAAATTCAGTGTGACAAAAAAAACACATACATACAATTAAAATGGAACTATGAATTTTGTCTCTCGTGTCATTTAACATACTTTTGTAGGAAATGCAGCTAAATTCACAATATCCTTCCTATAACTAAGTCTGGAGACTCTTGGTTAAACTGTGGGACAGCGACCTGGACAATGAACTTAAGTACGCACGGGAAGTAAAATGCAGTAACATAAGACCACCGATAGAGGGTGCTCAACTCATTTATTTTGTCTCTCATAGTTTCAGCCAATTCAATCACTAAAGGCAGTGTTTGGAGAATGAGGCATGGATACAGCTGCGGACGTCATGGAGGGCGACATAGTGTGCTGGCTTTTTATTTTCATATGAAATTTCACAACCCAAGAAACCAGGTGAGGTGACTTAACAGTGTTAGGGTAACAACAAATACCAGCATAAACTGTGGCCCTTCAGGACCAGGACTAAGGGCTGTGAACTTACACCAGCTGCTAGAGCTACCATATTACTATTACCCATAATGCACTGATTCAATGTATTCATCATGTTTTATTGTTGAGGGTAAATCCTTTTGAAAGGTTGCTCTTACATTCTCTTGCGTTGTAAATCACACTGAATAAGGCCATCTGTAATATAATGTATGTCTGTTGCTGGATGACATATGTCTCCAGTGTCTTTTTGCCATTGTGTAATTGGGTCAGCTTTACTGTCACACCAAATGCTCTCCCTGGGTTTCACCTCTTCGCAGACCCACCTGCTGTCGTGCATCCATGGGAACTGGAGGTCTGAGAAATCCCCAGGTTCAAGTGTGACAGAGAGGCTAGTGTTCACCTGATGTAAGAGACCACAGACCGTTCCCATGGCCACACACACAGACTAAGTTACATGCAAGTGAGTCCCTGCTACACACTCTCTCTCTCTCTCTCTCTCTCTCTCACACACACACACACACACTCTATACACTCACACACATACACACACAAACACACACACACTTATACACTCACACACAAACACACACATACATGCACTCACACTCACATACACAGGTACACGCACACACACACAATCATACACTCACAAATACACACACACACACACACACACACACACAATTACACACACACACACACACACACACACATATACATACATGCACTCTCACACAGACACACATACACACAGTGGCCCTTTGTGTGAAGATTAATTCCTGCAGTTATCCTATCCTCTTACTCTAATGTGAAGCCTGAAAAACAACAATACCGACCACAATAAACCCCAGATTAACTCACCAATCAGGTCTGCAATGGCAATCACATCTGTGGTTTCCTGTTAGAGCACCTACTCTGTAAATCAATTTATATTAATCTGTTTGTCATGATTAGTTGTAACATTTTACAGTTACCTTGTGAACATTTAGTTTCTCTGACAAATTATTCAGCAGGTTTCCGGTTCACGCCTGTGTTTTCCACATTTTGGTCTCTGGGAGTGTGCTTCCCTCCTCTGTGGTGTCACTGAACTTTGACCCCTGAGCTGCACACTTGTTATTGTTGTGATTGCTCCGGGTAAGAACATTTGCTATGGACCTGTGAGGGCCGCCCCCTTCCCCCCCCCAAGGCCAATATTCCTGCCCCCCCGTTCCCTGCCTGGTGCCACATGGGGAATATTTGACCTTGTCTAATTTTTGGGGTTTGATTGTGGGCTGGGAGTTTACCCTCCCCCAACACAGGGCATAGGCACAGAGAGGTTTTACCAGAGCTACTGAAAGAGTTAACGAGGCATTGGTCAGATTACTGAATCAAACGTCCCCTCCAGCCATCACTCAAAGAAACACTCCGTATAGCGGCAGAGTTTGTGGACCTGGCTGGAAAAGTGACTCCCTGTCTGCTCAGGGAAACTTCAGCAGCAGGGTAGTTACACACCTGCATTTACGCTTTAGTGATTTGGCAGATGCTCTTCAATGGGGAGAGTGTGCTCTTCATTCAGAGCAACCTGGAGGAAGTGCATGTGTTCAACAAGCACGATATCAAATCTCCATACATACAAACACACGCACAAACATATGCATGTCCTTATGCGTACACTTTTGCATGCACACACACACACATGCGCACACACACACACATACACAGAAACCCATTCACAATGAAGCAAGACTAAATCTGGAAACAATATTACCCAGCAGCCCTTCCTCGCCATCGCTGGCGTAATGTCTGGCATGAGTCTGGATAAGCAGTTTGTATTTGAGCAGCCAAGCCGCCCCCCCCCCCCCCCCATCCTCTGCGTCACATCTTCCCTGTACACCAAGGATAACTTTCACACTACCCCCGTTTAATCTACAAAACCTCAAACGAAACAGGTCTCACACGCTTACATCTGAGTGTATTACATTCAGCAAAAACAAACCAGGCTCTGCTCTGTGAGGGGGGAGCAGGCTCTGCTCACACAGAGTACACAGTGAGGGGGGGGAGCAGGCTCTGCTCCTCACACAGAGTACACAGTGAGATGGGAGCAGGGGAGCAGGCTCTGCTCCTCACACAGAGTACACAGTGAGGGGGGGGGGCAGGTTCTGCTCCTCACACAGAGTACACAGTGAGGGGGAGCAGGCTGAGATGGGGGGAGCAGGCTCTGCTCCACACACAGAGTACACAGTGACACACACAGAGTACACAGTGAGAGATGGGGGCTCCTCACACAGAGGGGGGAGCAGGCTCTGCTCCTCACACAGAGTACACACAGAGTACACAGTGAGATGGGGGGGGAGGAGGCTCTGCTCCTCACACAGAGTACACAGTGAGGGGGAGGAGCAGGTTCTGCTCCTCACACAGAGTACACAGTGAGATGGGGGGAGGAGGCTCTGCTCCTCACACAGAGTACACAGTGAGGGGGGAGGAGGCTCTGCTCCTCACACTGAGCACACAGTGAGATGGGAGCAGGAGAAGCAGGAGGAGCAGGCTCTGCTCCTCACACAGAGTACACAGTGAGGGGGGGGGGAGCAGGGACCCTTTGAGGGGGGTGTTTGTCTAAATGCATTAGCGCAGCCGCTCTGACAGAGCACACTGCGCTGCACACTGCGCTGCACACCACTACTGCCTGCAGTGCAGGCATATTCGAATGTTGGACTGTGAAGGTTCTCTCAGTCCGCACTGCTGTTTCTGCTTGGGGGTAAAAGGTAGCTGAGGTTTTTTGTTTTGTTTTTTTTGAGAATAAAATCACATTTGGAGGCATCAGTATGGTTCATGTTCTTCTACCTCTCCTTTTTCTTCTTCTTCGTTCATTTCAGGATATAAAACGATTTTCTTGGCATTATTGGCAGGTCACCATTTGCGTTGAGCAGCTGCTGGATTCCGGGTCAGCCCTCACAGCGGTTCAGACGCAGTCGCAGGACAAGCGTGCTCTGAGCCTCACCGCTTTGTGCCTGATCTCTGGGGTTCTGGTCCTGTTTCTGTGTGTCAATTCCTCTCAGCTTTGTTTCCTTTCGCACCCCCCTCCCCTTTTTCACACCTGAACTGACCTGCCATCTTTCAGCCCATCATGTGACTGTCTGTGTGCGTGAGCCGTACACTCCTGATTACTCCAAGTTGCCATGACAACCGGCACTCACCACGTTCCACTCTGCAAACCAAAGTTCCTATCGCTGTGAAAGGAACACAAAGTCAACATTCAGTTTGTTTATGCACCTGGCCAGCCAGGAGAGGTCGCTAGCGAGATGAGACTCTGAGAGGATTTCAGTTAAATCTTCTCCAGTGAAGCTGAGCCTGCTGTTTGTTGCCTGAGAATCAGGCATCTGGGCCATAGCTGGTAATGGCATGGTTAGGGTCTGAGCAGCCAGCCGTGAGCCCCACAGCGCTACCATGACAATGTGCCATGACTCCATGAGCAGCCTGAGGCTGCCCAACGCTGGACTTTTACTGATTACAATGTGAGTTTAATCCTGTGCTGGAGGGCCTGGGGGTGATTTTACACAGAGCATGCTGCTGCCGTCCTTGTTTGTTTCGCTTTTGTTGTTTTATCGTAAGGGTTTAATCAGAGTTGACTTTCTCCTTCTTTGAATCGGTCTTGAATGGAGCCGTTTCTGGGATTTCAGAGTCCCGCCCTTAAAATTTCAAAGAGGAAACTAAGAAAACAGAACGTTTCCTGGCCTGGCTGGGACATCTGCTCCCTGCACAGGAAATACGCCCCCAGCTTTGAGGCCCCTGTCACCCCCCTGTGCCCCCACACACACACACACACACACACACACACACAGGCTCGTGCACACATGCACACAAGTGTGCACGCACACACACGCGTGCACACACAGACACACGCGGACACATCCATATGCACGCATACGCATGCATGTGCACACACACACACACAAAGACACATTTGCTTACACATGCACACTCAAGCACATACACTCACCCAAAACACTTACACACACATACACACATCTTGCTCACACACAAAGACACACACACTCACACACACACTCACACACACCCTCCTTCCACCTTACTTTTCAAAATACTTTTTATGTTTAAAATTCAATCCACTCACTCACAGGACTCAGGGCACGCTGGAGCCATAATAGCCAGGTGTTCCTCAGGGCACCACTTAGGACCACCTCCCCACCCCCATGTTTTTTGAAATTTCTTTTTCATTAATTCTGGGGGAGATGACAGCCATAGCGGCCGGGGCTGCTTCAGAAGCGATCTGCTTGCAGTTGTCCGTTTCTGTGCCGGAAAGAGGCTTTCATTTCCCTTTAGTTCAGCAGGGACTGTGCTGAAGGTTGGGGCTCCACTGCTGTCCCAGCACCCCCACGGTCCCCCTCTGTCTGCAGACAGCCCCCATCCTCATGCCTCCACTTCAGCCTGTTCCCTTTGGGCCTCTCCTCTGACGGTTATACCATACAGGTAGTTTTTATGCAACAGAATATTGTATTACACATTCGCACTTACACAGTTTACCATTAATGTCCGTGTGTGTGTGTGTGCATGTGTGTGCTTTGTATGGCTGTGTAAATTCAGTCTGACATAATGCTGCTCTCAACACTTACTCTTGTCATACAGAAATACAGGGCCGTACCTTGAGGAGTGAGAAACAGGGCGACCCGATACTCAGTCAGCACAGTATCTGTATCTTCTCCCACACAGGACAGCGTTAAACACTGTACGATTCTGAGAAGAGTATTTCATTTCATGACTAATTTTTAACTTTCTTTTTTTTTCTTGCTCTATGATCATATTGTCCCATTGGCGTTCTCCCAGGGTTATTTTTAGCTGCACAGTTTGAGGGAGGAGCTCATAAACAAACAGCCGAATACATGGACACATCTGTTCATTCCTGACCTTTGCAGTAATGTGTAAAGGAAGAGGACGGACAGCCTCCTCTCTCTGCATAAGGCAGGAATGTTTTAATTGAATCCGTGTGTTCTGCTGGAACACAGGCTGAGCTCGCCCCCCTCTATCCCACAATCCCTGGGTCTCACCTCTACCCATGGAGCTTCCCATCAGTGACACAACACCCAGGGTTAGCGTGTGTGTGTGTGTGTGTGTGTGTGTTTGTGTGTGTGTGTGAGTGTGTGTGAGTGTGTGTGTGTGTGTGTGTGTGAGTGTGTGTGTGTGAGTGGGTGAGATTATGTCTTTATGTGTTCTAGCATATGTGCGTGTGATTGTGTGTGTGTGTGTGTGATTATGTCTTTATGTTTGCTTGCATATGTGCGTGTGATTGTGTGTGTGTGTGCGTGTGTGTGTGATTGTGTGTGTGTGTGTGATTATGTCTTTATGTTTGCTTGCATATGTGCGTGTGATTGTGTGTGTGTGTGTGTGTGTGTGAGTGTGTGTGTGTGTTTGTGCGTGTATGTGTGTGTGTGTGTGAGTGTGTGAGATTATGTCTTTATGTGTTCTACCATATGTGCGTGTGATTGTGTGTGTGTGTGTGTGTGTGTGTGTGAGTGTGTGTGTGTGTGCGTGGGTGTGTGTGTGTGTGTGTGTGAGTGTGTGTATGTGTGTGAGTGTGTGAGTGTGTGTGTGTGTGTGAGTGGGTGTGATTATGTCTTTATGTGTTCTACCATATGTGTGTGTGATTGTGTGTGTGATTGTGTGTGAGTGGGTGTGATTATGTCTTTATGTTTGCTTGCATGTGTGTGTGTGATTTTGCGCATACATGTTTAGTTTAGGGCATGGTGTCTGACTGGCTCCCATCATGTGGTAACCCTTCTTGCCCCTTTGCCTGCTGTAGTGCCCCCTTGTGGTTGAATGAGCTGTCATGGTGATCAGGACACTGGTCAGTGACTGCCTTCCCATACAGACTAAAGACCACCTTCTGCACTGTTCACATGGGCCCTCACAAACCCCGCCCTGATCCTACTACTCTTATACTTCAGCTCTAATGCAGAGAGACTATCAGATCCATGCAAACAGCCTTTCATTTCCATCTCACAAACAGCCTCACCCAGAGCAGTGTGCATTTTTACACTCCATCCATTTATAGGGATGAATATTTACTGAGGAAATTCAGGTTAACCACCCCAAGGGTACAATGGGGGTGCCCTGCCTGTGATCTGAGTCTGAAACCATTGTGTTACAAGCCCAGTTCTCCAATTCTGCACCACCTTCTGTAAGTGTACGGTGTTACCTGGTACTGAAATGGCCCTGATAGCAAACATCTGAAACTTCTGTAGGTGTTAGCAGTTTTATTAGAGCACCACAAATAGCCGCTGGCAAAAAACTCAAAGGGGAAACAGAAATGGCCTTGAAAATGGCATAATCCTCCTAACACTCACATATGAGACGAAACACTGCTCTCTGCCCATGAGGGGACATATTTACCTTCTTATCGCTGTGTTTAACAGCAGGGTAATATATCTATAGGAGTATAAATCACACACAGTACAGACCGCGGGGCCGGAGTATGTCCACTGTGTGACTAATGAATCTATGTCACGGATGAAGCTTGTTTTAAATTATGCCTTAAAGACAGGTGATCAGTCACCCGTTAAAACTCTGCGTCACGTCGTCTGAGGGACGTCTCTGCAGACCAGAGCTAAGGCATGCGGTGCAGGGTTGAGCCCTCTCAGCCTCGATCTCGCTCAAAAGCACAACACGGACGGGAATCTCGATCTCGCTCAAAAACGCAACACGGACGGGAATCTGATTTGACAGGATGACTCCGTCTCGTCCCGTTGCTTCAATTACATGAGCCCACTGTTGGTTGGAACGTCTTCAGCAAATTATCGTTCATGGTCTTGCTTCTGTAGACTCAAATTAGCTTTGAGGCAAATCATTTAAGACAAGCATTTATTTATTTATTTATTTATTAATAAGATGTTAATTGAAGATGTTATATCCATTTTTTTTACCGAGCTGTTGAGATAAAGAACCAACTTCAAGGATTCAAACCCACAACCTTCAGATCAGCTGATGCTGTCCTGCACTGAAGGAGGAAAACACACTTTATATTAGTTTTGTACCATCCCCATTTTAACATCTGAACCCAAGCTGGAATGGATGCACGTCAGCCGGGGTGTTGCTAGACTTTTAGCGCTCCTGGGGCACAGGCCCCCAGCGCCCTCGTCCTCACACATGCAGTTTATGATTCATTTTATTTTTCATGAACATTTACCAGGGCACAACAAATTATTCCTGGGGCACGCGTCCTAGTAAATGGGTTTTGGTTATGCCCCTGATGTCAGCCCAATGTCCACAGTGGCAACAGCGGTAGCATGTGGTGTGTCCGTGTCCTTCAGTGAGACTAGCTCACACTGGGTCAAAGGTCAGGAATGGGATAGGATTAAATGAAGCTCCTTTGATGCAGCAGGGATGAACTGCTGTTGTGTAGCGCACTACAGCAGCCTTCCAACCCTGTCAGAAATCGGTCATCCCTTTGGCCAAAATCAAAGTTGTCATTAAATAAGGCCTTTACAAACAGTAAAAAAACACACACACACCCGGCTCAGATTGGCTGAAACAGCTAATGACCTAAGTTCAAAAGTGGTGCTGAGAAAGGCAGGCCTATTTGGCACAGGAAAATAGGTGACTTACTAGAAGAGATTTATGATTGGCGTGGTAAGTGTTGCTTAAGTGTTGCTTTAATTCCCACGGTATTAACAAGGACGTTTCCTTTCTCTCAGTATTGAAAGAGGAGAGGCTTCACTCTAAATAAATGTACTAACTTTAAGTGAAATACAACTCCTAAGTCACAGTTTGTGGAACCTTTTGTAAATGGATCTGTTGACAAACCACTTGGTACTATATCGATGGGTCTTTAGTACCATATTGTTTGTTAATGGTTCTATACAGTACACTTCCATTCAGAGCAAAGAACCTATGTAGAGCCCTTAGGTAGTAAGCTATAAAACTATTAAGTTAAATTTAACAGGAAAATATTATCCACGACCAAAGTGTCAATGGAAAGCTTGTGTAGGAAAAATATACTTTTTAAAAAAATTTGTCTCTTGCAAAATGAATAAATAACTTGTCATAAACGTTTACAACGCATCATCTAAAATGTGAATGTTTAATATGAAACGAATTGGCGTCATGCCTGACTTAATAAATTAAGTACAGTACTGTACACGCCACACGAGTCACGTGATGCTGGGACGGGGTTTGTCCGTTGCTGTCGTCTGAGGGGCGGAGCGGACTGTGACGTTTTCTGGCAGCTATCGAAACGGAGCAGCGTATACAGACGGGAGTAGCGGATCAGAAGAGACCACATATTTTCCCGGATAAAATCCATTCACTCACCTGGAAAACGTCTTTTTTTCAGGCAACGGCTTAACTACCGTTCCTCTCGAGATTCCCCCATGCCGGATGTAAGGTTTTTCTCGTTGATAAACCTCAATGCATAGAAAACTACACACACACAAAAGCTTTTTACCACAAACAGTCAGTATATGCTGGCTACCAAATATCACCTATTTGGCAATAAATAATCTTCACATCGAGGGCGTTTAACTGGTTCTCGGCCGATTTCGGACAGCTTTCCCCTTGTACATTCAACAGAAATCATGGACGAAGACAGTCAAGGTATGTCCAATTCATTTTTCGTTTCCATTTTATTGGTTGTCTTGCATCTCATTTGTTAGGAATTAGCATCGGTGTATTAACAACATGAATGAACAACCACCGTAACAATAACGCTTTTTATTGGTCATGTGACTCTAGTCAAATATCTGTTATTTGGTGAAATATGACGATGACTATTGCTGTCTATGTTTCTGATTATTATTATTATTATTTAAATACCAGTACTTGGTGGAAATTTGTATTCATCTTCTGAATGAATGTGAAAACTGTTCTGGAAATTAATATCAGATGATAAATGTGGCACGGTTGCTGTTTTGCTAAGTTTCTGAATAGATGATCAGTATTGTTATAGTAACTCCTATGCACAGAGTGCTTGTGACAGAAATGCTTACACTTTTGTCCTCGGTTCTGCGTTCTTGCGTCAGGCTTGCAGGTTCAAGGTTTTTGATTATTTATCGTTGGAGGTGTCTTCAATGATTTTGCCCCTCGCAAATCTGAGGGCAGTTATGTTTGTCCCCTTAGTAATGTGTCCCTTATTGTACACGCAGTTAAAACAAGCTCCGTCATTATAGCATGGTGAACTGTGCAACTGCGGAGTGAAGGTGTAAGTATGTATGCTATATTTGCGGAGTGACCTACATTTCAGATGGATGTGTGTGCAGAGTAAAGATCACTGTTGTCGTGAATCATGCGGATAAGTGTTTTGTTGCTGATCCCATGCTATACCGCATCTGTATACCCGCTGATTGTTAAGGAGGTCCATCAAACACCTAGATCTTAAGAGGTAATCAGTTCAACCTTTGGTGGCCAAACAAGTTGTTTCGCACATCTTGCTTGCTTTTACACAATATTTAAGTTTTGCACACTGAAATTGTCAGTGAAACCCAGAAGAATTTAGTCGACATTACTTCAGTGTAGTGGTACAGAAATATTACTGTCAATATGCCGATATGAAACAGCGATTTAGATGTTCAAATGGTGATTGTTGAAAATGCTTGAGGTTGTCGAAGTTGTTCTTAACTCCAACCTATATCATCCCAAAAGTGTCGATGAATTTAAGGAATGCATATGCGAATGAAGGTGCATGCGTTAACGAGTCTTGTTTAACAGCCAGGTACTCTCCGGCTGTTAACTTGCATATTTTGTTGTGGGTAACACGCCAAAACCTTGGCAAAAATGAGTTACCTGTAACTAGCCCTTTTCTCTGTAGTGCCTCTTGCGGTTGAACGGCGGTACTGCAGTAGCCGCTTTTGAAGTCGATCAACAAGGATGGCAGGCGACCTGGCGACCACAGGCAGCTGATACTGCTTTGCCTCCCAGTTTGCATTTTATAACCGACTGAACAGTATGCAGCAGAGTTTTCTGAAGCATCTGCTACAGAGCGAGCCTACCCTGGTCTGGAGGGATGTATTACTTGTTGATTTTTTTTCAGTTAATCAACCATGTAAAGGAAATGATGCCGTTATATCTATACTTTTAATGTTTTAACCTGGCCCTGATTTTGGGATGACAACTAAAACCAGTGACACCCTTTGGCTGTCCAGCACCAGGGCTATGCTTGCTAACTGGTCCTCTGAGTTCCTTATATTGCCGTTGGGAGAATCTCCACGCCCATGAAAGCTGAGTGTCTGGGTTAAGTAGAGGAGAATCATGGTTAGAATGCCGTGGTGCCTAATTGCGTAATGTCTTAGCGCTGCTGGCCGTTGTTTTTGTGGCAGACAATGAGCCGCTCGCTCCGTTTAGAGCGGATTGTTCTGCTCAGGATGCGGGGGTCACTTCAATATCAGGTCCCTTTGGACGGGAAAAGCCAAACTCCAGCACAATGCAGCTAAGTTCTGAGAGGAACACGGCATTCAGCCAGTACGCTCACGGCCGGCCTCGGTGTGGGTGTACCAAAATCAATCCACCAGTCTGCAGAGAGAAGCCAACCAGCTATTTAAAGCACCCCAAGAACCGTAAATACAGGCTATTATATCACCATAAAATAATGCTAATAGTTTCATATTATAACTGGGTTTTTCCCCCAAAATTTGTTTAAGCATTTCTCCACTTATGGGGAGTGTCTGGTCTGTGCTCACAAATATTGTTTAATTGACTTGTGATTGAATGCACACTGGGTGAATTCCTGTCCTGTAGTCTTTCCCTTTGCAAATTAGCCAGCTAGATGGCAGCCATACTGGCTGTCTTACCTATCCCATCCCAGCTGACAGGCAGCCAGTGTATTTATAATGTAATCATGTTAGGACTGAAGAGTGATTTGTGGATGAAAATGTAGTCATTGTTGATCGAAGGAATTTGGCCTCAAAATGTCCAAGAATAAAATAGGAAAAGGTCATGAGATTTTGCTTTCAGAGAGGAATTTTATTAAAAATTAAATGTGCAAACAATAACAATACATGCATGCACACATTAAAAATGTACTTTTTTATATCATCCATCCAGCCGTCATTTGGTTGCAGGAGCATTTAAGCTCAGCACATTGTCTTCTGGGTCAATGTCGTTTTAGAAATAGTTTTACTGGAATATGCCAAAGTTTTATTTTCCAGTGAAAGATGTTATCACGTCTTCGGAGAAGCAGAACTGGAGGGCATGGCTTTCTGGGTCATCCCATGATTCCTTCGCCAAACAGAGACACATTCACCTGATGTGACTTCAGTTTAGCACCCCTCCCAGCCACACCGCAGGGCCATTTCTGCAGAGATCATGGATTGATACTGTATGTTATTGATGTCTGATGAGGAAATTAAAGAGGTTTATATATTTGCACCTAATGGGCTGATGACACTTGGAGTGATGTGGTGGACTCCAGGTGACAGGTGACATCTCCAGAGTAATGGTTCTGCCATATGCACTCTCTCACCTGCTGAAATGAACGATGTCCATCACCTAAAGCATGCCATGTCCCAGTCAGCAGCCCTTGAGTGTCATACCTGACAGTGATAGTAGCAAGTCACTGACCTAGGATTCAAACCTGCAAACTCTCTGGCCACCAGTACTGGAAGTCCAGTTCCTCAACAGGAAGTCTGGTTCTGTAGCCACTGTGTTTGAGTGCGAACAGGCAAATCTGTTGGTAGAGGGAGGCTGTGGGAATAAAGGGAGGCAGTTTTCAGTTTGGATCAGTTCTCTGTGTGTAATACCCGCCAGCACGCTCACACGGATCTGCGGTGTGCTGAGGAGTGTGTCCGCATAAACCTGCAGTGACAGAGGCCGGGGGCGGCTGGTCTGCTCCCCTCAGGACCCGGCTGGCTGATGCGTACGTGGGCTGGCGTGGTGGAACAGCATGCATGCGCAGTTCTGACAGATCTAGCACAGAGTCACCACCATGCGTGTATGTGTGGGACAGACAGAGGGGCTGCTACACAGCCATATTGCTTGTATTTCGCTCCCATCTCCACCTGTGGCTACAGCTTCCTGTGTATCTGTGCCAGCTTCCTGTGTCTTTGTCCTGACTTCCTGTGTCTCTGTACCAACATCCTGTGTCTCTGTCCTGACTTCCTGTGTCTCTGTCCTGAAGTTCCAACTTCCACCTTCTGCATTCAAGTTTCCTTGGTCTGTAGTTTACTTTTCCTGAACAACTTTTTGCAGCTTCTTCCATGTTTTTGATGTTGTTGTGGTTTTCTGCAGTCATGATCATTAGTGCTGTGGTTTACTTTGACATCTTGTGATCCTGCCTCCGTGTCATGGCTGTATCGCCAATGATAAGGAAATACTCAACAAGAACACAAAAATACACAGACAATATTTGCAATTCTAGCGGGCAATTCAGGGTGTATCTGATATGTACTGAATATTCATCAGTTCACTTCTAAATTTGAGCCTTAGAAGTTATGACACAATAGCATACTTGTTTATGAGTGGATGGGTGTTTTGCTCATAATATGTACCACATCAGAGTGAGAAACTGCCAGGCTCCTAACTGTCTGAGGCCAAGCTAGTTTACTTTTCTTGAGCTCTATGTGTTTTATGTTTCTGTGGTTTCCCACAGTCCTGTTCATTAGTGCTGTGGTGTACTCCGGCATTGTGTGATCCTGTTACTCTGCCTTGGCTGTGCTGCCTATTTTAAAGAAAAAACTGACCGGAAAGACAAAAATATTCAGCAGAGCACGAGACTGTGTGTGTATTATGGGCTGTTTCCTGAGGTTCAAGGTCAGAGGAGAGAGGTCGAGCATGTGGAAGTGAGGAAGCACCACCATGTTCCACTGCGGTGTGTGGCCCTGAGCTCTCTGTCACACACTACTGACTGTAACTACAGCGCTCTGTCACACACTACTGGCTGTAACTATAGCGCTCTGTAACACGCTACTGACTGTAACTACAGCGCTCTGTCACACACTACTGACTGTAACTATAGCGCTCTGTAACACGCTACTGACTGTAACTACAGCACTCTGTCACACACTACTGACTGTAACTATAGCGCTTTGTAACACACTACTGACTGTAACTATAGCGCTCTGTCACACACTACTGACTGTAACTACAGCGCTCTGTCACACACTACTGACTGTAACTATAGTGCTCTGTCACACACTACTGACTGTAACTATAGCGCTCTGTCACACACTACTGACTGTAACTATTGTGCTCTGTTACACACTAGTGACTGTAACTATAGTGCTCTGTCGCAAACTACTGACTGTAACTATAGCGTTCTGTCACACACTACTGATTGTAACTAGCGTTCTGTCACACACTACTGACTGTAACTATAGCGTTCTGTCACACACTACTGACTGTAACTATAGCGTTCTGTCACACACTACTGACTGTAACTACAGCAGTTGTAAAATTCAATTTCTTGAGTCGTATATGTGAAGCCGTAGTGAGACTTATAACAGCTGGTAATGATGGCTTCATAGCTCTAGCAGTTGATTGGCTATCGGCCAGCTTGGTCCGTAGGAAACAGTTTTATTATCACCCCTAAGAAATAAATTCTGCCCGGATACTGGCGGCTCACTCAGGAAACATTGAGGAGTGGAAGCTTTCACACGTGGCCCGGGGAAGCTGTCGGCAGGGCCGTCCGTCTGTCTGTCTGCCTGTCCATCTGTCTATTCAGCACTCTCTCCACTGTTGTTGCCGAGGGTGACACTATTCCACATGCTTGTCTGGCAAAAAAAATCCCCAATATACAGAAGATAATGTCAGAATTTTTTTCAAAGATGTCTGGGAAATACAAAGTGATCTTAATTCTAAAACATTTCTCCATACATCAAGTCCAACTGCCGAAAATCGCTTTGCTTCCTTATTTGTCACACAAACATCAGAGACAGAGGAAATGAGCATGTGTGGTATCCATGGGAACCCGAGGATGACGTATGTTTGAAGGTTAGTCTTTGATCTCTTGGTCATCAGGTTATGGTTCAATATCGACAAAACTCAAAACTAGCGTCACGGTTCTTATCTTTTGACATATCAAAAACATCAATCTGCTGTCTGGGGGAAAGGGGGGTGAGCTGAACTGTGAATGGCCATTTGGTAGAAAGAGAAGGTGAAGTGATCTGTGATTGGCTGCTGGGGTGAAAGAAGGGGTGAGGTGATCTGTGATAGGCTGTTGGGGTGAAAGAAGGGGTGAAGTGGTCTGTGATTGGCTGTTGGGATGAAAGAAGGGTTGAGGTGATCTGTGATAGGCTGTTGGGGTGAAAGAAGGGTTGAGGTGATCTGTGATTGGCTGTTGAGATATCGTAGAGGTTGTACTTCATTGTCTTAATTACCTGCATTTCATTGTTATGTTAGCAAATATTCTTTAGCAGGGATATCCATGCAATAGCAGAACAGCCAACTGAGTTCAGCTGAAAGTAAAAGAGATTAGGGAGGGAGGGAGAGGGAGAGGAGAGAGAGAGAGAGAAAAAGGAGAGATCAAAACAGATTTCTTATGATTTTGCCATTCCTGCTTTATTTTATTGCATACGAGTAAATCATTCTGAATTTGAATTTGAATTTGAGAGGAAGAGACAGAAAAACAAGTTTATTTCCCCCAGCTTACTGGGCACAGTTGCCAGAAAACCCAACTTTGCGTAACCCTTTGCAGCTTTTGGGGACCTCATTTGGCAGCTTTATTACGCTTAGCACCGCAGAATCTGTGAAATACGGCACAAGCCCCACGCCAGTGCGGCCCACAAAAGAGCCCTGCACACGTGCGCAGAGTCCTCGCCGCTCCCTCTGTCCGTGTTCATTCCGCCGCATTTCAGGGCCTTCGCTCAGATGAAAACCGGCCAGTTTTTCATCGCTCTTGGTTCTTGGCCACACACAACATGGCCGCCCGCCAAGCGTAATTTTTGTGTGCCGTCTGCCGGGGTTTCGCTGTGCTCCGCCACGCCGTGCAGACTTTTCCTGCAGAAATACTCCAGTCTGCACCTCCCACCATTCCTACTAGTGTCACTTGCAGCTTCATTTATTTAATTTATCTTTTGATAATTTTGCTTCTTTCTATTGGCTGGCTGTTGGCTCCTCCCACAGGTAGAACCTGAACCAGGTAGAGTTTCCTGTCTGATAAATTTGAGATAAGGTGGATGAAACGTTGAGTTCTTATAGTGGTTTGATCGTTAGAGGAGTAAGACAAGACCAGGGGAATGCTATCCACTCTGGACCCATGGTATACTGAGTGTCAGTGCTGGTAGGGATTTCAGTTAAATCCCCAGTTTTTATTATATTTAACCTATACAACACTGAAACTGCTGACAGCTTCTAACAGGCCAAACTTGTGTTCCAGTCAAACGATCAAACAGACTAGATGTGAAAGTGTCCATCGGTTTTCCCAGGATTTCCGCCTGTGTATTAGTTTAAATGCAGGGATCACATTGTGGATGTCCATGCTTCTTCCTCTTTTTTTCATCTTTGTCTCCAGCTGCCTTCTCTCCTTGTCCTCTCTCTCTCTCCCTCCCCCCTCTCTCTTGCTTCCTCACTCAGTCTCTCCCCCCATCCCTCTCTCTTTCTCTCTCCCCTCTGTCTCTGTCAGACTGTGGAGCAGGCCGTCTGGCTGGCATATAAACCATCACCAGCACCTACCACAGCTGGCCCACCCCTGTGTACAGCCCTTGTGACCTTTGACCCCTAACCCTTACAGTCTGTGATGCTGAATCCAGCGTTTCCTCTCCTCTCTGCTCTCTGTGTGGCAGACGAGGGCTGAGCTACAGAAAGGGGCCCTTTGTTTGAGAGGCAGTAATCTGATTCTGCTCGGTGTGTGGACGTTTGAACCCTCACAAGCGTAATCAGGGGCCCACGTGCCAGTCAGACCCGCCGCCGTGGGCCCGACCTTGGAGGAAGTCCTCTCAAATCCCCAGGCGCATTCCTGAGGAAGTGACATCACTGGTGGTCTCAGGGGAGGATCATGGGTTTATTCTGCAGGTTTGAAGCAGGTCACGGCAGGGGCTGTGAGCGTGGGGTGCACTCATGCTGGTTGAATGATTTGTTACTAATTAAGACTCTGAACCGAGGCGCTCTGATCTTGAAACACTCTGATCTCGACACATGAGTAAAGATGAGTGTCTGTTTAACTCCAGTCCCAGAGGGCTGCAGTGTCTGCAGGTTTAACTCCAGACCTGGAGGACCGCAGTGTCTGCAGGTTTAACTCCAGTCCTGGAGGGCCGCAGTGTCTGCAGGTTTAACTCCAGTCCTGGAGGGCCGCAGTGTCTGCAGGTTTAACTCCAGTCCTGGTGGGCTGCAGTATCTCTAGGTTTAACTCCAGTCCTGGTGGGCTGCAGTATCTGCAGGTTTAACTCCAGTCCAGGAGGGCCGCAGTGTCTGCAGGTTTAACTCCAGTCCCGGAGAGCCGCAGTGTCTGCAGGTTTAACTCCAGTCCTGGTGGGCCACAGTGTCTGCAGTCCTGGAGGGCCGCAGTGTCTGCAGGTTTAACTCCAGTCCTGGTGGGCTGCAGTATCTCTAGGTTTAACTCCAGTCCTGGTGGGCTGCAGTATCTGCAGGTTTAACTCCAGTCCTGGAGGGCCGCAGTGTCTGCAGGTTTAACTCCAGTCCTGGAGGGCCGCAGTGTCTGCAGGTTTAACTCCAGTCCTGTGGGCCACAGTGTCTGCAGGTTTAACTCCAGTCTTGGAGGGCCACAGTGTCTGCAGGTTTAACTCCAGTCCTGGAGGGCCCCAGTGTCTGCAGGTTTAACTCCAGTCCTGGAGGGCCCCAGTGTCTGCAGGTTTTTATAGTTTTTTTTTCACTCGTCAGGCAATGTAGGACCTGGAAACATGGTTTGATTCTCTTTTGCCAGCAGTCATGCTGTCCTGTGTCTGACCCTGAAGTTCAAGGTTTTTTTAATGGCAGGTTTTCGGAAAGGGAAGAGAACTCGGGAGGCGGAGGGGGGATATTTACGTAAGAGAACACGATGACCTCCCAGTCCGAGCGGCATGCAGGAAAAAGGTGTATCCCTGTTTCCTTGCTACTGTGATGTTCCGCCCGGCAACGGAACCCCCACATCCTTTCACTCTTTTTTTTCATTGGTTAAATTGCCTAGCTTGCAAGGCCAATCATGAAACAGGATGGAGCTGGGTGGCACTGGGTGGCAGATATAAAAAATCAAAACTCTCCATAAAAACCTACTATATGTAAGTCTTCATATTTTTGGATAGGGAAAATTCTTTGAGATGTCTGGAGAACACGTGAAAATGTCCTCCAAAAATTGTTGTAGCACCTTAAGGCCAATTTATACTCACCAAAAAAAGGACACGGACGGATGTATGCAGCATCTGTGTGGGCATAAATGACGTCAAAGTGGACTCAGGGTGGACCCTGAGTGGACGTCTGCCCAGGGGTCCATGCAGCGGTCAGCTTTTGTGTCTGTGCAGACCTGTCCTTTTGTTTATGAGTGTAGGGTGCACCTTGGTTGTTTGCAATTCATGCACTATAATTATGGGAAATGTGTCACCAGAATGGGGTTGGTACGCTTTGAGTGTGCTCAGCTATGAAAGACAGAAGTCTGCCCCCTTTTCCGCACTCAGTAAGCAATAATGTGTGTAATGGGATATGACCATTTATGGAATACAAGGAGAGCGTAAATCAAAATTTTGTGTTTGTCAGGTTGTGATGCATGTAAAAAAATAGAATATGCCCAAGAATGACATTTTACATTTAGCACATTAGAAACATATCAGCTGAAGGAACTTGTGTATCTTTGCTATTCTGCAGTGCAGCTGTGCTGTTGCTGTCAGTGTGCTCCTTTAGCTCCTTACCTCTGCTCTTTTTCTGTGCTGTAACTGTTCAGCTGCATTTAACCTGTTGCTGTAGCTGAGCTTTGCTATTTTGCAGCACTTATGGTCTGCTTTAACTGTTTTGCTGTGCTTTGGTTGTACCTGTATCTGTCTTGTGTCTGTGCTGTAGTATGAGCTGACAGATTTAATTATCAATTCCCTGGGAGTATGTGTCCCACGGTGCAGGTAGGGCCCATAGTGGAGGTAGAGCCCCATGGTGCAGGTAGGGCCCATAGTGGAGGTAGAGCCCCATGGTGCAGGTAGGGCCCATAGTGGAGGTAGAGCCCCATGGTGCAGGTAGGGCCCATAGTGGAGGTAGAGCCCCATGGTGCAGGTAGGGCCCATAGTGGAGGTAGAGCCCCATGGTGCAGGTAGGGCCCATAGTTCACTAAGGCCCTTGGTGCAGGTGCAGGTCCACGCGTTGAGAATCTACAGTGTGGAGCCGTCAGAAGCGTTGTGCTGTCGCGGAGAGAAGCGTAGCATGGCGCAGTAAGTAGGTTAGCGCTGTTGGGCTCAGCGTAGCTGTGTGACAGCAGGGGATGAGGTGGGAGTATGGGGGGTTGGGGGGCGTGTGGGCGATAGCTGGGGGATTACAGTCCTCCCTCTGACGAGCTGGGGGCCGGGGGGGAAGATGAGAGAGAGATGGGGTGATGATCAGGCGAGGGATTATGATGTCACAATCTGCTTCCTGCCGCAGTCCCTGTCCGTGTGAGCGATCGGTGCAGCAGACAAGTGTCACTTCGTAGAGGCAGACCTGCTCAGATTACAGTGGGGATGAACTACACACACACACACACACACACACACGCACACCTCCACACACACACACACACACACACACACACACACACTCCACCCACACACACACACACACACACACATACACACACACACACACACACATACATACACTTACACACACATGCACGCTCACGCAGTAATGCACACACACACATGCACACACACCTCTGTGCAGCTTTGCAGGTGACACAATGGAGAAATTACTGCTGGTGTGTTGAGTCACAAAAGGTGATAAATAAAGCAGAAATCAGAAGGAGCAGCTGCTCTCACTTCGCCCCATCCCTCCATCCTCCCACTCGTTTAGTGGTAATAACCTCGATTTCAGGAGAACAGACCTGCTCATTTATTAGAACAGTTAGTGATGTCTGTGTGTGCTGCACTCTCTGAGCATCGGGGAGCACTTACTCAGCTAACAGAGAGCTTCCCCAAACCCAGCAGAGTAACGGCGAGTGCCCAGCCTCCTGGGTGTCCCCCGAACGTTACTGTTGAGCCACGAAAAGCATTACGCAAAGAGGACTCTACTAAGAGCTGTTATGCGTTTAGTGTTAGCTGGGTAAGTGGGCAGAGAGGCCGGAATCTGGGAAACACCACCCACCTGGGTTGCCGTAGGGTTTGGCGGTAAGCTTACAGTCAAAACCCCGCCCACTGCCGGTACAGGAGCTAAATGCAGCCTGAGACTCACTGTCTGTGCATGAGGAAACTCCTGCTTGCTGAGTACTGGGCACAAACCCTCCGCTGATGGAGCAGAAAGGTCAGCTGATCATACAGTCACACAGCCACTGCTGGACTGGTCTACTTCCAGCTGCCCTATGAATATTCATGAGAGGGCTGCGGTCATCAAGGACAGAACCTGTATCCATGAATGTTCTGTGCTAGGACACACCTCCTCATGAATATTCATAGAGCAATATTCAAGCTCTGTAGCACCGGTGGGTAAATCCTGTTACCAACCAGTAAGGTAAACAATTGCAGTGGATGGAATGTAAAATACACTCCCGCTGAGTATCTTGTTACTGTAGAGGATCTGTGGTGTTAGCCTGTCAATATCTCTGTACTGGAGGATGTCTGGGGTTCTAGACTGTCATTATTGTACATTAAAAAATTTATTTCTTCTTTACTTCAAAATGCATTATTTATGACTTTTCATTTTAATATTGCTGCGTTACCATGTGTAAGTCAGTAGCAGTACGAGAATCAGATTCTGTGAGAAAAAATTCCAACACCTCAGCTCAAAACTTGATAATGTCTTTGTTCTGAGTCACTGCTCTGGTTTTATTGGGTTACTCCACCAGAGACTCCGCCTCTCCGAACTGCGCCGGTGCCGAAGGGCCAATCCACTCTCACTTCCAAGGAAATGGGGCTTAACCGAGAAGTATGGCCATTTGTGTTTTCCCAATACCTCAGTCAATGTTAGATCTGCTTTTATTTTCATTTGAATATTGATCCACTTTATATCTGTGACCACCAGTGTGTAAAACTCTCTCATTGTCCCTTTGTAACCAAGAAGTCCCACAAACCCTGGTTTCACATGGTTTTAACAAACAGCCTCTGTTATCTGATGGAGAAGATTACGCATTTATAACGTGTCACAGTCATGCAGAAGACGCGCTGTGCTGTGATCGGGATCTGACCTCTTTGACGCACTGAGCTTACCTAATCGCAGCCCATGAGAATGTGTTTGTAGCTCAGAGGTTACAGGTTCAATTCCCAGGTGAGGCTCCTCATCAAGGTACATCACCTGAACCGCTACAGTAAATATCCAGCTGTGTGAAAAAGTAAAAATGCTAATTGTACAAGGTGGCCTAAGCATGTATGTTAAGTGTATTAAAAATAAAGTCTTGCGTTCGTGCCAGGCCTACACACGTCTCCTGAGATAACATCCCTTTGTGAACAGAGACTTGGCCCAGATAGCCACGGCACACACAGACAAGATTTCGGATAAAGAAACACTAATCGCACAAAAGCAAAGCAATACATGAAAACATAAAGAGAAAAAAAAAACTGTTCAGGCTCATAAGAAAAGGGTGATTTAAGATGTAACAGAATTTCCAGTCTTTGGACATCCTGTTTTTGCATGGTAGATTTGAAATTGCCTTGGGGGTGCGAGAGTGTAGACTTTCAGCTGTACGGTTCGCATATTTGCGCAGTAACCTGGCAGCTTTCAGTCTGTGCTCACTGTCGGAGGAGGATTATTATACTTCAGCTTTAGCTTTGCTGTTACCCAAAAAACACACAGAAAGCAGTAGGGAATTTTAATCTACGCTATTTTCCCATGATCCTCAGCAGAGCCTTTTATCTTATATGTTATTTTGATAATTAAGTAGAATAAAAGGACAGCATAGTTAACTACAGTAGTGCTTAAGTGTTAGTACTTTAGTAGTGCAGATGGCAGTGGGTTTGTATTAACTCCATAAACACCGCCATGTGATAGCATTAGCATCATTAACTCTCCTGTGTGTTAGCAGTAGCATCATTAACTCTCCTGCATGTTAGCAGTAGCACAATCAACTCCACTATGTGTGAGCATTAGCATCATAAACTCCACTGTGTGTTAGCATTAGCATCATAAACTCCATTTTGTGTTAGCAGTAGCATCATAAACTCTGCTGTGTGTTTGTATTACCATCATAAACACCGCTGTGTGCTAGCATCACCATCATAAACACCTCTGTGTGTTAGCATTTCCATCATAAACTCTGCTTTGTGTTAGCATTAGCATCATAAACTCCACTGTGTGTTAGCATTAGCGTCATAATCTCCACTGTGTGTTAGCATTAGCATCATAAACTCTGCTGTGAGGCTTTGCCAGGCATATGGTGTCATTGTGGCTCAAAAGAGAGACAGATACACTCTTTGGCTCAGCGTTTCGGCACGCTGGCATCTGTTCTGTTACGAGGTGGGGGAGTTGGGGGTTGGGGGGGTGGCGGGACTGTAGTGACGGTGCCAGATTTCAAGATGTGGCAGACGAAGTCTGAGCTCTGTCTTGGGGCCAAGCTACTGTAAAAGAGCGATGCCAAAACTGTTTGACAGCCAATTCAGTCAATCATTTAGTCAGTCAATCAATTAATCAATAAGTGAACCAATGAGTCGGTGTACTCATTTAGCCTTCCCTCTCCAGTGCTGATTCTCAGCCAATCAGCACTCTTGTTTCACTCATTTCCCTTTCAGACACCATCCATTAGCTAATCAATATTCCTTTCTAATCACTGTGTCCCACTAACATCAACAGGTGAATCAATCATGTTTTCTGCTCTCAATCAGGTTTATTGAGCATTATCAGACACTGAATCGATCTTATTGATCAATTGCTTCCTAACCACTACACTGTAACCTCTGACCTACAAGCCCAGCTCCCTAACCATTACACTACACTGTAACCTCTGAACTACAAGCCCAGCTCCCTAACCATTACACTACACTGTAACCTCTGAGCTACAAGCCCAGCTCCCTAACCATTACACTACACTGTAACCTCTGAGCTACAAGCCCAGCTCTCTAACCATTACACTACACTGTAACCTCTGAGCTACAAGCCCAGCTCCCTAACCATTATACTACACTGTAACCTCTGAGCTACAAGCCCAGCTCCTAACCATTATACTACACTGTAACCTCTGAGCTACAAGCCCAGCTCCCTAACCATTACACTACACTGTAACCTCTGAGCTACAAGCCCAGCTCTCTAACCATTATACTACACTGTAACCTCTGAGCTACAAGCCCAGCTCCCTAACCATTACACTACACTGTAACCTCTGAGCTACAAGCCCAGCTCTCTAACCATTACACTACACTGTAACCTCTGAGCTACAAGCCCAGCTCCCTAACCATTACACTACACTGTAACCTCTGAGCTACAAGCCCAGCTCCCTAACCATTACACTACACTGTAACCTCAGAGGCATACCTGACCCCCGCTTTCATTTCCAGATGCGGGGTTGGGGTACGTGGTGTTGCCAAGGTAAACACGGCCCCAGCAGCACCCCCCCCCCCCCACTCTGCCGTGGATCTGTTTGTTGCTCATGTGGCTGGCTCTCTGTCAGACAGCTGCCGAAGACACTGAACCCATTTCCTGAGTGAGTCACACAGACCCACAGGCCTGTCTCAATCTCATTTCAGCGGCCTTATTAATGTCCTGTTTCCTGGGCCAGAACCCACCTGTTTAAGGCAGCCGCTCTCCACTCCGCCTACCCTTTACCCCACCCCCTCACCAGCCCCACAGCCTCATAGACCCTCCTAAACCCCCCAGGTTTAAGAAACTCCAGAAAGACTCAAGATTTTATTCATCAGATAGACAACCGTGAATCTGACTTAGATTAGCGTCTCTCTCTGAAGTAGTCTAAGTGTGTCCAGCTTTGCTAATAAACCAACAATTAAGAAATACCTCTGATGAATCACTGGTCATGAGGCTGGGGGAGAGTGGGTGTGTGAAAAAGTAAAATAAATTCCGAACACGACCTAATCGAGTGTGGGAATCATGCTGATGGTCAGAATGCTGGAAGGTCAGGGCAGAAGAAGGCAAGGAGCAATCTGAATGCACTCTGTCACGTCCAGAATCCAGCCCAGCTCATTTGTCATTCACAGTGATGACCCAGTGAATCGACGCATTGATCCATCAGAGGTGGGCGGGGAAAGGGCTTGTGTCAGCCAATCAGCAGCTGGGATAGTGAGGAGAGGGCAGTCTGGGATAATTAGATGGGGATACTGCGGGAGAGCACCCCAAATCTTCATGATATTCCACGGGATCTGTAAAGACAGCAGCGATCTGTGCAGCTAGCTGTGTTGACAGCTTGGCCGGTCTTGTTTAGTCAGATGATACGGTCTGGCACCGGTCCACTTGCTGAGGACGGTTTGGACATCGCAGTCTTGTTCCGTTTTCAGCTCTGAAACCCAGAGGCTAGAGGTTTCAGTCTGTGCTGTGATACTTATGTGGCACTGCTAATGGGCAGAGCCAACATTTGCGAACTGGAACTGAGTTTAACTACTTGGAATTTTATGCTCATCAATGAGCAGAATTTTTACGACATACAAAAGTGCAAATACAGTTTTTACCATGGATGGATGTCTACTTTAAGCGTTTTCTTATTTTCAGTGTTCTCCCTCTCGAGTCACACCCCGACACGTGCGTTAACGGTCGAGTCGCTCCTGAACGACCTGAAAGATGCACTGTCACGGACTGACACTAAATTCCAGCTCTGAGACAAACATTAATTCAACGGAAACCTGGCGTGAAAACAGAAACGCTGTAGGTGTTTACGCGAGATCGATCACTGAACTGCAGACGAGTTACTGTGTCACTTTTCAGGCAAAGCTAAGGCCGTGTTTTTCTTTCTCATGGAATGTAACAAAAAAAGGAAAAAAGAATGATTATAAGCCACAATAACAGGATCTCCTGGTTTAATGTCTTTCACAGACGAATCCCCGTCCCGTCCCGTCCCCCCGTCCCCCTCCCAATCCCCGTACTTCACCCCCGGGGAGAGAGAGAGAGAGACGATGAATGTTGTTTCCACACTCAAATTAAGTGCACGCGCACGGACAGACTTCTTTTTCCGTGTTTGCCGTCACAGTGCTCTCTCCCGTTTTATTTCCACGGCGGGTTTTATGTTTTTAAGATCTGACTTCTAAGGAAGGATCGGCGTCACGGCTCATTGTGAGGAAGGATCTCCCGTTGATTCAGCTTTAGCGGTTGAAACGCAGCGGTTAAAACGCAGGGCTTCGGGATGAAAGCTTCCTCAGGTTGGGCTGTGGTGAGGGGAAATCTCCCTGCCTTTTAGCAGAGAGGGAAGCTGTCGAAGTGAGCGTCCCAATTCCCCCGAGGCATTTAAACCATCAATCACTGCCAAACACAAGAGGAAGTAAAAAATGTCTGCGAGATAAATTACACCCACAGTGATGTTGTGTGACACTCGACACGTTCACCTACACAACGTCTTGTGAAGTTCATTGAATCAAATCCCAAAACTTCAAATTATGTTCAGTGTTATTTTTATAATTATTTTTTATAATTAATCCTGTTAAGGCACTGTTCCAGTGTGTGGATGGGCCCCACAGTCTGCATCCTGTTAAGGCACTGTTCCAGTGTGTGGATGGGCCCCACAGTCTGTATCCTGTTAAGGCATTGTTCCAGTGTGTGGATGGGCCCCACAGTCTGCATCCTGTTAAGGCACTGTTCCAGTGTGTGGATGGGCCCCACAGTCTGCATCCTGTTAAGGCACTGTTCCAGTGTGTGGATGGGCCCCACAGTCTGCATCCTGTTAAGGCACTGTTCCAGTGTGTGGATGGGCCCCACAGTCTGCATCCTGTTAAGGCACTGTTCCAGTGTGTGGATGGGCCCCACAGTCTGCATCCTGTTAAGGCCCTGCTCCAGTGTGTGGATGGGCCCCACGGTCTGCATCCTGTTAAGGCACTGCTCCAGTGTGTGGATGGGCCCCACAGTCTGCATCCTGTTAAGGCACTGCTCTAGTGTGTGGATGGGCCCCACAGTCTGCATCCTGTTAAGGCACTGCTCCAGTGTGTGGATGGGCCCCACAGTCTGCATCCTGTTAAGGCACTGCTCTAGTGTGTGGATGGGCCCCACGGTCTACATCCTGTTAAGCTCTGTTGCAGTTTGCAGTGCTTACAGTGAAACAGGTCACTGCAGAGCCAACTCTTTCTGATGAAGAGTTAAGAGTCACATGACTGAAAGAAGTAAAAGGAGAGTTGAGTGAGTATGTATGTGAGAGTGTGTGTGCGTGTGTCTGATATATGTGTGTGTGTGTATTTTTGTGTGAATGGTATGCGTGAGTTTGTGTGCACGTGTATGTGTCAGTGTGTCCACATCTATGTCTGGTATGTGTGTGTGTGTGTGTGTGTGTGTGTTTGAATCAGACAGACTGGCTGTACCGGATGGGTAGGTTGCCGTGTGGCTCATAGTGAAAGCAGTGACTGCAGGGAAACAGTTTAGCAGGACAGCAGAAACGCTGCCCTCCACCCCCACACTACCCCCCAGGAGAGTGAGCGTGCGCAGCTACAGGAGTTAGATCAGCAGGTACCTGAGAGACACCCTGCTCACCTCAGTGAAACGCCACAAACGGTCACGCGTTCTGCTCTGGGCTGGTTGTGATCAGTTCTGACTCCACTCTGGGCGATGCACTCACCGCAGCCAGTCCGAAAGAACCCGCATCGCCAACGGTCACCGCGGAAACAGGCTGAACGCCGCGGTATGTAGCACACGCCGCTGAGGCTGTAGATGTCAGTGTGTAAAAACCAGAACTTACAGCTTTGGATTTTAGCAGAAGAAACTGGGTCACATGCATTTAACAAAAGGAAAATATTTTACTGATTCTCAAAGGAGAATTTTAATGTACATTTTTTTATGAGTATAGTATGAAGTAAAAGCTTTATGCTGTAAATGTTGCTCTGAGTTTAAATACACACAGTATATGGATATTTTGAAAATGAAAAAGTTTTTTACTGTTTCATTGAATGCTCTTTTATTCTGGAAAAGAATCTGTGTAGTTGATCTTCAGGGTGTTGTTGAGTATGTGTATGTATGGGTTTCAGTGTGTGAGTTTTTCCGTGTGTGTGTGTGTGTGTGTGTGTGTGTGTGTGTGTGTGTGTGTGTGACAGAGAGAGTGTCTGTGAGTGTCTGTGTGTGTGTGTTTGTGTGTGTGCGTGAGTGTGTGTGATGTGTTATATGGCTGAGGTGTGTGTGTGTGTGATGTGTTATATGGCTGAAGTGTGTGTGTGATGTGTTATATGGCTGAGGTGTGTGTGTGTGTGTGATGTGTTATATGGCTGAGGTGTGTGTGTGATGTGTTATATGGCTGAGGTGTGTGTGTGTGTGTGTGAGAGACAGAGAGAGTGTCTTTGAGTGTCTGTGTGTGTGTGTGTGTTGTGTGTGTGTGTGTGAGTGTGTGTGTGTGTGTTATATGGCTGAGGTGTGTTTGCCTTTCAAATTCAGACTGATAATGACACTTCCCTGTGCAGCCTGCTGACTGTTCTGCTTTCTGCAGCAAGGCCAGCAGCAACAGCAGTGAGCACTTCACATCATCGCTCCGCAGTGACATAATTTCATACTGTCACTTTTTAATGACAGCATTTCCCACATCCATTCCTTTATGACATCATTTCACTAAATTTCATCATTCCAATGGAACCCTTGGGGTTGCAGGCCCAACTCTCTGACCATGATACCACACTGACTCAGCGTCCTCTCTGCAGTAATAAATACCTGCCATTATGGGAAAACGGTGGCTGTATTCTTTGGCATCTCGGGGGAAGTACTAGTTTTACCGCTTTATTCAAACGCTCGCATCTTTCAAATCAAAACATTCACGTCTCTTCAGTCTGAAATTTACAAGTTACACCAAAACGTATAATCATACATCAGTCACATGGCTGGGTTATGTACAATGCATATGTATGAAGAGTTCATGGTTTATAAACCTGGTTTTGATTTTTATTTTTGTTTTTGATCCTCATCAGAACAGCATTGGAGGTTATGAGTGTAACTCCCTGTGCACTGCACATTAAAGAATTATAATTACAACTGTGAGACTAGATTATTAGGTTATATAAAAATAGGTTTTTGATTACACCGGAGAGTAGAATGCAGTAAGCGCAGGGTGCAGAGAGACGGGCCGCTGTGTGGAGTGTGATTAAAGCGCAAGGACAGGAGCTGCTGATGGGGTCTGCCTGAGAGTACATCCAGGAGGGTTAGCTTAGTGTGGGGGGGCAGCTGGAGGTTAATTAGGATTAAAGGTGAGTTCTGTGCTGCGTCTGTAGTTCTGCTTCCGCCGCGGGTCCTCGTCTTCCATGATCCCACGCTCTGCCCCCGGGTCACGGTCAGTGCCAGCGTAGTTCCTGCTATGCTTTGCATGTTTGGCGCGTTCGGTGTCTGCTGACTTTGTGACCTAACTAACGGGAAATGGCAGTAAAATGTGGAACTATAGGAAGGAATGTGGCTGGTGGCACATGGAGGAATTACAGTGTGCCATGGTCAGTGGAGTCCCCTTACTATGGGCTGTGTGTGTGTGTGTGTGTGTGTGTGTGTGTACATATCTGAATATATGTTGTTTTCTTTGGGGGGAGGTGGGTCATTTTAACCTCTAGGATTTGTCCTTAAACTGTAAAAAAACATAAAGTTTTTTTTTAACTTCTGCAATTCCATGGTAGTTTCAACACAAGCAGTGCCCTGCCCCCCCCTTCTGACCCCCTCTGGAATCTGAGCTGGTCTCTGCATTTCTGTGTGGAACCAGTTTCAGGAAGCAGCACATTTTTTTTGCCCCCAGCGCACTTAGACAGACGTAAATATTTTTCCTCAATCCGAGCAGTAGTCTCAACTGTTTGTTAACGGGGTAAACAAATGCTGCCCAGGTGTCTTTATACGAGGAACGGCAGAATAAATGTGTGTTTGTGTTTTCCGCCATTTCTGCCACGCGACACCCGAGCCGATTTGGCCCCTCCCTCTCCCGCGTTAACATGAGGGACTCAGCGACTGCTGCCTGTACCTCCACAGGCTTCATTATGCTGCTGTCTGAGGAGCCCTGATGCAATGTAAACACTGTATGTATTTATTTAGAAATCAATTGTTTCCTGTTGCCCTCAAATCAGCGAATTAACATGTGGCATGTGCGCTGCAGGCGTGGGCGGGGGGGGCGTGGCTGTGGTCCCCCTGTGAGACGGCATCGGCCCTGAGTTAGCACTCTGTCGATATGAGCCTGAATTCTCCATGATGGATTCCGTGTCCATCACTAGGGTCAGACGGACGTGTCAGGACCAGGGCGGGGGACGTGCCTGGAATTTTAGCTCTGGACCAAGGAGGCGTTCCAGACATAAACCGCTAATTACGCCTGACCACACCACTGCAGCATCTGAGAGATAGATAAATAAACGAATGCAAATGAAATTACAAAGAGAGACAGAAAAAAAACTGTGGCCACAGTATGCCTCTCTGTGGGTGAGATGCATGGTGGCAGCCGGAGACGAATCCAGAAACGCTAGCAGCCAACTTCTGTGATGCTGCCTTTTTCTGAAAGATTGCACGGATAGCGGGGGGGCAGGGGCGCGGTGAAATGGGCCATTGTTTGCAGGCAGCTTCCCCACTGCTTTGGGTCCGCTCCCGCCGAACGCTCTCCGTCTGCCTCCTCGCCAGAATGGGAAACAAAACATGGACGGTCTGACTGGATGACCGTTTCAGTGACCTCACGATGTTTTTGATTTGGAATATGCCTTAGGTGACCCTGTGTTTGTGCTGGAATACAGCGGGCCTGTTTCTGTTGTTAGCGCTCCATAATTAATGGTTATTAACACCACGCTGTGTGATCATCTGTCTTATTTTTGCTCCATTGCACTTGAGACAAAAACAGCTTGAGCTCAATGGGGCCTGTATGGCCCCAGTGTGCAATGCATTGTGGCTTTTGTAGTTCATCTCAGGAATCACCATGGTGCCCAAAGCCTCTCAGGTCAGAGGTCAGAGGTCATTTATGACCCCATACAGTAATGGGCTGTAACGGTTAAAGAGGCGGTCAGCTCACCTGCTCACAGTAGGTTTGATTCCCAAGTGATGTTTTTGTTTGTACACCTGAATCTCACCTGTGAACGTCCAGCAATATTAATGAAAAATGGAAACATGGCAGTGTTTCAGCACTGAAGAGTTCTGCTGGTACAGAGTTCTGTAGTTCTTGTTCCTCAGACTAGGGCCATAGTGAACTAAAATCAAAGATCAAGAAATGCAGCAATACAGATTTTTTTATTTCTCTAATTTTTTATTTTATTAAGAAAAACAATGGGAAGCATCTGCAAGTGGAGGATATAATGCTGAGGGTGGAAAAAACCGTTAGAGACGCAGAAGGCAGAATAAATTAGGCTCCTAAATGAGGCGTGAAGCTGTTACTGAGCTTTTGTCCTCGCCCTGCCCATCACTGAGTTTACTTCAGCACAAACACACTGGAGTTTCAAAATCTGATCTTGCACCCACGATTTTGATGGAGGACATGTTTATGTGGCAATGGAGTTTGTAACTTATATAAAAATATAAAAATAAAAAATAACATATAAAAATAACATACAGAAGGAGACACAAGTGGTAGCTAGGCCTGGGGTAGAACAATCCTAGCCAAGGAGTGCTTCAGACATTTCAAACCTCCATTCAAACCCCCAAATACATCTCCATAATAAATAATTAATAATCTTATTAATTATTATTTTGCTTGATGGATGCAGGTGACCTCGTGCCGGAGCTGGAGGAAGAGCTTGAGCTCTCAGACTCTGAATATTCAGTTTCAGGCACTTAATAACTGCTCAAACCCTAACTGAGAGCTCGGTCAAATCAAAAACCAGAAACGGCCTCACCACTCCAGGATCGGGACTGCCCATGCCAGAGCTTGACTGTTGCCAGTGTGTGAAACGGACACTGCAGCCAACTCCATAAAGCACTGCATAGTTCTGTTGGGTGGACCGAAATCATACACCTGGGGAGAGAGGTGAGCGTCGTCTGGGACGGTTGCTAAGGATGACCGGGGTGTATGTTTCCATTTAATGCTTATAACAGGCAAGCATTAGCTGGGTCTACATAGGCAACCATTGTGGTGTTAGCATTGCTAGCATGTATTGTTAAAAAGTGCCCTTAAGACATTGACTAAGTGTGTCTGATTGGGTCTCGAGACTAAGTGCATTTACTAGAATCGCACCCTAGATTTTGATGTGTCCAGCTAGCATGGTGGGTGTTTGGCTCTTTCACCTTCATAAAGTGGGAATGCTCGGGCATGCTGAGCGTGACAAACATTAATGATTTGCTGATTACTCCTATCCTGCTCTTCCTGTGGTCAGGAAGCTGACCTGATTTTGGATCCTGAGGGTTGAACTCTAATTTTAGGCCCTGCCGCTGAACGCTCTTGATGTTCCTGGATTCTGCCACAGCAGATACCCTGATGGAGGTGAATGTATGGTGTGTGAAACGCTCCGCTTTGTTGCTGAATAATTCAGCTCCAGCGGGGAGCTCAAAGCTCTGGACGGTGAGAGGGTCTGTTTCGATCTCTGCCTTCCACACCAGCATCTGCTCTTCATTATTTCATTAAACCCCAGTAATTTACGTGATTTAGCATTGTAGCTACATTTATTTGACAAGCTCATGACTGAGGGCGGCAGACTGTACTTGCAGAAGTTTAGCAGAGAACCGGCAGTGGTTTGCACAGACAGTGGAGAGAGGCGAGGAGATCAGTGGAGATGATGACCTGCATACCGACCACTGATGAGCAGCGTTCCCAACCCCAGCCTGGCAGTGTTTTTTACTTTTTCATCTGTTTCCTTGTTAATTATGCAGATGTTCCCGGGTGGTTTTTGTCATGGCGGGCTCTGTGTGCTTTACGTGGGCAGTGTTTAGCTGTAGTGATGTATGAGAGCGCACACTGCTGACTGCAGAATGTTCCGGTCTTATTGGAGCTGGCATCTCCATCCTTTCACCAGCCCCTCCGCTCTCTGCCTGTCAGCCATAATAGACGCAGCGTCTGCGATAATATCACATTACCCAGCATCCTCTCAGAATGCCCGTGTGTGTGTGTGTGCGCTGGGCGCTCTTGGGGGGTGGGGGTATTGGGGATGGCTGGCTGGTGAGATTCAGCCTCCGCTCTTCGGTTGGGGGGTTTTGTCCCTCTCTTTTCTTTCGAAGAGGAGAGGAGTTTCTGTGGGGAGCTGGAGAATGCATTCAGTTCCACGTGGGCTCAAACTGCGGGGGACCAGTTGGCCTGGCGGTTGTGTGGGGGAAAATGAATATATATATAAAAATATGTAAAGTGTATTGTGTGGGCTGACTGTAGACTCATTGTCTCCCGCCATTTTTGTGGAAGGCCATCATGGAATTAGCTCAGCTGTGAATGCTGTGGTTGTGGTTTGTGAGTGTGCGTGTGTGTGTGACTGTGTGTGTGTGTGTGTGTGTGAGAGAGAGTGAGTGTGTGTGAGAGTGACTGTGTGAGAGAGAGAGTGAGAGTATGTGTGAGTGTGTATATGTTCTCCTTAGGTCAAAGCATACATAATGCAAATCCTGTTTGCTGAAGTGTTTTTCTTATACTGTAATTTAATGGGATGAGTGTGCCTTCTCTTTTTACTCAGCTTTTGTTTTTCGTTTGAACGGGAGAGTAATTAACCAGCTGCATGGATCCAGAGAAAAACGATCCTGATTTTTATTTCCCGGGTGGCGGATCCAAGATCGCTGTAGGCGCGGGGAACAGACCGTGCCGTGAGCTTTGGCTCAGCGTGAAAGTGACCTACTTCCCTCGCCTGGTTAAGCGTTCGATTTGTCGGAAAAAAAGTTTGAGTCTGGCAGCGCTCAGTAGATTCCAGAGAGGCTGTGAAGTGACAGCGAATTGGCGGACTTTACGGGAGAAGGGGGACGGGAGCAGGGAGTGGGTTAGTCGAGACTGAAGAGGGTGTGTGTATGCGCATGCATGCGTGCGTGTGTGTGTGATGGAGTGAGTGTGTGTGAGGGTGTGTGTGTGTACGTGCGTGCGTGTGTGAGTGCATGCATGCATGTGTGTGTGTGTGAGTGTGTGTGTGTGCCTGTGTGCGTGCGTGCGCGAGCGTGTGTGCGTGCATGCATGCATGTGTGAGTGAGTGAGTGTTTGTGTGTGTGTGAGTGTGTGTGTGTGTGTGAGGATGTTTTATGCAACCGTTTAACTGTTTAAAATCACTATAAGCTGTGGTTATCTGTGGTACACTGTGTATCTGCACCACAGTCACTCAGCTCAGTGGACCTGAGTGAAGCAGAAAGGGCTGTAACACAGGTGCTGGTGTCTGTTCTCACCTCAAAATCAGTTACCAGTTCGGACCCTAGAAACAACATGGCTCATGACGCAAGTTAATTAACTGTGTAATTGGCTGTTCATTGGATCAGTCCCATGCTGGGTAACAACAAAAATGCACTTTTAAAAAACTCTTTATAATTCTTTTTAAAAATTCTTTAGCATTTGGCTAACAGCAGAATTGTCATGGGCTTGGTGCTCCAGTTGGTAGATGGGAAATGAAGTCCCAGTCTCTTCTCTGACGTGTGGGATGTATGACCTGGGAAAAAGCGCTCTTTGAGATTTGCATGTGAAGGGAAATTGTGTGGTGGTGTTTTCACAGTCCAGGAAGATCTGTCCACTGAGGAGAGAGACGAGCTCTCCAACATTCGGCGAAGGAAGAAAGAGCTGCTGGACGATATCGAGGTACCGTCCCACCTCACAATTCATACCTGCACCCATCCATTGCACCAGGTCATCGTTCTCACCTTTCACTCCAGCTAGTCCTCTCTGCAGACTTTAATGTTTTTCATGTCAGCCTGTTCCCCTTGCTGTGAGAATTCAGTGTTGCCATTTTAAAGTGTCAATATGTATTATTTGTGGTCAAAAAAGTTGTCATGAACTAAGATAACTCTCGCTGGTGTTTTTTTATTAAATAAAGGTCTTTTGCTGGTGCTTTTCTCAGCCTGCAGATTGTGTTTCAGATAGACTTTTCTCAAGTGCTTATCACCTATGAATGCTTTATCCCCTATGAATGCTTTATCACCTATGAATGCTTTATCACCTATGAATGCTTTATCACCTATGAATGCTTTATCACCTATGAATGCTTTATCACCTATGAATGCTTTATCACCTATGAATGCTTTATCACCTATGAATGCTTTATCCCCCAAGTCATATCTACTTTGAGAGCTCTGGTACTTGACAGGAAAACCTTGATATTACTGATGTTGACATCAGATACGGAACTGCTGATATCAAAACATGTAATATTTTGAGTCATAGTCAGGTTTGCACAGAACACAGCCGTGTGGATCGCTGTCTTGTCGTGACATTTTTGTTGTCTTTGCCGTTCGCAGCGGTTGAAGTTTGAGATCGCTGAAGTCATGACGGAGATCGAACAGCTGACCTGCATGGGGGAGAGGTGAGCGAAGCAGACCTGCCATCTCTTTCTTTTCTCCCTCTCTCTCTCTTTCTTTCCTCTGTCTAATTCTCTCCACTGTTTCTCATTCCCTTATTCTCCCTCTCATTCTCTCTTTCATTCATCGTTTTATTCAGTCTCATTATTTTTTTCTTTCTCACTGTGTCACACACTCTCTCTCTGTCATTTTCCCATTTCTCGACTGACTTAAGCAAGTATAAAAGTCTGTATTCTTGGTTTGTAATAAAAGGGAACTGAAAGTCTCTCTCATCCTCTGTCTGTCATTAGGGATCTTAGGATTGTGTCTCTGTGAGCACAGTTCTGATGCTGACTAATTTCTTGGTTAACTTTGTAGTTAGCTGTTTGGTGAAATGAATGTGGTTTTCCTGAAAATGGGCAGTTAATTATGTTGATGAAGTAAGTGAGGGAGAACAGCTGGATATATATAATATAATATAATATAATATAATATAATATAATATAATATAATATAATATAATATAATATAATACAGGCTATTTTACATCATGCTCTTCATTTTATTTCTAGCGTTTTTTGTTTTTCTCCATAAAAATCTTTTCCTCTGTATCTTGCCTTTGTCTCTATTTTTCTTTCTGTCTTGTATTTCAGTCTCTCTCGGTCTCTTTCACTCTCAGTTTAACCTCTGTGCTCAGCCTGCTTCGGCCCCCTCTTCTCTCTCTAAGTCTGTCTCACACCTCATCGCCCGGGTTTGTTTTTTTTCCATCCAACAAAAGCCTGAAAGCTGGAACGCGAGGGCCTTTTCTTCGGCGTATAAGCCCTTTAATCACGCCGTAACTCCGCCGCGTCGCACACCTGCTCCCGCGCGCGAGGCCACATTGTGTGGTGAGCAGGAGCACCCGTCTCCACCGCCATCGCTAAATGCTGTTATTGACGGCGTGTCACCGCACCCCGCGGACGCACTGACTGGCGGATTAGAGCATAACGCAACACATTAATCTCTGCTGTGTGTGTCTGACTACACCTGCCTGCGCTGGCGGAAGGGATACGCTCATCTGCCAGCGACTCTGAGACAGATCCATGGGCCCTACTGTGGCAGTGACTTAAAATCCAAAATGCGTACAGTAAATGATATTTCTCATGTTTATTATTAAATTATTCAAAATTATTATGGATAAAGTTCAAGTATATTGGTAGCATCTTTTGAACCAGAGACTGTAATATAAATAAAGAGATAACATGTACACAATCCCAAGTAATTTACATATATTTATTGTTTGTTTGTGTTGATTTTGGTGGGAGGCACAGCTACAGTATATATTTAAAATAATAATAAGAGTTTTGCTGTTTCTCATTTAATATGAATATAATATTATATATACTATTATTATAGCTTCTTCAGATTTTTCCAGACGAATATACTTTATTTAAATTTGTTTCATCTGTAATTTGGGGGCAAAACCAGACAGAAAGTGGTTATTCTCTTTACCGCTAGAGCTGTTATCTGCTGGGGCACAACCATGTGTCCTGTGCCCCATGAGGAGATGTGACCCCCTCCCCCCAATTATAGATAACATTTCTGTGGCCCTGTTTGAGCCCTGGCCCCCCAAACCATTCAGGGACTTCACACTGCATGGTGGTTATCTGCACACAGGCAAACGTTTTCTCGTGTTCGGTCACGGAAGCAAACAGTTTCTCGATGTTTCACTTGCAGCAAGTCCTCACAGAGGAACAAGCAGATCGCCGTGGGCAGGAAGAAGTTCAACATGGACCCTAAGAAGGTGAGTCACACCTGGTGCTCAGGTGCCTCTCGGCCACACCTGGAGTTTCATGTTGACGATACTCTACATGTCGGTTTTACTTTCATGTTTAGCAGATGCTCTTCACCAGAGCGACTGGCACAGCTTCCATGTTCACAGACTATCCATTTATGTAGCTGGATACTTACTGACCAAGAAAATGGCAGCACCCTGTTGCGCAATTTTCTCAAGAAATAACATCAGTCAGTGACCCCCCCGCCCCCCAACTGTCCTACTGAAGGAGAGCTGGCAGAAGGTGAACTGGTCTAGATGTGGGTTCAGATACACCTATAAGGTAATGCAGATCCACTGGAGATCCATGCTCAGGTGTAGCTGAATCCAAAGGTAACGCTGACATGAGAGCCACGTTAGCGGAGCCAAATTTGAGCGAATGTAAGCTCGCCGATCTGGGCAGCCCTCTATGTTAGGACGATATAATGTAAGCTTGCCGGAATTGAGCGTAAATCAGCTAACGTAACGCACTGATCTGGGTGACAGACGGCTGGAGAATCCGCCAGGGGTGGCCTTTGCTAATCTCTGAATGCAGCCGCTGATCGCTGTCACTCTTTAAGGCTACACCGCGGTAATCGCCGCTAAGCGAGATAATTGCTGGAGTGTGGAGACGTTGGCGTTGCTGCTCTCGAAGTGCTTTAGCTGTAAAGAGGTTTGCAGTCACTGATAAGCTGGGCGTAAATGACTCCTTAATGCTTTGCGTTGCTTGAAACAGGTATTACAATTATCATGAAAGCCCTGAGGTACAGTAGCTACGTGGTATTTAGCGTAAAGCCAGTAAATAAGAACACACGATCTGTTTGCACTGTATAATTACTGCATTTTGGTTTTGCAGAAATAACTGGCAGGTAAGTCACTGTGATGCTGCTCGGCTAAGCTGTGCTTGTATGAGAAATTATCAGTATTTTGTACCATGGCAAACAGGAAAACAACACATTAGCAAGCTGCTATGGCATTTGAAATGTGCTTTATTTGATACAGTAATTTATTTTTATTTTATATTTATTTTTAATTGTGAAAACATGTTTGTTCATTACTTTTATTCTGCTTTTTCAGTGTATACAGTCAATAAGGTTAACGAATGAACCATTTAAATGTTTTAAAGTGGGCCCTTTATTTAACCCTTTCCTCCCCAGGGGATCCAGTTCCTCTGGAGAACGACCTGCTGCAGCAGACTCCAGAGGACATCGCCCAGTTCCTCTACAAAGGCGAGGGCCTCAACAAGACCGTCATCGGAGACTACCTGGGCGAAAGGTGAGCCTAAATTCTGCTCTTCAGCTCTCCACAAACAAAGTCCCTTGCTTCAGTTCTCTACCAATAGAAAAGCCCCTTGCTTCAGCTGTCCACCAAATTAAAGCCCCTTGTTTCAGCTCTCCACAAATAACAAAGCCCCTTGTTTCAGCTTTCCACCAATAGAAAAGCCCCTTGCTTCAGCTGTCCACCAAAATTAAAGCCCCTTGTTTCAGCTCTCCACAAATAACAAAGCCCCTTGTTTCAGCTTTCCACCAATAAAAAGCCCCTTGCTTCAGCTCTCCACCAGCTAACAACTAACTCTCCTTTCAACTAACAAAACAGGTTTGTGCTTCTATACTCCCACCAATGAAAAAGCCCTGCAGTTTTGATCTCCTGCCAATACTACATTTTTACAAACAGCCGGTGAACGGACAGTCCACCCCTCTCTTCTCCAATCCCAACTGCAAAATAACCGACGGCATCATTCCCATCTCATCGCTTTAAAAATCCACCGTAAATCCTGGGCCCCTTAAGCTTCAGGAAATGAAGTCTGGATTTTTAAAACAAAAAAATATATTATTGTCCAAAAACGATGAGCAGGCTTTGCTGCGATAAAGGAGGCCACCGCAGGAGCACGTGTTTCTTATCTCTCAGGAAGAGCGCTCGCTGCTTCCCCCTCAAACCCAGCGCTTTATCAACAAAACAAGTTTGTTTTTGCTCATGGGGAACTGTGGCCTGTGTCAGCCAATCACATCGTCCCATGGGGTCACATGAGGGTCAGAGTCGGACCATGTGCAGCTGTCATTCAGGTCTGAAGGCTTGCATCTGCATCTGCATCTGGCCTGATCAGTGTCTGCTCATGATGGATTAGGATAACATGGTGAGGGAAGAATGATCTCAGTCCTGGAGATGGCCACAGTGTCTGCAGGTTTAACTCCAGTCCTGGAGGGCCGCAGTGTGTGCAGGTTTAACTCCAGTCCTGGAGGGCCGCAGTGTGTGCAGGTTTAACTCCAGTCCTGGAGGGCTGCAGTGTCTGCAGGTTTAACTCCAGTGCTGGAGGGCTGCAGTGTCTGCAGGTTTAACTCCAGTCCTGGAGGGCCACAGTGTCTGCAGGTTTAACTCCAGTCCTGGAGGGCCGCAGTGCCTGTCCTGGAGGTTTAACTCCAGTCCTGGTCCTGGAGGGGGCAGTGTCTGCAGGTTTAACTCCAGTCCTGGGGCCAGGGCCAGTCAGTGTCTGCAGGTTTAACTCCAGTCCTGGAGGGTCTGCAGGTTTAACAGTGTCTGGTTTAACAGGTTTAACTCCAGTCCTGTGTCTGCAGGGAGCAGTGTCTGCAGGTTTAACTCCAGTCCTGTAGGGAGCAGTGTCTGCACACAGCATGCAGACATTGAACACCCAAGAAAGGCCTCCTCAGGGTTTTTTCCAGGTTCCTCCTATAGTGGAAACTGAAGATGTTTTGTCCTAACCTAACCCTAACCTTCAGTAAACCCAAACCACCCAGAATACAGCAGGCCCTGCCTCACAGCCTCAGTGTCTCTGTGTGTGACTCCTGTACTGAAAGGGTCTGGCTCATAAACAGCAGCTGCACGACGGGCAAACCTGGGTGGGCAGGTAGGATGGGGTAATTACAGGTGATAGCGGGGAGGGGAACCCCAACGGGCCATCATTACTGTGTAACTATGGGCTTCAGTGCTAAGGCAGGGGCGAGGGCGGGGGTGGGGGGGGGGGGGCGGAGTAAAGAGCCTCAGCCACCAGCTGCTGAGCACCCAAAAACCAAACGGTCGCTAATGTCCTTCCTCCTGCTCTGTTAGGTTTTATGGCTTCATTTTATGTGCTGATCAAGTGTAAACGTTTGCTGATAACGCCCATGTTAGCATGCTAACAGGCTCTGCTCTGAGCCTGGCCTTCCTGTGTTGATTTAAGAGCGCATTTGGCCGTATGGACAGAGTACACACGTGTGTGTTTGTTCATTAAATATATCACCGATGACTCCCTCAAGTAATACATTAAAAGCAGTGTAATATTTCTTTGCCTCTCACGTATGTGTGGCCTTAATGAACTTTGACGCAGATTAACTAATAATGTATTTTTACAGAACTAAAAAATGAATAAAATGTAATGCCTGAATGAATTATGAGTTACCGAGGAGTTGGGGACAGATCCCGGTGTGGTTCAGGCTGAATCAGGGGACCTTGTTTGTGGATTCGTGAGAAAGTCAGTCCTGTCTTTCTAAAAGAGTTATCTCTCTTTCCTTTCCTTCCTTCCTCCCTCTCTCTCTCTCTCTCTCTCTCTCTCACACAGGGATGATTTCAACATTAAAGTCCTGCAGGCGTTTGTGGAGCTGCATGAGTTTGCTGACCTCAACCTTGTACAGGCCTTAAGGTAAGACACCAGAATCTGTTGCAAAGATTAATATTATACTGAATTCATGTGATAATATATGTGTAAGTTTCACTTTCTGTGTTCCTGTGTCTCTGTCCCCTTTCTCTCTCCCTCCCTCCCTCCCTCCCTCCCTCTCTCTCCCCTCCCTCCCTCCTCTCTCTCTCTCTCTCCCCTTTCTCTCCCTCCCTCCCTCTCTCTCTCTCTCCCTCCTCCCTCTGTCCCCACCCTCCCTCTCTCCCTCCCTCCCTCCCTCCCTCTCTCTCTCTCTCCCTCTCTCTCTCTCTCTCTCTCCCCCCTCTTAGGCAGTTTCTCTGGAGTTTCCGGCTTCCTGGAGAGGCTCAGAAGATTGACAGGATGATGGAGGCCTTTGCATCGCGGTACTGCCAGTGCAACCCAGGAGTCTTCCAATCAACAGGTCAGACATAGGACAGGGGCGGGGCTAGACTTGGGAGCCTTCCAATCAACAGGTCAGGCATAGGACAGGGGCGGGTCTATACTTGGGAGCCTTCCAATCAAAAGGTCAGACACAGAGTAGGTTGAAGGGCCAGATCCTGGAGAGCTGCAGGGGTTGCTGGTGAGGTGTGTGAACAGAACGGAAAAATAAGCCAGTTAGGTGCGACTCAGAGTAATAATGAACAGAGACAAGAGCCCACCTTACTGGCGGTGGAGCCGGCAGCTAGGGTCAGGAAGGGGCAGGGCCAAACAGCAAATGGGTGGGGTTTTAGAAGTACAGGAGAGAGGCAGGAGGGGTTTACGCTGTTGCCAGGAAAAGGACAAACTGCACTGTACTTCATTTTAAGATTGTGGCGGAGGCAGCAGACGTTGCATCAATCTCTCCTGGCTCCCGCCGTCTGACCTGAGATTTATCTGTGTTTACGGCTCCCTGGCCATTTGGCTGATTAGATTGTATTTTCTTCCTGCTTCAAATTTAATAACGTGATTGATCTTGAGTCAATAACGACCGGGAGCAGGCTGCACGTGCTGGTCAGACTCGCCGCCGTCAGGCGAGTGTAGCGGGGGAGGGCAGCGTGTTAGTGCGTGCGTGTGCACATACGTGTGCCAGGTCTCCATTGTGTGCTGCACCCCCCTCACCACAGCTGCCATGTTTAAGTACACGTGATTTGCGTGTTTGTGTATCTGACTGGCGTGTCCGTTTAACGTCACTGTCTGTGTGTCTGTGGAGATGTGTTACATGCTGTCCGCTCCTTTGCGTGTTTGTGTGCGTGTGATGCATGTGATTTGTGCGTTTGTGTGTGCGTGTGATCGGCGTGTTTACATGCATGGCCTGTGTCTCTGCAGACACCTGCTATGTGCTCTCCTTCGCCATCATCATGCTGAACACCAGCCTGCACAACCCCAACGTGCGCGACAAGCCGGCCGTGGAGCGCTTCATCTCCATGAACCGCGGCATCAACGACGGCGGGGACCTCCCCGAAGAGCTGCTCCGGGTACGAGAGCTCACACCAAGCCACGCCCCCATTATGGAACACTCACACTAAACCACGCCTTCCATGGAACACTCAAGCCAATTGGCTGCCGCCCTTATCCATAGCATCTTACACAGATTACGTTTGAACTCACTCTCATTTATACAGCTGGACACGTACAGGAGCAATTCAGGTGAAGCACTTTTCTGAGGAGCTTGCACATGTCAGCATTTTCACACCCTTTTCTGTAGTTTCCTGAAGTCCTTTTAAAGAAGCACTGCTTAGTTTTGAGGCCTCTTGTCCAGGACATTATGATAAATAACTGGGCTCCAAACTGACCTTGCTGGGTAAATAATGTTTTAAAAATTCTTTCTTTGCTGTTTTTGGGCAGAATTTGTACGAAAGCATCAAAAACGAGCCTTTCAAAATCCCAGAGGATGACGGAAATGACCTGACGCACACATTCTTCAACCCCGACAGAGAGGGCTGGCTGCTTAAGCTGGGTGAGTGGGGGTCCACAGAGAGGGGGGGCCCAAAATAATAATAGTGATTATTATTAATATTACTGTGTACATGTAACTGGCGTGTTTGTGTATATAATGACGACCACCATTTTAGGGGAACATTTAGAAAAAAAATAGGGGAATACTTTTGTATGGTAAAAATCAAATGTGGAAAAATAAATAATATGTTAATAGTCACGTATATACAGTATATGTATGATTTCATATACAGTAGTAATTATGATGTATTGTTATAGACATGCTGCATGGCGTGGCGGTAGCAGTCCGCCATGGTGTTATGGTCGTGAGTGGCCAGTAACGACACCGGCGGCCATCGCAAGGCTCAGCTGGGGACTTTACCCAGCATACATCTGTCCCGCTCATTATGCGTTAATTTGCTTTAACGATGGCAGATGATTTCGGTCCGTCTCAGCGGCCGCTCCGGGGGTCTGCTGTTGCCCCTGGCGACGCTGCTGTCCGCCCCCCCTCTCCTCAGAGACCTCTCCTGGGTAAATAAATAAAAGGTAGAATGCTGAAGTCCCCAAATGAAACGCCCTTGAGATGAAAGCGTTCCCGTGTTCAAAGACCGGCTCGTGCTTCCAGACGCAGTGACCCGTTGGGGCCACAGTGACGTTAGCTCACAGTTTCCACTTCGGACAAACTGGGTGCCCTGAAATGGTTGGCGGAGTGCGGCCTACATTCTGTGACTGGGCTGCCTTTAGCAATTAGCGGCGTGTGCGGATGGGACACCGAGAACAGCACAGAGTCCTCCAATCAGAGGTTAGCTGGGGAGATCAAGCACAGGCACCATTGCGACTCCTTAGTTAGATCGTATAAAGACAGATGAAATGGCTAAAAACTTCTGGAGGCAGATATCATGTCTTTACTGCATGCACGCGCTGCGTCACGGCTAGTGTCTTTAGCATCGATATCCAAAAACAGTGGGGGTGTACGCAACTGCAGTCAGCATGTTTAAATTTGCATGATCACACAGAGACAGCCAAACAGCTAAAAACTCCTAAAGGTAGATATAGTTTATTTACAGCGCGTAGATAATAATTCTGTCACACTCCAGCTCTTGTATTTCTGGTCTGCTCTTCCCCTTTCTTTGGCGAGATTGTCATCACTGACACCCATGTGACTTCTCTACCTTCCTGCAGGAGGAAGAGTGAAGACCTGGAAACGACGCTGGTTCATCCTCACAGACAACTGTCTGTACTACTTTGAGTACACCACAGTATGTATTCACTGCCTCTACCTCAACTCACACACAGCAGTAACCCAGTGGCTGAGGCCACGGTTTACACTGCAGTTCTGTTTCTGCATTTGCACTCTGACCTGACAGGTCTCCCTCTCTCTCCCTCCCCTCCCTCTCTCCCTCCCTCTCCCTCTCCCTTTCTCTCTCTCTCTCTCCTCCTCTCTCTCTCTCTCTCTCTCTCTCTCTCTCCCTCCCTCCTCTCTCTCTCTCTCTTTCTCTCCCTCTCTCCTCTCTCTCTCTCTCTCTCTCCCTCCCCCCTTTCTCTCTCCCTCTCTCTCTCTCCCTCCCTCTCTCTCTCTCTCTCTCTTTCTCAGGATAAGGAGCCGAGGGGAATCATTCCTCTGGAGAATCTGAGCATCAGGGAGGTGGAGGAGCCCCGGAAACCGGTGAGCACGGTGACACACAACATCGCACACTGACACACAACACACAATACACAACTGCACACTCACACACAATACACAACCGCACACTCACACACAACACACAAACACACAACTGCACACTCACACACAATACACAACCGCACACTCACACAACACACAAACACACACACACTCACACAACTGCACACTCACACACACACAAACACACATACTGCACACTCACACACAATACACAACTGCACACTCACACACAATACACACACTGCACAAACACACACACACACTCACACAATACACAACTGCACACTCACACACAACACACAATACACAACTGCACACAACACACAAACACACAACTGCACACTACACAAACACACAACCGCACACTCACACACAATACACAAACACACAACACACGCTCACACATAATACACAACCACACACAATACACAATACACAAACACATGTGTGTGTGCATGTGTGTTTAAATGTGTGTGTGTGTGTGTTTCTGTGCATGTGTGTTTAAATGTGTGTGTGTGTGTGTGTGTGTGTAAATGTGTGTGTGTGTGTGTGTGTGTGTCTGTGTGTGTTTAAATGTGTGTGTGTGTGTGCATGTGTGTTTAAATGTGTGTGTGTGTGTGTCTGTGCATGTGTGTTTAAATGTGTGTGTGTGTGTGTGTGTGTGTTTAAATGTGTGTGTGTGTGTGTGTGTGTTTAAATGTGTGTGTGTGTGTGTGTGTGTGTGTGTGTGTAAATGTGTGTGTGTGTGTGTGTGTGTGTGTGTGTGTGTGTGTGTGTGTGTGTTTAAATGTGTGTGTAAATGTGTGTGTGTGTGTGTGTAAATGTGTGTGTGTGTTTAAATGTGTGTGTGTGTGTGTGTGTTTAAATGTGTGTCCTCTTGCAGAACTGCTTTGAGCTGTACAACCCCGGGCACAAAGGCCAGGTGATCAAGGCCTGCAAGACGGAGGCAGACGGCCGCGTGGTGGAGGGCAACCACGTGGTTTACCGAATCTCCGCCCCCACGCCCGAGGAGAAGGAGGAGTGGATCAAGTCCATCAAGTAAGTGTGGAGCCTTGAACCTGTTTGCCTGTTTCAGCCAACGGATACAGCCCTGTGTGCCAGGCTTATACCTCTCTGCTAGCCCTGTGTGCCAGGCTTATACCTCTCTGCTAGCCCTGTGTGCCAGGCTTATACCTCTCTGCTAACCCTGTGTGCCAGGCTTATACCTCTCTGCTAGCCCTGTGTGCCAGGCTTATACCTCTGCTAGCCCTGTGTGCCAGGCTTATACCTCTCTGCTAGCCCTGTGTGCCATGCTTATACCTCTGCTAGCCCTGTGTTCCAGTCTTATACCTCTCTGCTAGCCCTGTGTGCCAGTCTTATACCTCTCTGCTAGCCCTGTGTGCCAGGCTTATACCTCTCTGCTAGCCCTGTGTGCCAGTCTTATACCTCTCTGCTAGCCCTGTGTGCCAGGCTTATACCTCTCTGCTAGCCCTGTGTTCCAGTCTTATACCTCTCTGCTAGCCCTGTGTGCCAGGCTTATACCTCTCTGCTAGCCCTGTGTGCCAGGCTTATACCTCTCTGCTAGCCCTGTGTGCCAGGCTTATACCTCTCTGCTAGCCCTGTGTGCCAGGCTTATACCTCTGCTAGCCCTGTGTGGCAGGCTTATACCTCTCTGCTAGGCCTGTGTGCCATGCTTATACCTCTCTCTGCTGTGTGGCAGCCCTGTGTGGCAGGCTTATACCTCTCTGCTAGCCCTGTGTGCCAGGCTTATACCTCTCTGCTAGCCCTGTGTGCCAGGCTTATACCTCTCTGCTAGCCCTGTGTGCCAGGCTTATACCTCTCTGCTAGCCCTGTGTGCCAGGCTTATACCTCTCTGCTAGCCCTGTGTGCCAGGCTTATACCTCTCTGCTAGCCCTGTGTGCCAGGCTTATACCTCTGCTAGCCCTGTGTGGCAGGCTTATACCTCTCTGCTAGGCCTGTGTGCCAGTCTTATACCTCTCTGCTAGCCCTGTGTGGCAGTCTTATACCTCTCTGCTAGCCCTGTGTGCCAGGCTTATACCTCTCTGCTAGCCCTGTGTGCCAGGCTTATACCTCTCTGCCAGCCCTGTGTGTGCATGCTTATACCTCTCTGCTAGCCCTGTGTGCCAGGCTTATACCTCTCTGCTAGCCCTGTGTTCCAGTCTTATACCTCTCTGCTAGCCCTGTGTGCCAGTCTTATACCTCACCATTGCAAGCCAAAAGCAATGAATTTCACAGAAATAAATTCACAGATTTTTCAGGACATACCCAGAATTTTCTACCAATTACGTGGCCTCAGTGAAGGCAGGTCCAAAGAGAGACTGGTGCTTTGAGACTCAGGGAAGAGGCCGAATCCGGAGAGGAACCATGTTCCAAAAATGAGCCCTCTCTGGAGCATGTGAGCAGCGTCTGAGCTGGCGTGGATCTGGCCTGGCGTTCGCTTGCGGTAGGCTCTGTTACAGGACGATAAGACGAGAGCCCCTCAGATCTCAGGATCTGCCCATGCGGGCTCTGAGTCTGCAGGAGCTGCGAGGACCGAAAGGGACGTTTGTGCTGCGGCCTGCGCGATAAGGCGACCTGGCTCTGAGTTATCTGCCCCATGAGGGCTCAGTCCTGCCTCAGACAAAAACACACCGCTGATTAAATAAAATAAAAAAAACCCAACTACATTCTGCTCTACAAAACTGGATTTGGCACAGCGTGTGTCTTTGTTCTTTATCTTCTTTGTTCCTTGTCCTGAGACTCTGCGTTACTTAGCCGACCGTTAAGCATGCCCTCGGTCGATACTAAAGGATTTTTACCCAGTAAGAGGAACAGGGAAATGGAGCACCTTTTCAGAGACCTGAGATAAAGAGCTCCTGGTGCTCTCCTAGCAGTGAGCATGCTCCTCTATGCCTGTACATACTCCTATATGAGTGAGTGGGTTAGTGTGTGAGCATGCTCCTCTATGCCTGTACATACTCCTATATGAGTGAGTGGGTTAGTGTGTGAGCATGCTCCTCTATGGCTGTACATACTCCTATATGAGTGAGTGGGTTAGTGTGTGAGCATGCTCCTCTATGCCTGTACATACTCCTATATGAGTGAGTGGGTTAGTGTGTGAGCATGAGTGAGTGGGTTAGTGTGTGAGCATGCTCCTCTATGCCTGTACATACTCCTATATGAGTGAGTGGGTTAGTGTGTGAGCATGCTCCTCTATGCCTGTACATACTCCTATATGAGTGAGTGGGTTAGTGTGTGAGCATGCTCCTCTATGCCTGTACATACTCCTATATGAGTGAGTGGGTTAGTGGTTATGGATTTGCAGGATACAGACTCACTGGATGTTGGCGTTATTTTCTAAGTCTGGAGTTATTTTCACATTAATCATGTGAATGTACTCATGTTCTGCCACATCGTATACTGTGCTGGGTGAAGACCAATGTCCGATTATATAGTGTATAAAGTAGTATAATGCAATGTAATGTCTGCTAGTGGTTGGTAACTGGTTGGTGAGTGGTTATCAAGTGCTTGGTAAGTGGTTGGATTTGCAGGATACAGACTCACTGGATGGGATTTTCTTCTGGAGTTATTTTCAGTCTGTTCGGAACAGGTGATGTTTTTGTTCCGCTGCCGCTTCCTCTTTGATCAGAGAGGGGCGGGGTTGCAGCGAGAGCCTAGCTCTGTGTGCGTTACAGGTGTGTGAAGGCCTTTTGAAGCTGTGTGTGCGTTACAGGTGTGTGCAGTCCTTTTGAAGCTCTGTGTTATGCTTCACTCTTAATTAGATTATATTCAGCATGCCTGCAGTCGGGAGGCTTCTGTAATCACTCTAGAGTCTGCCACAGGAACACGCTCCACTTACAAACACTCTGCACAGCTGCTCCATTAAAACACAGACTGTCATCTTACAGCAATCATTTTACACACATGTTTACACAGCTGCAGGTTAGTATACAGTGCATATTTTCTGATTTAATTTGAATTTGTACATACAACACAGTAAGATGAAGGTATCGTGCATGTTTTAAGTTTAGTGCATGTCATTCTTTTGCGTGACGTTTTTTGTTGATCTGAGGCCCTCTCTTTGGAGGGGGGGATGGCTTGTTCTCTCGTTCTCTCGTGTTTGCTGAGGAAATGGAGAAAGCAGCTCAGTTCTGTGCAGGTTCTTGCGCTCTTATTCTATTGCACTGAACCGATTAATTACCAAAACACACTGTACCTCACCAAACATCCCTCCTCCCATCTAGGGTTGGAAAATGGGGGGAGGTCTGGGGGGGCATGAGGGACCCCCCAGATGCAAGAAAAATGACATCATTTTACTGATATATTTAGCCCTCTGCTGTGGTTTCTCACACCATCAAACCCCAACTCCCAAAACATCCTTTCTGCATATAGACCCCCCCTAAAAGTTGCATTGTCAGGTTTTGTCAAGGGTGACCCTTTCCCCTTTCAAATGTTTCCTACACCCCATCCAGAGAATACCTGTGTGTGTAAGAGTGTGTGTTAGTGTGTGTGTGAGGGGGAAAGGCAGTATGAAGGAGAATGTGTTTGTAAGAGTGTGTGTGTGTGTGTGTGTAAGAGAGAGAGAGAGAGAGCATGAAGGAGAATGTGTGTGTGAGTCTGTCTGTGGTGAGGGTAAACTCCTATCTTAAATTTTGGATAGAGCTATGGAATTCTTCAGTGTGTTATTCATATCAGAATACTCAGGAATTATTGATGAGGCAGCGTGCGTGAGGTGGCGGGTGCCCTACCTTAAATCAGCAGCAATATGGAAGCTCTCAGTGCGCTTTCAGAACGATTTTACACTCCACAGCTGTTTCACCCTCGTTAGCGTGTGGCTTCTGTGGTATTTTAAGGAGAACGCTCGCGGTTTTTTAAAACCGTTAACACCATTTTTTTTAACAAAATACTGAGAAGATTGTCTGTCTTTTGAGGACCAGAATTTAGATGGACTGAAATATATGCACTGTGGAAGGTTAAAAGCTGCTGCTCTTTGAGCGCAAGCGCTAACGGGATTTTCAGCCGTAAAACCTTCTCTCTCTGGCGTCACTGCCATTCTTCCACACTTGATACTATTAGTGTGGAGCGGTTTGGTGGGTGAATGGGCGCATCCCAAATAAGCAGGTTGTTGTGTTTATTTTGGGAGATGTGTGGTAATCTCTGCCCGATCGTGAGCAGCGGCAGACGGTGCGAAAGGTAGTGCGGTAGAGCAGGGGCAGGATGAATTCTGCAGAAACTCGCAGACGGAACCTGGAGGGAAGAGAATCTTCAGAAACCATGGAAACCAAACTGGGTCACAGCATAAACTTTTTTCCTTTTTTTTGATCGTGTTATGGAGAGAGAGGGGCAACATTTCCACATCAAAGACGTTTGGAGTCTTTTTCCTCCCCTCAGTGCGTATGTGGGCGCATTATTTATTTATTTCCATCTTATTTTAATTTGTCTCTTCCGTTCCAGGGCCAGCATCAGCAGGGATCCTTTCTACGACATGCTAGCCACAAGGAAACGACGGATCGCTAACAAGAAGTGAGGACACTGACGCACGGCCATGCGGTCCGTCCGGGCGCCGCGGCGCCCACTTCCGTTTTTTGTCATTTTTTTTTTTCTCAAAAGGATTCTCAGCCCTTGCATGGTCACCCGAAAACGCACAGGCTCAGAGAAACTGAACCGGGACCAAAACGGAGAAGCAAAAGGCGAGAGACGATCAGAAACAGCACGCAACAAGGCTCTTGCTCTGCCTATATGTTACTTTTTTCCTGTATAAATTACCGTCAGTGTCCCCAGCCCCACCCCTTTTCCTGTGACTGTATGACCCTCCTTGTGTTCAGGTCGAGTAACCCCAGTACAGCTTTCACTACAGGGATGTACAGCGTGGTGTGTGTATGCAGCGTGTGTATACAGCGTGTGTATGCAGCTGTTCAGCTGTGTATACAGCGTGATGCAGCGTGTGTATGCAGCGTGTGTATGCAGCGTGTGTATACAGCGTGTGTATGCAGCGTGTGTATGCAGCGTGTGTATACAGCGTGTGTATGCAGCGTGTGTATACAGCGTGTGTATGCAGCGTGTGTATGCAGCGTGTGTATGCAGCGTGTGTATGCAGCGTGTGTATGCAGCGTGTGTATGCAGCGTGTGTATACAGCGTGTGTATGCAGCGTGTGTATACAGCGTGTGTATACAGCGTGTGTGTACACGTGGTGTGTGTAACGTGTGTAGTTTCAGCGTCTTGCAGCGTGTGTATGCACGTGTGTATGCAGCGTGTGTACAGCGTGTGTACACAATGCAGCGTGTGTATACAGCGTGTGTATGCAGCGTGTGTATACAGCGTGTGTATGCAGCGTGTGTATACAGCGTGTGTATACAGCGAGCCTCCTTTGTATGTGTGTAATGGTCGATTTGAGTGGACAACTAGTTTCTCTTGCATGCACACTTGTACACACACAAGCACACATGCACACAAACACACACAAGCACATATACTTTAAACCAGGCATTGTAGCATTTATGTATGAATAGTATGTGAAACCAGGCATTTTTGATAATGGAGAAAAACTTGGCTTCAGTGTCAGTGTAAGGTAAAGGATGTTGACTGACACGAGAAAGATAAAAAACAGGCGAGAGACATGCAGGAAGGAGACAGAACTATGACTGAAGACACAATACTGTGCTCTGTGTCATGTGACCTCATGTGTCATGTGACCTCAGCCAATCACACCGAAAAAATCTGGCAAAACCCTGTTTCTAAGTTCCACAAAAAGCAGAACAGCTTGTGCTAAAATATGACAAAGAATATAAGAAAAATATTTTTCGTTATATGTCAAAATATTCTATGTAAAACTCAGTATGTTAAAACCTGTATAAATTATCATTTTCATGTATGTAATTGCATATAATGGATTATATATTCTATAATACATTTTAACTTTGGCATAATGATTTATTAGAGTATTTGTAAATATATTGGGTATTTTGACATATATAAAATGTGTCCCTTACATTTTACCATCCCTGTTTAACAACACTCTGGCCATGTACTGCTAAATAGACTACAATATTGACACTTAGGCCTGTTGATTTCTTACAGGAAAGCTCTTAGGTTGTAATTACATATTCAAAAGCTAGTCTGTAACATAATTAAAAAAACATTTTGGCCCTGAACAGTTTTATAATCAGCTGGACTGATTGCATGTAGCCTGTGGTTTGAAACATGCAAGATCTTATTTAAAAAGAGTTCACTCCTTCTCTCTCAGTGAAGGGTGGGGTACCGAACAGTCGATTTAAGCTTTTTTTTTATTTCCAAGACTGGAGTCGGAGCAGGGGGCAGACGTTTATGTGATGTGATCCACATGTGTTTGTTTAGTTTCTGTTTCTGTAGTATGTGAGGCGTGTGGCCTCTCTGTGGCCTCGCAGTCTGCCTGTGAAATCCACTACAGCTCCAACAGCAACTTGCATCTTTGTATTTATTTTCTTTATGCTGTTGCAAAAATGGATTGTTACTGTTAAATGTAGTTAAGTTATGTGTACATAATGTATATAGATTGTATTTTTCTTGATGTTTGTACATTTTGCTGCATGTAAAACCTTAGGGCCATGTCCAGCATCAGTCAAAGTAATGCCTTCCACATGTCACAGCAGTGGAGCCATCATGCAGTGTCTGCAGGTTTAACTCCAGTCCTGTAGGGGGCAGTGTCTGCAGGTTTAACTCCAGTCCTGGAGGGCCGCAGTGCCTGCAGGTTTAACTCCAGTCCTGGAGGGCCGCAGTGTCTGCAGGTTTAACTCCAGTCCTGGAGGCCACAGTGTCTGCAGGTTTAACTCCAGTCCTAGAGGGGGCAGTGTCTGCAGGTTTAACTCCAGTCCTGGAGGGCCGCAGTGTCTGCAGGTTTAACTCCAGTCCTGAAGGGGGCAGTGTCTGTAGGTTTACAGCATAGTTACAGTGTAGTTACTGAGTTACTGTAACACTAGCATTCACACTGATCCTTCAGTAATGGGGTTATAAAGCTCTAGCCTAATGAATAGCAAAATGAAGATGAATGATGGGGACAAAGCCGGGTAAGAGTTTTACATGTGATTTCAAAATATAAGCCCTGACCCAGGGAGAATTCTTATCTTAAAATGCCTTGTGGGGCAGCAATTAAACTTTTTTTAAAACAATATATTTGAAATATTTGTGTAACAGTTGTATCTCTGAAATACCAAATCATGAATTAACAAAAAAAAAAAAATATTTAGACCCTGTTCTGTATGTGTATAAACATGATGAATAATTAAAGTCAGGTATTTGTTTACCAATAAGAGTGCTGCACTGTTTCTTTGGTCTGTCCTTATTGGCTGCTTTATACCACTCAGATACTTGAATGAACAAATAATATTTAATACTTAATTGCATGATAGCATGAAAACACCAGCAATGTGTAAGTCAAGAGAGGCAGTTTGTGGAGTTTGGTGACATACCCGGGATGCGAGTATAGGCACTTCACGCAGTTTCTCCTGATGAGGACAGCTGGTGGTTCCTGTGTCGTGAAGCCGTGAGGCGAGGTTAGTACCCTCAGAGATGCGTGTTCGCAGCATCGTGTGGCCTGTGTCCTTTACAAGAGCATTAACGTGGGATATCTTTTACCTTTTATCTCAGCGGGTTTACTGCATCTCACAGGGACATCAGTTCAATTCAGCCCTTCTACAACCGCTCCCACCTTGAAAGAACAGACAGATAGACGGGGAAATCGTCCTTTATGTGCGTGACACAACAGGGCCTGTCACCCCGTTTAAGGTAAATCACGGTTTTTCTCTTCGGCGCTACACCTGCAGAATTTAAATAACGCAGCCTACTTTACGTGGAAACACTTTTAAGGGCGCCAGTCTGTTTCAGCCTCCCATGGTCACTCTAAAAACATGTCTCTGCGTTTGGTATTTTCGATGGTCAAAGATGAACCAGTGCCCCTAATACCAGGCGAAAAGAACCCCAACTATTTTAGGAACACGGTTCTCTCTCGAAAGTAGACCGTGTCCTGCCGCCCGCTGGTGATAGAAAATACTGCAGTATATGCGAGTCCGGGTGGATCTTTTGGCACGTCTAAAAAGACTACTTTCTATCGGACTAAAATAACAGCGGGTTCCTGACGAAACATGGCGATGTGGCAGAAGGTTTGCCTCACAGGATGAGTATCTCATTAAGTATCACTCTGAGAAATGGCTGTGTGCCTCTATAATTAATTGAGGCTTGTTTTTTTTATTATCTGTGAAATGGCCATGTTTAATTGTCTGTGAAGTGTCTGTGTTATTGTCTTACTGGCAGTGAAACGGTAATGTTTCTTCCCATTAGCAGCAAAACGGCTGCTTTGTTAACAGGGTGATATCGTGGGACATGTTTTATTGGTGACATCTGTCTGCTGGATTTTTACCACCATCTCGTCTACAAAAGTGTTTTTAAGCTGCGAAAAATTGTAAAATTCCCTCACATTTGAATAAGTTATCCTGACTTTTTTTCAGGAAATATCTCGTGGTAAAAATGAAAGCTTTACGAATAAACCTGGAGTCAATGCAAAATGTGCTCCGTTACGGCGGCCACTTCCTTGTGTCGGGGACAGTCGCCATGGTTACATGCTGCCACATCGCCGTCTGAAATGATCCTGTGGTCCGGAAAGACACAGCTTGAGGTGCGCTTTTCTCCGAAAATCTGATAAACACAAGCTATTTCAGTCTGTGACATTAGACTATGGCCGACAGGCCTTTCTGACAGAGATAGGCGGGGTGCGAACAGTAGGGGGCGCTACTACACAGTGGAAAAACTACAAAAACCAATTATTTAAGTTAGAGGTTAAATTTTTAATAGGTTTTACGAAAACAGAAAACAAAAATAAACTGCTACAAAGTTCTTAATTCACATACTGCTTCATAGTGCAGTAGGTCCCTTTTTCTGTTTTTTGAAATTCAACATTTCCACCAGACTTGAGATTTTCTTTAAAACACCACTCACACAACCCACACCCACAAACACACACACTGTATTATATCGCAAGGCTATAGAGAGGCACAAGGTGGGTGGATTGTGGTGGTGGTTTGTGGGTGGGGGTTGAGGTTTACTACATTGCAACTTAACAGTTCACTGTAACCCAACACCATCCAAGTTGTCCATGTTCTGGGGACAGCGTAGCAGACAGACTCAGATTCAGGACAGAGCAGGTTGGGGTGGGGTCACTGTTTACCGGGACGGGATCGGGGGTGGAGCCCGGGGTGTGGGTGGAGTCTGTGTGTAAGGGGAGGAGTCCTTTGTGAGCAGGGTCACAGCAGAAGTGTTCTGGATGAGCTGCAGGCCTGGGTGGGGTCAGTGCAGGAGGGCAGCGGCACGGGCAAAGTGACCAAGGTTTTCACAGGACTTGAGCCAGCGCTGGACGTTGGGAGGAGCCGAGGGGGCGGAGCCCGACTGCAGCACACAGCAGGCGCACACGATGTCCGCCAGTGATAGCTCCGACCCTACCAGCCAGGAGCTCCGCCCCAGGGCGGCATTTAGCGCACGCATGACCGCCGCCCGCTCCTTGGCCCCACCTTCGGCCAGCTGGAACAGGCCGGTGTCCACCCAGCTGTCGACAGCGTGGCCGCGGCTGGGTCCCTCGGGCCCACGCCCAGGAGCTTGAACAGGAAGCGAGCCACATTCCCCTCCCCCTCGATGGGACACATGGACTGCACACTGAACTTCATCTGCGTCTTAGGCACTGCGGAGAGAGAGGGAGAGAGGGAGGGAGGGGGGGGGAGGACAGGGAGAGAGGGAAGGAGAGTGTGGAGGAGGGGGAGAAAGGGAGGGAGAGTGTGGAGGGGGGGAGAGAGGGGGAGAGGGGGGAGAAAGGGAGGAAGACAGGGGGACAGGGAGAGAGAGGGAGGGGGAGGAGAGAGGGGGAGGAGAGGGGAGGGAGGGGGAGGAGAGTGGGAGGAGGGTGGAGGAGGGAGAAAGGGGGAAGTGGAGGAGGGGGAGAGGGGGGGGACAGAAAGGGAAGGAGAGTGTGGAGGAGGGGGAGAAAGGGAGGGAGGGTGTGGAGGAGGGGGACAGGGAGAGGGGGGAGAGAGGGAAGGAGAGTGTGGAGGGGGAAGAGAGGGAGCGGAAAAGAAAGGGTAAAGGATGAGACTTAGAGGCAAGGGGACAAAGACAGGTAGAAAGGGGGAGCAAATTGATGGGAAGGAGGCAGAAAAAACCAGGAAAGATATGAGAGAGAAGAAATGAGAGAGGAGGCAGAGATAGATGGGAGAGATGGGGTTGCAGAGAGAAGGGAAAAGAATGAGAGAATATAGTGATGGGGGAGGGAGGTGAGAAGTTCAGAAAATAAGTTCATGTTGCCATGGAAGCAGCTGAGCCATCTCTTCCTCAGGTCAAAGGTCACAGTGACATTCTCACTCGTCCTGTGAGGCTGTATTTTAGAGATGTGATTTTGTAAACAGTTAAGAATAAACCACATGTCCACTGTCAGGCCCTGGGGGAAGAGTTCCTCATTATGATAGGAGCTAGGGTGCGTTCCCAGAACTTCCCATAGACTTCCAGGCATTTTATCAGCACTGAGAGTGGTACGATACTTTGCTTCCAGAAATATCTCCTGGGATTCATAAAGGGAAAATTAAACAGTACTGGTGAGTTTCCTACTCTTGTTATAATCTCGCTTCAGGTAACAATTCAAAGACATCTTACATACATTTAGCACAAGCTCTTGTCCAGAGCACAATTTACCAATTTACTGTAACCTCTGAGCCACAAGCCCAGATCCAAAATAATTACACTACAACATAAGTAACTCATCACTCTACTTCTGTGTAGCAGAGAACATGTTTCTGTTAGCGCGAATCTGTACAAGTTTCCGGAGGCAACTGAAATAACCGGGTTGCTAAATCCATGCATTAAGTGTGTCAAATTGCAGTTAACCCATTTCTGAAACAAAACGCTGGAGCCTCCTGTTTAACGGGAATGAGGGCTCTGTGATCAGCGCGTGACAGATTCATTTAGCCCGCATTAAACAGAAATCAGTACGTCCATGGAAAATTTCACCACACATGCCGTAATCTCGGCCTTCACAAAACGTTTCTTTATATTCTCATTTTATTTTAAACTTGCCATTTCATAATATAATTTATATGGGTCACCTCATTTCCTGCACTGACATTTTCATGGAGACGCTGACATGAAATTGCTCTTTTGTTGGAGGCCCAGGCTATCGTTCAGTGTGGGCAGAGCTAGAGATGGAAAGATCTGACAGAAAAGCCACAGCAGGACGGCGCTGTCTCCGCCCATCACAGATACGGTGTCAGCGCGTATTGTGCAGAGTAAGATAACTTGGGAGATTCAACAACGGATAGCTTGTATCATTCTCATGTAATCTGGCCATAGCGTTACCCAATTAATATGTCCAATTGGTTGCTAAAGCGATAAAAAAAAAAAAGATTTTTACCCACAGGGTTTTTTCAGTATGTCTCTCCAATTTGCCGTTAGACTCAAGCAGTGTCTGCTGGTTTCTAGTGGCTTCTTTTGAACGCACCACCTTATTTAAGCTTTTTAGCCAATCAATGTAAATTATTGAAACACTGCGGGAGCACCCAGTCTCCCAGCCTGCACGCTGCAGCCCCCCAGGCCTGGTGCATGTGTGATAGGCCTGCAGCAGCCCCGTAAATCTCCCCGTCCTTCTGGCTTACCGTCCTTCCATATGAGGGTGAATCCAAGCTGGAAGCGCTGGCGGATGTAGCTGTGGGGGGCGAGGGCCCAGGCTGTTGAGGAGCTGGGGGGGCACAGCGGAGGAGGGGATGGAGGAGTGGACGTGGACGGAGGACAGCACCTGGTAGCGCTGGCACAGCAGGCTGTGAAGCACCAGCAGGGAGAGGGGCGGCCGGGCAGGGTGTGCGTTAATCACCACGTCCCTCAGAGCCCCAGGTCCTGGGAGGGGGAGCACCAAAAACATTACAAACAACAACACAACATTTAACATGAAACTCTCATATAAACATAAGACAAACTTACCATGAAAGTAAATCACAAAATGAACTGAAATACATCATGAAACAAACATAAACCAAAACACACATAAAATATGACCATAAAACACAAAATAAAGCATTAAACAGTGAATAAATCATGAATTGTGAAACACAAAAATTAACCATTAAACATAACACAAACATTCAACAAACTTTAAATACTAATCTGAAAACATGAGCCATAAAACATTAAATATAAATATGAACCTTGAATATAAAACATGTCCATGGCTCCATGGCTGGTTATATTGAATTGTTTGTTATCTAATTATTTGCCTTGATAGGTTCAGCCACAGATGCCCAGATGGATGTTATGTTGTTATGTTTTTCACATTTCTGCTCTTATTCTACAGGAGGATATTACTGCACTCAAACACCCAGCTTTGCACTTGTCTTTGCCTCATAATTCACTCTGGATAAGAGCATCTGCTGAATGTCTGTAATGTAATACAGAATCATGACGGGCTCAGCCATTCAGACAGAGAGCAGTCCTGACTCCAGATGCCAATTCTCTGGTAGAGCTTCCAGATAACTTCATTAGCTTCTCCGGCCTCAGTTTCCTGCCATGTGATTGGTGCCAGCAGGTTTCAAAGGAAAGGATTTGGTTGGCTGTGGTGATTTATCAGTTCATGCACCCATTCTATTGACAGATTTAGCAAACCCTGCCTCTGTAAGCTGGGCAGTTTCATTCCACATTTACGTTTTATTTAGAGCTACTTTCACACTTCACATTTATACATGGAATCCATTCTGGAGGGTGGATATTTGCTGGGGCAAATTGGGTCAAGTACCCTAAATGCTACAACAGCTGTACCTCAGGCAGGAATTGAACCTGCAAACTCTCATTTGCAAAGCCAGGTTCCTAACAGTTGTACTACACTGCCCCCCTTATTATTGCAGTGAGAGGTTCGTCCGGCTCACAGTTATATATAAATAATTACTGGCTCAGCGGATGATGCAGGGATGAAAATAGCACATACTGCATGGCATACTTAAGGGCTGACTGGAGGTGTAGTAATGCTGCCCTCTACTGGTGGTTTCCAAGCCACCAGTTTCCGTCCACCAACTTGCTTTTTTGTAAATGAAAAGATCATCCATTTCACACACGATGGCAAACATGTGTAGTCATATGTACATTTTTTCCCCAAGAGCTTTTGAAAATAACTTTGAATAGACTAAAACTACATCTCCCATGATGCATGACTTTAAGATCTCAAACAGCTCAAGATAGTAAATGGCAGATGTGCTCTTTAAGTCCACAATACAGGCAGCTGCCACAATCTCAGACTAGGTCCTGTAACTAGGCCACTGCAGGCCCAAGCACTGTCACTGTCTAGCCAGCATTCCTTCATTATCAGGTAAGGTTATTCATCTTGCTTTTTTTCTATTACACTGGGGCTCCTCCTCTCAGGGATTCAAACCCGCAGCCCGCTTACCTTGCCCAGTAGCGAGTCAAGGTCTGCAGTCCCGGTGAGCGTTGCACTAGCGCCACCTTGCTGGGGGATGGTGGTTGCGTCCAGGTCTGCATCGGGCGTGGTCACTGTTTTGGCCAGACCATCCACCGCTGCCTTCAGTTCGTATAACCTGCGCAGGATCTCATCCTGCCGGACCTCCAGCGCCCGCACCGCGGGGTCCACCTCCCCGTTCTGAGAGAGAGGCAGAGTAAGGCTGAAGTTTACCGAGCGTTCATCTGTATTTAAACTCCCCCTCCTGCCAAACTCACATCATGACTTTGCAAAAAAAAAAAAAAAAAAAAAAACCAGGCATGAAACAGAATCAGAGAGTTGTGACATAGTAGTTGACAGAACCGGTTAGAAAGGTTTTCCATCACATCCCAAAAAAAAATGCAAAAACATTTGTCAAGGGACATGGAAAATCATTTCAGGAGGAAACAGAAATTGTCCTTTACAGCCAAAACATTTACACATTTCATGGACGTGTTCTTTTACAGACGCTGCATAGTGTGCACCCCTTTCAAACTACAGGATGTGATGTAACATAGCTGTTACCTGGACACGAGTCAAGCAGTAACATAATATCACTTTCTCTGTGCTTTAGCAAAATCAGTTAAGCTTTTCCTGCCAATAAAGTAACTTGAATTTGACAGCGATATTACCTCTTTTTCTATTTTCATAAAATTTTGACATGCACGACCAAAAATTGTATTGTGATACTTCAAAACTACACTTTTGATGCATATTTTTAGAAAATATTTGGCAAAAACACTGATGCTAATTGACTGTTATTGACAATGAATTTGACAGAAAAAGGAAAGGAGGGTTGGAGGTGGAAGAAAACAGAGAGGGAGAAAAAGCAGCAAGAGAACAGGGTTTGAAGAGAAAAGGGAAAGATGGAAGAAAGAAGAGAGAACAGATCATGAGAGTGGCTAAAACCACATGTGAATTCTCAGCAAACAGGGTAAGTAATGTTTGAGCACCAGCTCAAGCCTGTATGTAGCACTGCATGGTGGTTAATGAGTGAGAGAGTTGGTTAAGGCTGGTGTTTGATCTGGGGGCACCACACTCACAGACAGTGGGGGTGGGGGTTTGTATTCTGCAGATATAAGGTAAAGTCTCCAATCAGTGTAACCATCAACCATTTTACAGGGCCAGAATTGTTTATACTGCATTCACAGCTTAATTTTCAGAACTAACAGGAATCTAGACACACGACTTTGGAACAAGACTTTCTCCCTGCATGTTTCCTTTACACCAGATCCTGTTTGAAAGATTGCCTTTCATGGTTTCACATAGTAGGAATCCAATGTGTTTTGTTTTTTTAAATTCAAGGGGGCGTTAGTTTAACTCAGATTTGACAACCGCATACTTCAGGAGACAAATGTTTGGCATGAGGTTAACTTGGGTAAGGCAAGTTTACATATATTAAGTGAACAGGTTTGACAGGTCGACTTCGTGCTCCACAAAATGGCCTGTGAATGTTGTGCTTGGTTCCATGCTCATATCCAAATACATCTTAGGATTGATAGGGAAAACTGGGTGGGGAAAAACCACCATCCATCCAAGAGTAACCTTGATTGCTTTCACAATAATACTACAGTTTTTAACCCTGACACCTTTCTCATCCTTCAAATATTAACAATGAAAAGTAATATTGTCTGTTGCTTGTAAGATGTACCATCAAAAATGCACGTTAACGTAACGTTTACTCCCCCCTCCCTATCATCTAAATTGATGACTACAGCACAGCAATTGTAGACGTTCGACAATCCTTAACAAGGTTGTGACAATTTGTGTCACAAACAGATGACTAGCTAGCAAGATTGTCATGACCAAATGTGATAACTGCGGCTGTCGGGGAGACCGAACAATCACAGCCACGATTGCATCAGCCAAAGCAATCCCAAGTCTCTCTTGGTGGAGAACTGCCTAGCTACGTTAGCTGGTAGTGCTAACACTTTTTACTAAACCGCTTGACAACAAACGACAACAACTACTGAATAATAACAATGACCTGGCCAAAACACTGATACCGTGGCGAATTTGTTTTACTCTGATACGAATAGCAATACCAGAACAACTAACTCTCATGCAAGCTGCTAACGTTATCATACCTACACTCCACATGATCATGGTAGCTGTCAGTTTTATTACTGTTTTGTCATTTGTAGCGTTCTTTAATTCTCAGCGTTTAAATATTCGAATGCACTCCTTTTATTACTAGCTTTGGGGTCTTCTTGCCGATGTAACACTGCACATTAGCCGGAAAGCTAAGGGGCTCTCAGCTGTACACCACACTGCCTCGCTAGCATGGATGCCCACACGGCCGACTGGAAGTTACCTGGTGCGCATGCTCGCCGCAGCCGCTTCTTGGCGCGTGGACATTCGGTAACTTGTACATGCAGGTTGGCATATCAATCTTTACGTCACCACCACAGATCGGCTTTACCTGGTACATGGGCATGACTTCGGGCGACTACCTCGACAGGGAAAAACAAAAAGGACCGGTTTAGCTTAAAACTGACACTTTCGCCCGACGAGGCTATCCGTTCGCCTACGTGACGTCTCACCAAAGGAAAGAGCATAGTCTTTGTTTCGTCACATCCGGATGGTTATTGGACGGGCAAAGATTGTTAGAATGTTACAAGATCTGCGGCTGGTAAGGCCTTAAATATTTCAGCTCTTCACTGCAAACACTAAACCCTGATGGAGTGTCTGAAAAGCATACAGTGTGGACTTTGGCTTCGGGAAGTTAGAATGTATTCACATTTATTACATTGAATCTTCTAGCTGTGAATAGCCTCTTGAAATTTGAGTTCTACCCTCACAGGATAGTGACTAGTCAGTAGTAGTAAGTGACCGTTGATTAACTATCAAAGAACAAATCTGAAGTCAGATGGTGCAATCAGTCTCATAGTTATGATGTCATAGTCAAGGGCGGCAATATGGCTCTCTTGTTGAAAAGATCACCCCAATGGATACCTCCTGGTAAATTTATATGAATCCAAATTGCACTGCTACATTCATTCATAAAAGATGACAATTGAATCGTTTGACTAACTGTGTTTAGTAGCAACCTTGCACATCCTGCATTTCTCTAGAGTGAAACAATACCTCAACGACATGTTTTGACGTGCATGATAAGACGTTTTTTATTTCTTTGAACAATGGCAAATAATGTGAAACATATAAAGTGTATGGTAAACTTTTTTAAAATTTAGAATCAGGAGCTGAGTATCTGGTGTGTCTATAGATGCTCTGCTTATAATTGCTAGTCCTACATGGTTGCAGTGAATGTCTATTCTAACATTGACTTCACAATAATTGGTCTAAATAAACCCATAGTCACTCTTCATAAATGGTGCAGTAAAACTGTAAACAACATGAACAGAATCGATAAATTGTTGAAGTTTTTCATTTTTCCACCAAGTGCTTTTATTGTCAATACAGAACTCCTCCACTAGTGGGCAGCAAAATACCATATTTGTAATATGAAAGCACTTGAATAGAGTCTTCAGATTGTTGGATTGAAGTAGCCAGTTCTGCTGGAATGACAGCAGTTGAATGTTTGATTTATTAAATAGCATGTGCGTTTGCATACTTATTTTGATAAGAATTGTTCCGTTTTAAACACTCTCTTCTCTGGCAGAATTTGTGCATGAAAGACCTCTGCAGACTTTTGCTACACTCATTATTCTTTTTGCTCCCTTATTCCTACAGTTATATATATTCACTTCACCTTGTTCCTTCTTACTTAATTTATCATAAAAACACAGTGATATTATCGACCCCACCAACCTCCTTTTCGCGCAGTCTCAAGCTCCAAATCCACCTCCAGTTCATGTGTCAATATGCCCTCATTTCTTCCACACTGCATATCCAGAATCAATCACTTTTAATAGTCAATGGTTTGATATTCTATTGATGCCCAACAGGAAAATTCACACTGTCTCCCGCAGTGACTAATAAACAAGTGCTTTACACACAGAGCAAAGAGCTACATGGAGATAGAAATGTCTGACTGAGGTTAATCAGACAGTAGATCAGTTATGGTTTATTAGAGCTATTAGCCTGTAGGGGGCAGTGTTGCCACTTATCTTAAGAAAGTAATGCTGGGAAGGGTGAAGAGTGGGGTGAGGAGCATCTGTTGTTTGGATTACAAACTATCTGTCAAAGCTGGGGAGGCCTTCAGAACCACAAATAGTGGCAGCCACACCAACAGACACACACAGCTGGGGCTGAATCTACAGACTGGGGCTGAATCTACAGACAGCTGATACAATCACACAGCTGGGGCTGAACACACAGCTGGGGCTGAATCTGGGGCTGAAACTACAGACACACACAGCTGATACTGGGGCTGGAACTCAGACACACACAGCTGGGGCTGAATCTACAGACACACACAGCTGGGGCTGAATCTACAGATACACACAGCTGATGGCTGAATCTACAGACACACACAGCTGGGGCTGAATCTACAGACACACACAGCTGAGGCTGAATCTACAGACACACACAGCTGGGGCTGAATCTACAGACACACACAGCTGGGGCTGAAACTACAGACACACACAGCTGGGGCTGAATCTACAGACACACACAGCTGAGACTGAATCTACAGACACACACAGCTGGGGCTGGAACTACAGACACACACAGCTGTGGGAATCTGCTGATACTGAATCTACAGACACACACAGCTGGGGCTGAATCTACAGACACACAGCTGGGGCTGACAGCTGATACTGAATCTACAGACACACACAACTGAGATTGAATCTATACTGAATCTACAGACACACACAGCTGGGGCTGAATCTACAGACACACACAGCTGATACTGAATCTGACACACACAGGAGATTGAATCTGACACACACAGCTGATACTGAATCTACAGACACACACAGCTGAGATTGAATCTACAGACACTGGGGCTGAATCTACAGACACACAGCTGGGGCTGGAACACAGCTGGCGGCTGAACTACAGACACACACAGCTAAGACTGAATCTACAGACACACACAGCTGGGGCTGAATCTACAGACACACACAGCTGGGGCTGAATCTACAGACACACACAGCTGAGACTGAATCTACAGACAAACAGCGGAAGCTGAATGTACAGTAGAACGTGTGTGTGTATTGTGGGGGACTCTTTTTTTAATACTGCTAGTTGTCAGCTAATTTATTTAATTCACTCTCAGCAGTATTACTTGTATGACGTAATGACTTTGTTTTATTAAGTGGAAGTCATTGCCATATTGCTGTCCTTTTTGTGACTTCATGCCCTACCTGAATTTGGGTGAATGTCAAAGCATTACGTATTTGAAACAAACATCAGCAAAGTTGCAGAACAAAGGTGGTGAGCAAAACGTTAATGTCAGCTTTTGATAGGATGTTAGTCCACCGGTTCCAACCAATCACAGCGAGGCTGACACGGCAGCCAGGGTCAAATGCATGTAATTCATACCCCTGAGCCAGCTGGCCGAAGCAGGCTTTGTTCTCATGTCCTTATTTATTTGCTCTTGAGTCCTGGATCAGCTGGTTGGGTGGAATCATCACCCCACAAGCCTGTGCGCCAAACCAGGGTTTTCCAAACTGAAGTCCTCAGGCACCCCTGTGTGTTTGTAGGTTTCTGCCCCGTCCAACCATTGAATAATTAAGGCTGCTGAAAACATGTGTCTAAGTTCCATCATTTCGGGCTAAAACAGATTTAGACACAATGGACACTTAGGTCATTGTGAATATTACAAATATAACAAACCATACTACAGAAGTTTGATTCCCTTTAACACCAACACAAACACTATGTAGTCTGTCAGTGGTGCAAGACCAAGGGTAAGGGAGGGGAACTTTGTCTCTCTGATGAATACTATATAAAGAAAAATCATAATCTACACATGGGAAACACATTTATGACACTGTGCAAAATCAATTATTAATACCAAAGACAAATACAAAAGTAGATAAATATTATATAGCATATAATCTGAAGCACAATACAGATGTTTGTAACCTATACAACATATAAATGTATATATGCTATATGTTCAATAGTAGATAACCAATTAAATATTTTTCATGAAAATATAAAGAGTGATTTTATTCTATTTTATTTATAGCAATAGTATGATTATGTAGCAAATAGTCACAGGATTTAATTTCTTGGTTCTTTTCAAATCCAGAAAATGGAAAAAAAACTTGTCTGAGGGGTAAAATTGTATCAAAAATTGTGCTGTCATTAAATAACACTGTGGACAGTTCTTTGCAGGTTGTTGTGAAATTTCTTCATTTAATCCCATCTTCCTCATATGAATCTACCTGCTCTTAGTTCAGAGGCAAAATACACCTGCTGTTTCTATGGGAATTCACACACACAGATGCACACACCAAGGGAAATTTAATTACAAGGCACGGTTGAGTTTGGTGTTCTGAGAACTTGTTCTCTGTAAATAATTCAAGGTTCTGTGAAGCCCTGACATGGTCCTCTCCACGGCAGCGCAGAGCCTCGTTAAATAACGGGAGGATCCGGTGGCCTGTAACGGCCCGGGGGAAACCGACACAGCTGCCGCCTTTCCGCCGGAGTGCCGCGGCCGCTGGGGGACACCAAACAGGTAACCATGGTTACAGCCCACCACCATGTCAACATGGCGGGATCATCCATCAGTTTTGCCCAGTCAAAACACGGCAGTTTTGCTGCTTGCTGAAACTCCGCCAATCCAAGGAAGCAGCAGCACCAGGCCCAGTCTCTGTACCCTGCCACATGCAGTATAAAGATGTAATAAAGAGGTAATAAGCGTTATGTGATTGAGACACCCGCGTGGTTTGACAGTGCAGCCGAGTTACGCCTCCCTGAAATATTTGGGCTGTCAATCAGGCTGTTTCTGTTCATCGACCCAAACATTTTTACACACAGACCACAGGACCTTTTAGAGCATAGATAGACTCAATATTTAGTTTATTCTCAACACCTCCTCTCAGATCCAGGGAGGGAGGCAGAAATAGTTTCATCAAGTCAGTTGTCTGATCCATAAATTGAGTTAGATTTTTGTACTAAGCTATGTTTGTTATATATCCTTGAAAATCAACAAAAATACATCCTACAAATCCTAGTCTGTGTTGTTACTTTTTTGTTTCTGAATCTATTATAGATTATGCATTTAGTCATTATAAATTTTTAATAAATGCTGGGAGCCATTCATTAAAACAAGTTATATCTGCAAAAAGATATATCCACAAGATTTATTTTTTTGGGGGAATGGAATGCTATGTGCTCATTTGTTTTTATTTACATATTATTTTACATTTTACATGTTACTGTTATAACTGGATTAATTGTAATAAAATAAGGGATTGTTTGTCTGTCCCTAAACTGTGCTGGCACCTAAACTGTGAACTGGGCCTCTGTTATCAGGATGCGTCTGCAGTCGCTTGGGCCTATCTGATAGGGACATCTCATTTAGATAAACGGCTCTCAGTGGAGCGCATTCACCTCCGAGATCCACAGCTGAGACGTCCATAAAGTCCTTCCTCTGTCCCATGTGAAGAGCAGTTAATTATGAGACGCTGACTGTTCGAGAATATTTCGTTCTTTCATCCAATGACACAAAACTCCTGATCGACTCTCAATTCAAGACAACAGGGAAGTTTCAACGTCTGTTGCGTTTGTACAGCAAGCAAGAGTTTACTGGCACATTAAATAAAAAAAAGAGCTGCGCATGGTTGAGGAGAGATGCATTATGGGTAATTCTCGGTTACGCACAAGAAACCGCCAGATTATGTCAGGCACTTATAACATTCACGGAGCATGAGAGCAGGTTTGGGCCGGACCCGAGCAGAGCCGTCATGAGACCGAGCGCATAGAATGCAAACAGAACAGCCTCATCTCTCCCCTTCACTCCTCACCCGACCTGCTGCAGTCGGAAGTTCATCGCCATCAATTTGTTATCAGCGCTGGACGGAGCAGACATTAAAGTTTCAGACAAACCTAATAAGTAAGGCGAGCCTGACAGCACTCTTGGTACGTATGCGTTTTTAGTGACAACTGAACAAAAGGCATTAATAATTGAGGCGCGGGGGGGCGGGGCACCAGGCATCCCGCTGAACCGCCACGTCAGCGCCCCCCCACACGACGCACGGTAATTGCGCCGCCTCACAAAAGAATTTTAGTCAGCATTACTTATTCAGGCCATTCCTCGTTGCCATGATTAACGACACCCATCAAATCTTCTGGAGGGCTGGACTTGGGTTACATCCCGCTAATCCTCGGCAGCGTGTCAGATGATGTAGCTCACAGCCTGGGCTCTCCATCCTCCTGCAGCGTTTCACCATGGACTCAACAATATGTCACCCATACCAGCGCTCTGTATGTTACTTACGCTCTGTATGTCATTTACTCACTCACCTTAATTCAGCCCACGTACGGTGTGTGAAAATATGTAGTAGATACGCTATGACACATGGCAGGCAAGAACCTTTCATCCCCAAAACCAGAATGGTTCCACTGTATGGCCGGATAGAAATGGAGGACACACAGGCCCAGTAAACCTGTACAATGTACGGCTGCTGAAATTTCAGGTTTTTAGACTCAGACGTCAGGTTTTGCTCGGTACATTTAATAGTTTTTCTGATCTGCTTCAAACTTTGATGACCTGACAGGCGATGACTCAGAAGAGTCCTGAATGATTGTGACCCACCACAGGTCAGCCCTGGTCCAGACCGGTCCGTTCCAGCTCAGCATAACCCTGTGCTGAGGGGGGTTGATGTGTGATGTTTATATAAAAATGTTATAAAAAATAATTGGTCCAAAATGCAAAATGATATTCTATTTTAAAACAAATGTCCTACCAGTTGTTAAACAAATTCCATTTGAAATGCCTTTCGTAAACGAAGATCCACTTTTTCCACTCTAAAAAGCCAGGAAGTAGGGGAGACTTGTGACGCTCCCCATTGGCTGAGAGGAAAGCTTGTTCTCCAGGCAGAGCCAATAAGGCGCCACAGCAGATAGCGCTAGTTGTATTGAATATGAGGCACTTTAATGTCTAACACACTCTAATTTGTCACCTGTCTCTGCCACTTGGGTCTGTCTTGAGGGATTTTCATGTCCCTTTAATCCCGTCAAATGCTCTCCTGTCACTCGGTATAAAACCACAGAAATACGACCACACACTTCAGAGGTGGATCTGGTTGCTTAGCGCTGTTTTTTTTCCCCCTCCTCTGGCTCCATATTGCATAATTAATTTGTTTGCTAGATAATCTTGTTCAGAGTGACTTTTGTGGTTTAGGTTTGATTCATTGATATGGCTGGATGTTTACCAAAGCAATTCAGGTCAAGTACCTGGGCAGGTGATGTGGACGGCAATGTCTCTGCCTGGAAAGCAAACCTGCAACCCCTCTGGTTACACGGCCAGTTTTTACTGACTGGCAGAGTGCAAGATGCTCTTGGGCCAGGCTCTCTGTTTGCCATGTGACCCAGCCACAGTGGTTCAGTTACGGTTACCCTCCTGTCCAGCAGAAGGCCGCACCTCCACTCCTCTTTACCTGTCTGTGCTCACCAGGGGGAGGGCTCAGGTAGCCCCCCCACACATGCACACACACATACAGACACACTGAGGGGATTGATATGGGATGGTGAGTCAGAGGTTATTATGGGATGTTGAGTCAGAGGTCAAGGGTCATGACCCCTTTCCTGGATGCGGGAATCGCTCATCCGTTGCACAGACACACCGTCATAAAACATTTCATTTCTCAAACATTTTTTAATACACAGCTAGCCAAATGCAGTTTTCCTTCTTCCCAGACAGACTGTGCGATGTTCTCCGCCCCATTCTTGGCAAATGTCAGCCAATGACAGAGCTGCCAGCTGTTGATGTTCACATGGCAACCAGGGTCGTTATTTTTCACTCACCACAGGCTACCATGCTACCACACACATGCACATGTATCCGCTATGCTTCTGTGTGTATCGGCCCTTATCCTCTAACTACGTTTCCAAGGGGACGGCTCTAAGGTGCAGGACAGGGCTCTGAGCCAGAGCAGGGGCTGATGGGATACCTCGGTCAGCGAGGGTGTTCTGGCCCAAGCTGCCCAGCGCAGCAGAGACGCGCCCGCCCGACCCGGCGGTTTCAATTACGGCCTGTCGGCAGAAACCCTGCGTCCGTACTCTCCAAACGGGACTGGATGTTCGGCGCCTCATCCCTCACTTGGGACACCTTCTACAGAATCTTTGCTCCGTATTTCTGTGCTTTGGTGCTAAACGTGAGAAAAACACAGGCATGAGTCAGACTGAGGCCACTGCGCAGCCTTAACGGAGCTGAATCTGTGTTGAAGCGAAGAGAGGCCGGGCAGACCCTGCTCTGTCCCCTTGGAGGGCTTCCTGCTTTGCCACAAAACGAATGAAAACAACCCACTAAACGAGCGAATGAGACCAGTCATGGTCTTGAATGGGAGGTCTTGCAATTGCAGCCGTTTAAGTCTGTGGATATAAAGGCATCTGCTAAACTGCTATGAAAAGTAAAATGTTGAATCACTGCTTTGTTTAGCTGAAGCGGTAGTTTTGGTGGTAGGCAGAGAGAAGGCCTGCAGTCACCTGGACCCTGTGGGGCAGGAGGGTTTGGGGTAGCCTATAGCCTTGTAGGTAAGGTGCTTGACTAGGATGCAGATGGTCGGTGGTTGGTGGGTCAAGTCTTACATTTTAGCACAAATTTGACAGGACTGTGGAGCGCCAAGAAGGTGCAGGCGTATGAATCAATCACAATGTTTCCATCATGTTAAACTCGAACCCGTGATTTTATTGCTGATTATTTTTGGTGTGCACCTGCAGTGTACGCATTCCAAAGTGGAGCACATATCCCCCCGTCTGACCGCGCTCAGTTTCAGCGCTCCTGTCATTGACAAACGAGGTCTAATTAAGCCGTGAAAGGGCACACCGGCTGCACACAGCATCAGGGCTATAGTGTGTTTGGAGTCATGATGATGTTTTGAGGCTGTTTGTGGTGGGGCGGGGGGGTGATTTCACAAACATTTAGCATAAAGAAGCAACCATTGGGGAGGGGTAGCTGGGAGCTGACAGCCAGCGCACGGCTTCGGCTCCATCGCGTTAATTGAGTCGGTGAAACCCGACCGGAACGGATGCTCTGCCAGGCATTGGGTGGCCGTCGGCGCGGTAACCATAACCGCCGCTTGGCTTTTGTGCCGCGGCAACGGTCACTTTAAATCTTTAACGCTGCTCATTCTGAAGCCGCACGTGGACCCGCCAAAGCAACAAAGCCCGCGGGTTTCCGCTAAATTATTCACTTTTCTGTAGATCGCTGACGTGTGACACCTCTGTTTGTTTTGGGGGTGGATGTAAAGGCCATGTACGTTTGCAGTGCCAGAAGTGTGGTTAAAAATAAAAGCTGGCGAACAGGGCGGTGTCTCAGCTTGTGTGAATGAATGCTGAAAGCAGATACACCCTATTGTCTCAGGAGATAACTGCTGTGCAACACAGGAAGATGAATTAACAGTCAATCATCTTCAGCATTCTCACTGATAAAAAACAGATACCTGTACATTGCCTACATTCTAAAAAGTGCTGAAGACCTTTTGCTCATAACAGTAACAGACCCTTTTGGAACTATATAGAACCATTATTTAGACCATTTGATACCTTATAATCATTGATAGTTCCATACTAGACAACCATTGTTAGATCAGATGTACCTTAATTATCTGTTAATGGTTCTGATTGGTGTAGAGAGGGAGGCATATCGACAGACACACACAGCTGAGGCTGAATCTACAGACACGCATAGCTGACTGAGACACACACAGCTGAGACTGAATCTGCAGACACGCACAGGCTGAGACTGAATCTACAGACACATACAGCTGAGACTGAATGAGACTGAATCTGACACACAGCAGACTGAATCTACAGGGATGACTGAGACTTTCTACAGACACACACAGCTGGGGCTGAATCTACATGGTTTGTGCAGCATGCTGGGGCTGAGTCTATGGGGCTGAGTCTACAGCACGCCTGAGGCTGAGTCTGTGCTGGGGCTGTACAGACAGGCACAGCTTGGGCTTTAGCCTTCTGCTGCTGGGGCTGACACTGTGGTTTGTGCATTGGGCTGGTCCTGTACTTTGGCCTTTGCTTTGTGCATTTGCCAGGCCTCCTTTACAGCCAGGTGCTACCTGATACAGACATGGTGACAGTGCAGGACAGAGGAAGGTCACTGCCTGTAGCCTGTGCTGCAGATGAAGTCTCTGAATCTATGAGACACATCACCTTCTCACTCTCAAACCTGCTCAAATCTGCTCACCTCAGATACAGGCGCCTCTTCACTCTCAAACCTGCTCAAATCTGCTCACCTCAGGTACAGGCGCCTCTTCACTCTCAAACCTGCTCAAATCTGCTCACCTCAGATACAGGCCCCTTTTCACTCTCAAACCTGCTCAAATCTGCTCACCTCAGGTACAGGCGCCTCTTCACTCTCAAACCTGCTCAAATCTGCTCACCTCAGGTACAGGCCCCTTTTCACTCTCAAACCTGCTCAAATCTGCTCACCTCAGGTACAGGCGCCTCTTCACTCTCAAACCCACTCAAATCTGCTCACCTCAGGTACAGGCGCCTCTTCACTCTCAAACCTGCTCAAATCTGCTCACCTCAGGTACAGGCGCCTCTTCACTCTCAAACCTGCTCAAATCTGCTCACCTCAGGTACAGGCGCCTCTTCACTCTCAAACCTGCTCAAATCAGCTCACCTCAGATCAGCTCGCCTCTTCACTCTCAAACCTGCTCAAATCTGCTCACCTCATTTGATTTTTTGCCTGGGTAGCACTAATGTTTTAATCCACTGAATAAAGGGAACCTGTACCTGAGGTGAGCTGAACTAATTTGACCCAAGAAAATTGAAAAGAATGAAATGTGCAAACAACCAATGTATTATTGTTCACTGCATAAAATGGGTTGTTTGATTGGCCTTTTATGGGATGCTCATTTTCTTTAAGCCGATGAGTGGAGAGTGTTCTGCTGACAGACAGGTGCCTGTAAATCACCCCTGGGGCCTTAGTCTTTGAAGATGGCTCCGGAGTTTTTCTTTTTTTATGTAAAATGCTTTGATGTTGTGCAAAGGTCTTTATGACATCATCAAACAATAGATACTGTACCACTGTAGGCCCATAAAGTATCCAGCTTCAAGGTCTCTGGCATAGAAATGAAATACATAAGTGTCCCTTTGCTTTTAAGCCATGGACCATTGTGTGGTTCAGGCTGCTCCCATAATCCTTTGCTGAGCTCCTCTGCATAAAGAGTACAAGTCCACCCCAATCCATCCCAGCATGCAGTGTGTTATCCCACCTGCGCTATCCCAGCATGCAGTGTGTTATCCCACCTGCAGTATCCCAGCATGCAGTGTGTTATCCCACCTGCGCTATCTCAGCATACAGTGTGTTATCCCACCTGCAGTATCCCAGCATGCAGTGTGTTAGTCCACTTGTTCTATCTTTTATCCCAGCATGCACTGTGTTACTCTACCTGTTCAATCTGAGCATGCTGTGCGTTAGTTCACCTGTTCTGTCCCAGAACACACTAGTTCACCTGTTCTGTCCCAGAACACACTGCGTTAGTTCACCTGTTCTGTCCCAGCATGCATTGTTGGTCCACCTTTTTCACTTCTATCACATCTATCACACTAGATGCTTCATTTACCAAGTCTGTACCCATGTTTAAATTTACACTTGTTTTTTTCTAAAGGCATTTTAAAATCAAATATTTTGGATAAGAGCTACAACTTCCTTTGTTTGGCTTTTTTCCACCATGAATAAATTCTATTTGTAATCTCAATATTTACCATAAATTTACAGGTTTAAATTGTTTATGAATGAGGCTCAGTGTCTGTGACTGGGCCAGTGGCTGAACCTTCAAAACGCAAAGACACAACGAGGCAACAATACAACAGCACGACACAACAACATAACAACTCAATGGCATCAAAGATCCAGGTTTAAACTGGTCAATAACACAACAAGACAATGACACAAAAGATCCAGGTTCAAACTGGTTTTATTCATTTATTGCTTTCTCTGGGTGGGGGCGTGTTACATTGATGGGGGACTGCATTTCTGTATCTTTATAAATAATCAAAAGGCAAATAAATATGGTGTGTGCGTCTGTGTGTGTGCGCATGATTGTGTGTGTGTGTGAGTGTGTCACAGCGCAATGGGCTTCCAAAAAAGAAAAAAATGCCGCAAATCAGGGATCTGGAGGGGGCAGAGACGACCCCCGGGTCTGGACAGGCTCAGCAGGGGAGGGGCGGGGCAATGTTCCCTCGGAATTCAGGACAAAACCAGGGTCTGGAACTCTATGAATGGAGAAGAAGGACATAGTGTTAGCTCTCAGCTTTAAATGCTCAGCTTTAACAGTAGGTAGCATTAGCAGGAAGTGGTGTCAGCACACATCATAAACAGGAGGTAGTGTTGGCATGAAGCAGCATTAGCAAAAGTAATGTTATCACTCAGCATAGTGGTCACTGGAAGTAGCATTATCAGGATGAAGCAATAACAGCATTGTCAGTGATAGACAGGAAGTAGCTTAGGCGCTCAGCATCAGGGAGTGAGAGACAACTGGGGGGGGCTGCTGGCACCTTGTGCTCCGATCTTTCCATCATTATCATCATCGGCAGCCGACAGGAAGGCTTTGGTCTCCTTCTCAGTCAGAACACGTGCCCCAGAGGAGAATCGCTGCAGGAAAAATCTGTAAAAAACCAACCAATCAGTCACGTTACTGACAAGTTCAACCAATCACAGTCATATTATTAATAAATCTGGCCAATTGGAGTCATGCTACGAAACAGTCTGTTCTATCACTGCCCCTGTAAACTGGCCTGGGAATCAAAACATCACAACCTCTTTAAGCTGGTCCTGTAATCCAACTAAACACAGCCTCCACAAACTCTCAAGATTCTCGCTCTTGTCTGACTTGCTGCCATATGCTGGTGCCAATTAAACAATGGGGAAATGTCCAAACAACCTTCTCTGTATCAGGTTCAGAAGAAAACATTGTCAAATCCATATAACGTCAAGATGCTCTCCTTTCTGTAAACCTGTAGACACTAGTGGGATACTGGTTCACATTTTACACCCTAAATGTAATGTAGGAACTGTGGCTAATGTACAGCCATCCTACCCCTCTGTAGAATGGGCCCAATACTGATCCCATCACATTATGTCCTGATCAAACTCCCAGTCATATCACATTTGACACATTTTTCTAGAAAAATAGTTAAGAATAAACCTCTAAATCTGTCTTTAATGTAAATCTGCTTTAGGTGGGAAGAGTTTTAATTTGGCAGGCATGTTTTAAGTATCCCCCCCACATAAACCGCGCACTAAAATTTCAAAATGCTCTGACTTTAGCTCCTCCTCCTCGATGAAGCCGCTGCCGTCGTTGTCCAGCACGCGAAACACCTCCTTCACCTCCTGTGGACTCTTCTTGGTCAGGCCACACAGCTGAAAGAACTTCTTGTGACAGAAGGAGTCCGGAGCTGCTCGGGTAAGAAGGTTTGGGTTTTCAGTTCCAGTTTTCACACTCTGTTAAAACTTATGTGATCAGAACAACCAAAACACAGACATCTGTTCTGTATCATCAGCTTTTTTACACAACGTACAGCAGAGACTGTCTTGCGGTATAATTAATTTACATAACCTCACTGTGACATTAAACCTACAAATTATGTAAACCTGTAATTTTCACTTACGACAAATGACTAAATGGTGAACGGTAAGGTGAATAGTAAGGTGAAGGGAAGTACCTTGGCAATCCTTGATAGCACTGTCAATGGCGCCAGCTGAGAGGATGGAGGTGAGCGACATGTTTATCCTGTCCAAAGAACAACGCATGTATAGTTACTCATTGTCCATGTGTGTATTATAGTTCGACACCCGCCCCCCCAACAAAAGCCAAGCCTTAGATTCACAAAATTAAGATTGTCAGCCATAATTATGTGGCCATAATCTGCCTGTGAATTTAAAGGTTACATGTGAGCTGTCTTTTCAGCAATGTTGCACGTTTTTACTTAAAGAACAGGGCTTTAAAAACTTCTGAGGTTAGCAGATTTGAGCAGGATTGAGGGTGAGGAGGCGCCTGTATCTGAGGTGAGCAGATTTGAGCAGGATTGAGGTGAGAAGGTGATGTGTCTCATAGATTCAGAAACTTCATCTGCAGCACAGGCTACAGGCTTAAAAACTTCTTCGGCATTACCGAATATTTACCGAATATTTACCGAAATATAATGCCCATAAATAGGCATGCCATGAGCGGTAAATAACTGCAAAACAGTGCACTGTCAATCACGTTGCATTTGACGGGTGATTGATTGACGGGAGGTATTTCTCTGGAGTCATATTCTGAATGTTTAACCACCTGGTAGCATAATTGATAAACAACTGCCATTGGATAAGAAGGAGACAAATGGGTATCAAACCAATCATTCGGCATAAACAGGATTACATTTAAAAATGAAAATTATTAATTTAAATGGATATTTTAGATTACCTGAGTTAAGAAATCGGTCGGAATAATGAGGTATAAACACACAAACAGCAAACATCACCCTGGTACGACTAAAAGTGATCCTATCCATGAGACCAAGTTACAGAAAACCTGGTAGTAAGAAGAAACGGAACGACACCGCACAGTTCAGAGCAGCTTTACTCAATCCAAAGGGATAGTTTATCGTAGAACTCGATTAAAAAAAAAAACTAATGAAAACTTTCTGTTTGGTGTCTTCTCAACGCCGAGACTACAATCCTCATTGATGTTTTTTTCTCTCTCATTCATCCGTGTTTTATGTCGTCTTGTTTGCCGATAAGCAGGTAACAGTAGCGCGCGCTCCGTCTCCCCTGGGACGCTGCGTCATAAAGAGGCAGCGGTCGTGCGTCAAAGACGTGCATCTCCTAAAACATGAGTAACTCCTGCTAATTCACGGTTCTCTTCAGCCAGGCGGTTTCTGTGTTTTCCCCTATTCAAATAGGCTGCAATGATAAACATAGTTTGTGGTACGCTCTCCAATATCTCTTTCACCTACAGCATCAGAAACAGAGGTACTTTCTTCAGGCTGCCAGTCAGGAAAGATATCCGCAAAATTCCAAGCGCCAGACCTTAAAAACGCTCGTTTAAAGCACCGACCGCAAGCCTACTTACCTGCTTGAAGTGTCTGCCGATCCGGTGATTGCACAGCGAAGTAAGGCTATGTGGTGTCTCCCGTCACTCGGCGATGGACTTATATAGGTCCGATAGCACTGACAATGGACAATCCTTGAGTTACCTGTCTGTGTATCAAATTCTAACCGACAGGTCCGGCTCGAGTTACTTACCTAGCTAATTAACCTTTACTATTTATATCCTCCCTGAGGCTTGGTGCAGGTATGTTATGGACATATGGGGAACCTGAAAATGAAGTTTACAATTATCTCTCTCTTTCTCTCAGGTAAATATACAGTCGTATATTTAGTCAAGTAAACCAACCCACAAAAAAAACACCCAGCAGATGTTTGAACTTTGTATATATATATAGGCCCCCTCCCAATACCCCCCCCCACCCCCCCCACCCATTACTGCCTGGGCATTTGGAGAGGAACCTTTGTCCTGTCTACTCAAGCGGATTCTCTGTACGGGAGGTTCCGTACGTGGCGGTATTTGTTGGTGGTGAAATGTCACTGAGGAATGTCACGGCGGTTTTAACCTTCTGCTCTCATTCACCAGGGGCAGGTAAACACTGTGCTATCACTTTTTAGCCCAGCGTGCAGATTCAGAGCCTAGGGGTCACCTTATAGCGGAAACCGTACAGTGAGCGCCCTTGCGCCTCACGATCAATTATATTTAATGCAGCCGCTAACAGGTAACATCATCACTTCTGCCTCATAGGGAAGCCTCTGCCTGGGCTCCTACAGCGGTACATTTTCAGGCCAACATCCTTTGTGTTTGCCTCCGTCAGGGTTTGGATGGAACGCACATACGAAGGGCCGTCATATTAGCTATTAAGAGCCGAGGGAACAGTCGGCATCTGAAATGTACACTGTGTTTCTACAGTGTCCACTTTTAGGTCAGAAAACATGCAGAGATGTGATGTAGCCATTAAAAAGGAACATGATTTATGATTATGAAAGGTTTGCGACAAAGTAAACCAAATGGTTGTAAGATTAATGTTTTATTTTTCAGTTTGTATTTCACCTGTCTGATGGCTGCAGCCTGTCAGTAATTGGAGGGGAGATCTCCTGGGAAACAGTGCTTGTGAGCCATTAGGGGGCACTTCTTCCTCTGAACCAAACAAAACCCCAAACACAGTGCTGGGAACACTATACTCTGGAGAGACCATACTTTTATGAGATGCTAAACTGAGGTACTAACTCATTGCTGTACTAAAAAGCCCACACTAGCAAGTTTAGTCTTTAGTCTTACCTGCTTTCACTAGAAGAAATTACAAAGCAGAGAGTGGTGATGTATGAGTTCACTGAACTAGCTGGAATAGAAGAATGCAGGAATGCATACAACAACACAAGAGAAAACATTCCAGGAGGAAGTCCAAAATGGAATTTCATGTAGCTAAAGTACTCATGTTCATAGATGCTGAATTGCATGAAAAAGCATAAAATAAAGGGTGTCTTAGGTTTGTCACTGAAAGTTGAGAGGATGTTTCTGAGTGTTTGAGGAAGGGACCAGCCCAGATGACGCTGTTAAGAGTCTCTTGCCACTATGGCTCACAGCAGGATTATAGAATTTCAGTTTGGCTACAGGATACATGCTTTACTGGTTGATAACCTTCTAGTTGAGTTGGTTGGAATCAAGCCAACGTTTATACAATAACACAACCGGGGGGACTTCAGGACAGTGCGTGCTAATGGCACATGGGTTCCCAGCGCAGCGACGCGTCCCAAGATCTGGGGCCGAACCCTGACAGTGCCAGGGCCGTGGGCGGCAGCTGGGAGTCCCAAGAGACAATGATCAGTTGGCCATGGCATAATACTCCATTTCCTAATGAGCTCGCTTAACAGATAAATGGCTGAGCTGTCTCAGAAGCATGGTAGTGATTTTAGGTGTCAGCAAGGCCTTACTTGTGTTGTCATTTGGCCTGAGTAAGAAGTTACCAAGAAAGTCCAGTATTTGGGCGTTTGGCAGTCAGTGTAATTAAGTGATATATACCATGGTAAACAGCGTTAAAGCGGTCCTCTTGTGGGCGGATTATCTTGACTTTAAGTGAACTTTACTCATCTGTTTACCCTGTCCGGGGCCTGTGGAGATAGTGCTGTCGGAGACGAGGTGGTTGTGCGGAGAAACCCAATAGGCTCTGGGCCGCTGGCCGTTTGAGATAAGGAGGCGGGAGACGACACCGGACCCAACGGTGCCGTTTACCCACAGACGCTGATGTCACCGGCTGCAGTGATACCTCTCATCCCTATAGGGTTACGGCACAATCATTTATTCATTTGCATTTGCTAATTTTCCCTGCGAGCCTACTGCCCTCTTTTCCTGCCCTGAGTGGCAGCTCGCGCGTTCAGGGTGGAGAGGGGTTTGAGTTAGGTTCTTCGGCAACAAATCAACTTCTCTGCCTGAGAGAAATGTTAATGTTACTTTCAATTTTTTTTGCATATATAACCTCATAAAATAAATCTGTTTAATTAATATATGACAGCTCATAGCTTATCCCTAGCTACGCTTGTGGCATGCAACACTTTGCATGTGTGAAAGTTAATGATTGATTGACTTTCTATTCTTCCTGCTGTTGTGTCTATTGTTGTGTTGTTCCTGTCTGTTTTTATTTCCGTGATGCATTGTTAGTCATTGTGTTTAAATGATGCGGTTTAGGCTGTCGGAATGGTGAGGCATGCTGGGTAAAATGATGGGCTGGTTCATGCTGGGGCTGAATTTTCACGCCTCTGATTAGAGCACTGCAGGTGACTACTGACTTATTGTTCTTTCTCTTTTTCATAAAAACAGAATTCTTCAGCCTACCTCCCTTGGACAGGTAACAGTTGCCTTTCACCTAAAAAGTTATATCACAGTCTTACCTCCTAAACACGAAGACATGTTTATGAAAGGAGTTGCTGTCCCTGTCTTTATCCTGTGTCTCAACACATGGACTTAACACCTAGTTTGAATAATTTAAGTTTTAAAGACCTCATTATTATTATCATAATTATCATTATCATTATTAATTGTATTGTTATGTATTTAGTAAATATTTTATGTACCTCGGTAGATATTAGGAACATCTCAGCTGTTTTCTGTGTGTGTTCCCCTGTGGTTGCTTTTGTTATGATGTTGAATTAAAATGGTGGTCTAATGTAAATCATATTTGAACTATACAACATTTTGTCTTTAAGTTTTCATCTCAACTCCAGTTGTGTAAATTGCCTTTACTCTTGCAAGATCAATGCTGTTGCGTGTTTTGTTTTCATGTTAGTAGTTAATACATTTGTGGTACGTTTTCAGTTTTTGGCTTGTTTCTGAGTTTTGTTGACCACTGAAATTCAAATGATAAAGGTCAAACAAATTCAGCACACGCCAATATTCATCATCTAAAAGCAAAGATGAGAGGGAGGAGGGAGGGAGGAAGGGAGAGAGAGGGAGAGACCAGGTTAGACTGTAATGGATTTCACAGCCTCTGTGTAACGCTGCGTAACCGCTGCTAAGGCTCACTAATGGGAATATGGCGCCATCTAGTGGCAAAGAGATGCCCAAGTACTCATGTATATCCTTAAATATTAAAAAAGCTTCTCTAATATTTTGCTAACTTGGAAATATCTACATACTACACATTATATTAATTTCTGCTCATTATTATTTGTTTTTACAGCCATACTATAAACTTTTACTAGTTTTTAAAATACTGAAGTATAATTTTCAGAAACGCCCAGTTAAGAGAGTATTAAGTTTGCCAGTGGCTGATATAATACACAGATTCTGTCCTAATCATGATGCGATTTGCTCTTCATGTTAAAAAGCCTTCCAGATCAAAATCTACTTTTTCAGCTTTGTGTTTTTTTTTGTGTACTCCAACCCTCACCCATTCCCTACTCCCCCATTCCTCAAACATTCTGAAGGTACTGCCCCTGCCCCCCTGCCCCTGCCCCTGCCCCTGCCCCTGCCCCTGCCCCTGCCCCTGCCCCTGCCCATGCCCCTGCCCCCCCTGCCCCCATGCCCCTGCCCCTGCCCCTGCCCATGCCCCCCCTGCCCCTGCCCCTGCCCCTGCCCCTGCCCATGCCCCTGCCCATGCCCATGCCCCTGCCCCCCCTGCCCCTGCCCCCTGCCCATGCCCCTGCCCCCTGCCCCTGCCCCCATGCCCCCTGCCCATGCCCCTGCCCCTGCCCCCTGCCCCTGCCCCTGCCCCCCCTGCCCCCTGCCCCTGCCCCTGCCCCTGCCCCTGCCCCTGCCCCCCTGCCCCCCCCATGCCCCTGCCCCTGCCCCCTGCCCCTGCCCCTGCCCCTGCCCCTGCCCCTGCCCTGCCCCTGCCCTGCCCCCCCCTGCCCCCCCTGCCCCTGCCCCTGCCCCTGCCCCTGCCCCTGCCCCTGCCCCTGCCCCCTGCCCCTGCCCCCCATGCCCCTGCCCATGCCCCTGCCCCCCTGCCCCTGCCCCTGCCCCTGCCCCCCCTGCCCCCTGCCCCTGCCCCCATGCCCCTGCCCCCTGCCCATGCCCCTGCCCCTGCCCCTGCCCCTGCCCCCATGCCCCTGCCCCTGCCCCTGCCCATGCCCCTGCCCCTGCCCCCCTGCCCCCCTGCCCCTGCCCATGCCCCTGCCCCTGCCCCTGCCCCTGCCCCTGCCCCTGCCCCCTGCCCCCCCTGCCCCTGCCCCTGCCCCTGCCCCTGCCCCTGCCCCTGCCCCCCCCTGCCCCTGCCCCTGCCCCTGCCCCCCCTGCCCATGCCCCTGCCCCTGCCCCTGCCCCTGCCCCTGCCCCTGCCCCTGCCTGCCCCTGCCCCTGCCCCTGCCCCTGCCCCCCCTGCCCCTGCCCCTGCCCCCCCTGCCCCTGCCCCCTGCCCCTGCCCCTGCCCCCCCTGCCCCTGCCCCTGCCCCTGCCCCCCTGCCCAGTCTGAGGCAAGCCCCCCCCGGCCCATGCTGTCACACCCACGATATGCATTACCCTCAGTACAGAACTACTGCAAAACTCTCACTTATATAACACAACACATGCAAGACAGACAGAGAGGGGATGAGAATGACAGGATGACTTTATCACTGTACCTTTTTTGTTTGCATTGGTGTAATATACACAGTGTCACAGTGTCACTCTGACTGAGCAGCGGTGTTGTGTGTCGCTGCAGTTTTATGTGCTGTTTAGGTAAGGCTCTGGCAGTCAAGTCAGACACTGTGGGAGAGAGGGGAAGGAGGGAGAGAGGGAGAGAGAGAGGGAGAGAGAGTGAAGAAGGGAGAGAGGGAGCGAGAGGGAGGGAAGGAGGGGGAAAGAGGGAGAGAGAGGGAGAGGGAAGGAGAGAGAGAGAGTCAGTGTGAAGGAGGGAGAGAGGGAGAGAGGGACAGAGAGGGAGAGAGAGAGGGAGAGAGAGTGAAGAAGGGAGAGAGGGAGATAGGGAGAGAGAGGGAGAGAGAGAGGGGAGAGAGAGGGAGAGGGAGAGAGGGAGAGAGGGGAAGGAGGGAGAGAGGGAGAGAGAGAGGGAGAGAGGGGGAAGGAGGGAGAGAGGGAGAGAGAGAGGGAGGGAAGGAGGGGGAAAGAGGGAGGGAAGGAGAGAGAGAGAGTCAGTGTGAAGGAGGGAGAGAGGGACAGAGAGGGAGAGAGAGAGATAGAGGGAGAGAGAGGGAGAGAGGGAACGAGTATGAGGGAAGGAAGGAGAGAGAGTCAGTGTGAAGGAGAGAGAGAGGGAGGGAAGGAGGGAGAGAGAGAGAGTGAGTGTGAGGGGGAGAGAGTTTGTGTGGAGTGCGAGGGAGAGAGAGAGTGTGAAGGAGTGAGAGTGTGAGAGAGACTCTGTTTTGCATAGCTAGGCATGGTAGCATCGTTCCCCATAAATGTCAGGGAATGGCTGGAGAAACGTGAGAACTGTGATGACAGCCAAGTGGCACTTTCCCCAAAACGCATTAACCCTGCGTCTCCCAAAACGTATTAACCCTGTGCCTCCAAAACGCATTAACCCTGTGCCTCCAAAACGCATTAACCCTGTGCCTCCCAAAACACATTAACCCTGCGCCTCTCAAAAAACACTAACTCTGTGCCTCCAAAACGCATAAACCCTGCACCTCTCAAAAAACACTAACCCTGTGCCTCCCAAAAAGAATTAACCCTGCGCCTCCCAAAAAGAATTAACCCTGCATCTCCCAAAACGCATTAACCCTGCATCTCCCAAAACGCATTAACCCTGTGCCTCCCAAAACACATTAACCCTGCGCTTCTCAAAACACACTAACTCTGTGCCTCCCAGAACGCATTAACCCTGTGCCTCCCAAAACACATTAACCCTGCGTCTCCCAAAACGCATTAACCCTGCGCCTCCCAAAACGCATTAACCCTGCGTCTCCCAAAACACATTAACCCTGCGCCTCCCAAAACGCATTAACCCTGCGCCTCCCAAAACGCATTAACCCTGTGCCTCCCAAAACACATTAACCATTAACCCTGCGCTTCTCAAAACACACTGTGCCTCCCAAAATTAACCCTGTGCAAAACACATTAACCCTGCGTCTCCCAAAACGCATTAACCTGCGCCTCCCAAAACGTTAACCCTTAAAACCATTAACCCTGCATCTCCCAAAACGCATTAACCCTGCGCCTCCCAAAACGCATTAACCCTGCGCCTCCCAAAAAGAATTAACCCTGCGCCTCCCAAAACGCATTAACCCTGCGCCTCCCAAGACGCATTAACCCTGTGCCTCCCAAAACACATTAACCCTGCGCTTCTCAAAACACACAAACTCTGTGCCTCCCAGAACGCATTAACCCTGTGCCTCCCAAAACACATTAACCCTGCGTCTCCCAAAACGCATTAACTCTGCGCCTCCCAAAACACACTAACCCTGCGCCTCCCTGCAGCCATACGGGCCCTGTAACTGGGCCTATAGCTACCTTTTTAGCTCATTCTGAGCCCTGTAACCCGGGCTACAGCTACAGTATAACCTCACAGATGTGATCACATGATGAGCAGGGAGTCATTCCAAGCTCTGATGCTTGAAATAAGTGGCGCCATTAATACACCAACTTTGTGAGTATGAATTATTGAAAGATTGTAATCATAAATAGCATGACTGTGACAATATTTTATATGGATTCCCTTTTTGTAGATACATTAATAAATTACAGTATTAATTAGATTCAGATACTTTATTAAGACAACAACAGCTTTCTAAACTAAATAATTGTAGGTCTGTTTTGCAAACTGTTATATATTTTCCACCTGTTATTGTTTAGCAAAAGTAGTTGACAATGTTTTTTGCATAATTTTATACAGTGAAACTGTTCAATGTTTAATGTTGCTCATTGCATGAGTCACAAGGTGCTTAATTAGGGATACCTGCCTTACCTGTGCAGGTGACCCTTAATTAGTCGTACCTGCCTTACCTGTGCAGGTGACCGGTTGGTTTCATTGGCACTGCTCTAATTTGGTGTCTGAGGTGAAAATGCCGTTGTTGTGTTGCGAGAAGCAGCACAGAAAGACAAGAAAGACATTGTATTGCAAAAGAATCTTTATTCTTTTCTTATCATTCCGTTCCCGAAAAGTGCATCATAGATTTTACAGTAAGCAAAATTCATATTTAAGACATGAAACACAACCGCGCTACATTCACAATCACTTTGAACAGTGTGCTGCGTGGTATGACATATTCTGCAGGCATGTCGTAAGCAAATGTATAAAAATTATTTATATTCAGATGAAAAGGGGAGGTCTTGGGCAGTGTTGTTCCTTTTGAAGCAAGAGGTGTTGGTCAGCCGCTGTTTACACCTTCACAAGGGCAGCAAACTCTGCAGGCGGGACAGAGGAGGCTTCAGCACCAAATATATATCCCATAATTTGTATACTGTGAGCTGTTTACACAGTCTCCAGTGTTCATATTTATGTCTCGCTGCCTCCTCTCCGTGATGTACCGCAGTAGCTGAATTCGCACTGCACAGAAATTATAATAATGAAGATGAAACTGATCCTTTTGACAGGTTTAGGCTGCTTACCGTCAACGCCAATTTTGCCGTCGCCGTCGGTGTCGCCTGCTTTGAGGAAGGCTTTTGTCTCGACATCGGTGAGAGCCCTGGCGCCTGCGGAGAAGTTCTGCAGAAACAGCCTGTAGGGGGCGCCAAAAACACTTATTTTTAGTGCTCAATTTTGGGGTACTGCTTTCATGGCTGGACAGTGAATCTGAAGGGAATGAGCCTATGGCAGCTGTAATGATCTACAGAGCTGACATATCTGAGGGTCTATGAGCTGTGACTATTGAAGTTGGATGATTGCCATCAAATTTGCATCGCATGAGAAATGTTATTCTTTTCCATTCCTTTTTCTGGCAGCTCTCTGTTCTTTCCCTCACAGAATTACCTCTGTGTTATTTTATGTTTTTTTGCTTTCTGAGCTTGATTGTTAGTTAAGAGGCGAGCTTCACCGCGTTCCTTACTTCAGCTCATCCTCCTCAATGAAGCCGCTCTTGTCCTGGTCAATGATGGCGAAGGCCTTCTTGATGTCGTCAGCAGACTTGCCTGACAGGCCGACCTTGCTGAAGAAGTTTTTGTGGGAGAATGAGTCGGCGGCTGCAAAGCAGATAAGATGGTTACTATGACGATGGCAGTGAGCTGTGGAGAAGCTGCAACATTTTCATCATCATTGTTATTGTGTTGAGTGTAGTCATGATTTTTTTGCTGCTGTTTTTGCAAATTATCATCCTCAATAGGCTTACAGGTGAGATTTGTAATTACGTGCATCAAAACCAGTGACAGCTGTAAGTTTACCATAACTCTCTATTCATTCATTCAAACAAAATCTGCATGACTGAAAACCATATGCTCTCTTGGAAAAAATAGTTGATTTTGTGTGAGTATTTGAAGGTATCTGTGATTGTGTGCATGTAAGTAAGTGTGTTTGTGCATAGAGAGTGAGAGATAGTGTGTGTGAGTGTGTGTGTGTGTGTGTGTTTGAGTGACTGTGTGTACGTGCGTGTGTGTATGTTACCTTTGCATGCCTCCAGGGCTGCAGTTATGTCCGCTTCATTCAGAATACCCTTGAATGCCATTTTAGCTACAGGAGAGAAAACAGAAATTAGCCTTTCAAATCGAGCTACAGCAGATTGGAAGCACTAAACATTATTCATCCCCCCGTGTTTCCCGTCCGCATGCCAACAGAGGGCACTGTTTGTGCTTGAGTCGTGTATCATCTTTAGAAAACAATCGCAGACTTGGAACAGAGTGCAAACTACTGGGTAGTACAAAACTCTGCAAAAAGGTCCCCAAACGCACGAGCTTTACCAAATGATTCTCGTTTGTTAAGTATTTACATCGTTTGGAAAACCACACCGATAATCTTTGAATAGTGAGATTCCTGGAACTCTTTGATAATCATTGATAAAACTTATTGAAACGATAGAATCCAGGTTGGGTCAACGTTATTTAGAAGTCATGAGGAGGCCGAATTCCGCCCATCCTTTCAGAGATGGATTTGCAGTTGTACTTTTTAGTGGGAGCAAAGTTTGAATGTACTTCCATCCCTGTCCCCGGCTTTTAGTCCAAAGTAGAAGCGCAAATAATGATGGATTTTCAAAAATATATTTTACAAGATGGCTCGCTGTCTTGCATCCCCAATTAGACAGCAGTTTCAAGTAGGAAATGAGCGGTCGAGTGTAAAAAAATAAAAATAAAATAACCGCAGCAAAAACCCAGGAAGTTGCGGGTGTACTTTTTTTGCAGGTTCCCTTCAGCACGGAGACTCACCTCGGTTTTCGGGATGGGCTAAATTGGGTTCAGAAGAATGAGTCGAGCAACTGCAGTGCAATCCTGGGCCGAACCGACAACCTTATATACTTTCCCTCGCACGAAATATGAGGCTAAGTGAAATGGATACCAAATGCTGGGGGGCTGGTTAAAATGTGTCCAGTAGTCAGACCGTTCTATATTTATCTTCATAAATGAAGATGCTTAAAAGGCGCGCGTTTGAAATAAAGTCCTTAATATCCTGCAAAGCTAATTATACCTGCTGCTGATATAGATGAAACGACAGTTGCTGGCAAAACAGATTCTGACCCCGCGAAACGGAGACGGCCAGGGGCTCCTGCGCTTTAGATGGACGGTGCAGGCAGGGGACTTCTCACAATGTTTTGATTCAATGTTAAATGTTGGAGACTACTGAATGATTTGTATGTACTTATATGTATTTTAATTGCGATTTTCTTTTATTCTATTGTGTCTTTATTGATCGAGCAAAGTAGCATGCGCTTGACATGCTATTAGACTGTCACAGGAACGCGTAAGATTGTACGAAGCTTTGGCATTTTGTGTGAATGAATTATTCAGGTGTGTTTTTAGCGCGGTTTGTCAATGAATGCTCTTGACTGCTGAAAAATGTTGAACTGTGTAATTTTTGCTGTAATGTTTTTTTCTTTCCTTTTTAGCTGCTCATATGTTTTAGTGTTCTGTTCAGTGGGGACGGCGGTTACACACTTTTCTGTCCACAGTTTAAGCGTCTTCGTCTCTTACTTCTATGTGTTCAGTTACTGGGTGTCCTGTACCGGTCCTCAGTGCTGAGTACAAATACATCGTGTTGAATCTAACGGGGCGCAAATCCTTCACCGGTGCGGGACCATTACCGAAGCTATGAAGGAACAACTACAATTTGGTTCGCCAGAAAACAAAACTGCACCTTTAACATATCTATGTTTGTGAGAGTTAGGATCAGAATATCCATTTCTCTGCTCAGACAAACATTGATATCGAGACCTGGAACAATTTCAAAAGATGAGATTAACATATACAATTATTAATTAATAAAAAGCTTTTTAGATAGATTTTGAGGCGGTCACATTCGACAGTGGTAGGGAACTGGTGAGCATGATTAGAGTTGTGATGGGGAGTTTCGGGTTCAAATCCCAAAAGCGATCCCAGCAGCTGTGCCCCAGTGAGGATCTTCCTCTTTACTGCCCCAGCTGAAGGCTGATGACATGGGGTCCTGTGTAAAAGCAAAGCTGTTTATCCATCGCCTGTTGAGAAAACAGATTGAGAAATTATGGACAGACAATATGACCAAAACCATATGAGACAGAAACACCCATGTGTCAAACCCAAGCATATTCAGCCCCATGTTTCATATTTCAATAAAGTACAAAATATTAGCAAAAACATGAAGCGCGAGTCTCTTTATTGGGCAGAATGATCGACACATGATTAGCCCACCTTCAAACATCACAGAAACACTCGCAGTGTTAACTCAGATTTGAAAGAGTGGATGTTACTCTGATGTAGTCCTGATGGGACTCACAGGTATTCTGTTACAGACCGATTAACAGAGAACATTTTACTAAAGGAATGAGTTGTGTTTATTGAATGTTGCGTGTTTGCATGTGTGACATGTGCGAAGCTGACTGGACATTTTGGAGGTAGTGTTGACTGTACTACTTACCTGCTCGTGACAAATTCACATAGCACAGTCTTCTTCACAGTTTTTTAAAATCTAAGGTCTAAGTAAAAAGTATAGTTTTGTTTATATAAAAGCAGAGTCGAAGTGCAATAACAGAGGGGTATTCTGTGTGGTATGTGTGTTTGCTTTCCCATTTAAAATAGTTATATAGTTAGTTATTTGATGATAAAATATGTGAATTATATGTACACTGAAGTTTTAGACTGTAATAATATCAGCCACATATTCTCTTGAGCCATCTGGTAGTAAGAGCTGTCATTTCAAAACTACAGTGAAATATATTTTAGGGAGGAGGTGATCTGTTCAAAATGTGGTCTGTAGCTCACATTTCTATTCTGACCGTGAAATTAGAGGCGTTGGCAGCTTGTCTCAGCTGGTGCCTTCATGTAGAATTTATCATTGTCCAATAGGGGGCAGAATTTCACTGCAACTTTTTGATGCACCTGACAGTGCAGATACAAGTCAACGTTAGTATGCTCCTTTTATGTTTAATGTAGATTATATTATCGGAAGAATTAAACGAGCCAAAATGCCCGAAAAAGTACATTACATCACTTAGAATTTTCCACAGTCCTTCATTTGTTGGCATGTTTGCAAAGCCTATAGCTAAAGTTAGACTTTGTCTGGCCTCACAGTTTAAATGTCAAGTTTACAACTGTTTGGACTAATTTGACAGATACATTATTCATTTCAGTTTTACTACAGAGGAAATACAAACACGTGTTAATTTATTTCTACACCATTATTTTTCAGGTTTGTGAATTGTGTAAATGAATTAATATAAGATAAAGATCATTTAAATCTCTCAGTCAAATGCATATATGTAGACTATGTGTATATATCTTGTAGATTTTATGAATCAAATACCGGACAATTTTTTGAAGGTTAAAATTCTTCCTACACTTTGAGGATTCAGTGCTGGCAAACAAATGTCATTTTAGGAAGACTGAAATTAGAAATTATAATTTAAATGGAAACTAAACTTTGGAGGTGAGGACAGTTAAATAATAAGAGATATTCACCAGTATTGTGTCTTGCCACCCAAACCTCTCTGAGTCAGTCTAAAACATTCCTGAAATAATATCTGCTGAAATTTGGCAGGCCGCAAATACCAGGCCATGTTTGCCAGCAGCTAGCAGCTCTCCTGTGGTCCTCCTCCACAACTTTTATCGGGTTTCAATGTTTAAAAGTCTTTGGAGCTCATAAACATTCTGCCATGTTCACATGTTTGACTGTCTCAGTTTAAAATGGAGCTTAGGCTTGCATTGCATTATGTTTGTTTAACCCTGCTACTGAACCACGACAAAATCATAGAATGTGTGCCGCTTCCCCGCCCCGCTGTCTACTGCAGAAAGACACAGCTTTGGGACTTCCAGTTAATGCCAGGACAAAGTATTCCAAAAGAATGTTTTTTTTATTCCTTTGTTTTCCCACTCTCACTTAAAATGCACAAGAAAGGTTTTACATTTGCGCAGTTCATGTTCAGAAGACAAACATATCCACAACATTAACAAAACACTCATCGCGCTCTGTGGTGAGGCAGTCCGTAATTAATAAATAAAATATAAAAAATATTTATAGATCAGCTGAACGAGCTGGCGAGTCTTGCTAGGAGTCCTGGTTCCTCGAAAAGCTGGCGCTGAACCCTGGCCGGTTGATAATTAAGCCTTCACGAGAGCAGCGAACTCTGCGGAGACAGACGGGAGACTGGCATCAGTGAACCGCTCCAGAAGCAAATTATTTCCCTTCATTTATTTATTCATATTTTAGTCAAATTTAAACTGGAAAAAAAATTGAATTGCAAGCAGCGAAAACACTGATGGCAGATTTCTCATCTCTGATGTCCTGTATGCCTCCCTTTCCTGTTCACCATTTCAGATGAAGCCAGACAAGCCAACACAGTACAGTGCCCAGTGTTCATTCATAAGAGTCAGTCATGATTCTGTGCAGACTTCTTTCCAACACTGAACATTTTACTGTGCAGCATGTATTTACTCTCATACTGTGTCTGTGCAAATATAGGTCAAAGGGCCATACACTACAATTATTAGATATTTTAATTATAGAATATCAAACTGTATTGTTGATGTTGTATAATTATTGATAATTGTCTCCGCCATATTGTAACAGAACAGTTAAAGATTTCCAAAGTTCCACTGAAGTCAAACGGGTGCTGTCTCAGCAAGACTCCCTACCAGCTATGGCCTCCAGCTGGCCCCCACCCCTCAGGCTGTGTCAGTCCCCCTGTCATCCTAACTTTGGAAGGATTCATGTTGTTGCTTTGTGTTGCGGTTTATTTTACCTTCTACTCCGATCTTGCCATCACCGTCGCTGTCACCAGCAGCCAGGAAAGCTTTGGTTTCTTTGTCGGTGAGTGCTCTGGCTCCAGCAGAGAAGTTCTGCAGGAACAGCCTGCGAGGGGAAAGGGGGTCATTAGGGTACTATTAGTGTCCCTCCACAGTTGAGAGCAGAAAGAGGAAATTGTGGCTTCCTTAAAGTTTCATCTTACTTCAGCTCATCCTCCTCAATGAAGCCGCTCTTGTCCTGGTCAATGATGGCGAAGGCCTTCTTGATGTCATCAGCGGACTTGCCAGCCAGGCCGATCTTGGCGAAGAAGGACTTGTACTCGAAGGAGTCAGCACCTTTGAGAAAGAGAAATCAATTTCAGAGATGCCCCATGCGCCCAAAAAAAAAAAAACCATGCCTGACCACCCCAAAAATTGCAGTAACATGGCAAAGGGGCTGAACCAAAGGAAAGCGGCTCTACTTAAATTCTCCAAAAAGTAGTTTGAAAAGTAGTTTGAAAGGTTAATGGTTAAAAAAATGAATGATTCGATTAAGCCCGAACTAGGTTTACGGTTCCTGGGCCCCCTACTTCTCTTGGACCATGTTTGTTCCTTGAATTGCCAGAACCAAATCCTGTTTTTTTGTGGCAATAACAATGACCTGCTTCCTGCGGTCCTACATCTAAAACAGTGTAACTGTGTGCTCAGGCGAGCGCACGAGGGCGCGCCCAAAAGGCATGAGCACGAGCTCATGACCCGGGGTTTTTTCCCGCCTTTCGCTCCATTTGTCTCTTACCTTGACAGGCAGCGAGGGCTGCGGAGATGTCAGCGTCGGCAAGGATACCAGAGAAGGCCATTTTTAGCTTGTTTTGCTTTCAAAGCTGCATAGGAACAAAGGGTTGAGTAAATAAGTTAGCAAAACCTCACAGGTAATCACCCAAGACTAACATAGCATGTCACTCATATTTACATCCGTGTATTTATAACTGTTTGGTATCGCCAGCGTTGTGCCTATTTACTTCGACATCATTACCCAATTTGTTAGACAGTTATTTTATTTTAGTTTCAAATGATACTTTTTATTTTCTCTCAAGCTAGTTATCCGAAAAAACACTGAAAGATACATGTGTTTTTAATAACTACCCAAAAAGTAACGACTGCATTTGCAGCATGTAAAAATTGTTCTTGTAAATCACCGCGCAAACTCGCTACTATCAGAAATCAAAGTTTGTTGTTTTCAAACGAGGCCTTCTCCGTTGTAAGACAATTATGCACTGATGGAATAGAAAGAGACGTGTGCTTTAAAATATTCTAAATGTAAAAATGCAGACAAGATCACGCAGCCTGGTTTCTGTTCCGGGAGCTCATGGCACTGTGTAGCAAGCACATGTCCCAGTGTACCCTGGTTCTGTTTCTTCTTGGGTCTGAATTTGCTGCCACTGGTGGCCACCCGTTTGGTTTATAGGTGTTATAAAATTGATTGTGGCTGCCAGCAGCTAACTTTCCTGCTTCAAATTTCATGTGGATTAAGACATGGTTTCAAAATCTACCATCAGACTCAGACAGACCTGAGGTAACCTGAGAGCGTTTGGAAGACGGAATCTGTTCTGCAGGTTCTCTCAGAGGTAAGCCTGTTAGAAGTTTGTTTAAACTAATATAAAACGGACAGATTAATTCGTTAAAGTCAAATAACTACTATACCAAAGATATTTGATATATCACACAAGACACATTAAGCAAGAAATAATTGCACTAACAAAACATTTCTCTCCTGAAATAATGATAGCTGTTTATGATGTATGCCTCTCCTTAGTTATAGATATGAGAACAAATTGCAATTCTTCGACGCAATTCTTTTCTCAGAGCCCCGCTCGTTTGTTTTGTAGGTGTTCCACAGTCGGTTTTGCGGTTAAAGTTTGCAGTCCCATCCTACTGGAGATTCCAAGAGGATGCGCCACTCTGAAGATTTTATCCTCCCTTCACCAGTCCAACATATCCAACAGACAGCCTTTTCACTCCCTTAATTTCAGTGGCTTGCATTGCGTTGCTTGTTCTGTGTTGCTTGGATTTCCAATGGAAGCGGAAAAGAAACACCCAGCCCACAGACGAAGCAACAGGGCAATTTTGCCCCGTTGCAACCGCTTCGCCCCCCTCCTTTCTTCCTTTCCATTTCTCGCCGGGGGGCAACTCACCTTAGCGCTGCTCGAGAACCAGAAGTGTGAGTCGCGGGTCGCCGCTGTGAATCTCTAGTCCGTCCTGTTCCTTCTTATATACCTGTCAGTCGCCCCATTTGGAGGGATTCGAGGCTGATTGACAGATACTAATACGCAGCGGTATAGGAATAGTTTGGAGAAAAAATGTGTCCAGTAGTCAAGTTGTGCTATTTTTGTCATAACAAATGATGATGCACGGAATCGTGTGCGCGACTGCGCGAGGGCATCTATTGGCGCCTCCTCCAAAGATTTAACTTGGAATGTCTGAGATACGCTTCTCGAGCCAGGTGCATTTCCTCTTTACTCTACAAGGCGAGGACACGCGCACCATCACTCTCCGCAAGTGGGCAGATCGACAGCTTGGGATTTACAGGGATTTTTTTGGGTATTTTACATTTTTTCCTGATTGGTTTTTAGATTAGATTGATTAAGCATGCGGTAGGAAACAACAACGTCAGAATATGATCCGAATTCTGAAAAGATATTTATGGCTGGCTGGCTGCCCTCGCGCGGTCCCGATAGATTAAGTTTCTGTTTCCAAGGCAGAATGTAAAGTTGCCATATATGCGGGCTGAGGGAGTCAGCACAAAGCCGCGTGGCGATTAGGAGTCAGCGCAAAAGCTGCGTGGCGATTAGGAGTCAGCGCAAAAGCTGCGTGGCGATCAGACGGAGTCAGTCCCCATTCTCAGCTCTCTTCACAGCACTAAACGACACCTTTTATAGTGTTGAAACACGCTGACCAAATGACCACGGACATCTATATCCCACTGCTAGGAGACAGATCACACATGGCAAATTATTACATTAATGAAGGATGAAGAACAGTGCACCATGCAGACAAGGGATGTTGCTAGACTTTTAGCACTACTTGGGCACAGGCACCCAGTGCCCACATCCTCACACTTGCAATTTATGATAAATGAAAAGACTAGTTAATACTCATGAATATTTACTGGGCGCAACAACTTTTAACTGGAGCACTTGACTCAGTAAATAGGGTCTGGTGACACCCCTGTTGTGGACTAATCTAGTCTGTGCTGTGTGGTGTAGATGTGATTATGAACGTTATTGTGCGATTTGTCCCCATGTCTTCCTGCAGAAGCCCATGTAGCCCCATAGAGGGGGACGTAAATTAGTGGCAGAGTGCTTATGTTACAATGGCTCAGATCCCATAGCCCAATTAATTTTCAGAATCTTGTGAGGGTTGTTGTGTTGCCCCTGAAGTAAAGGCGAACAGGTTTACATAACCCAGTGACCCCTTAACTCTGTCAGTTAAGCAAGCTGCTTTACAGAAAAGCCTGGTAATATCATTACATAGCGCATAAATTATATGTTGACATTTTATAAACAGTTTCTTGGCACATTCGTTTTGCAGTCCTTAGAAGCGGTATATTGGTGGGTGAGGTTTCCTGGTATAAAATTTCGTTCTGGAATTGCGCAACTTTTTTTTTTTTTTTTTTACTTTCATCCAGCTTCGGATGACGGGTGTTTTTAATTTACCCCTCAGCTGCTGCCCTCATCTCCCCTGTGGCTCATGTACAGTTTGCACCTATCGTGTAATATTCTCTGTTTGTTTATCCAAACATAATACACACCGAAGGGCCTGCTCAGTTCACTGCCGTACACTTCGGTTCTTCTCTTGAATTTTCTGGAAACTCTCCAGACAACCTTCCCCGGCCCCGGGAATCTTTACACAGCAGGTGGTGCGTCCACCTCCAGTTCCCTGCTGACCTCCGCATTTTACACATTTCAAACCAATTAGTGAGACATTTGTTTTCACTGGTGCAGCAATTAGGCCCTGATCACGTGGGGCGGAGTTGGACCGCCCGCTCTGAATGGCTATATAAACGCAGCCTGACCTGCGTGGCCGTATGCGTGTTCCTGCTCTGCGATCGTCCTGCGTGGCCGTATGCGTGTTCCTGCTCTGCGATCGTTCACCAGCACAGTGGCATCGACTCGTCGTTATGGCCGTTAAGGGCCATTATGGTGTCACCTGAGCTCCCCTTTCTGCCCAAATACCCTGAGACGGCCCAGAGACAACTCGACCTGTGACCTTCAGTTCAGAATAGAGAGGGGAAGAGAATTTCTTATCTCTTTCACTCTCTCTTTCTCCCTCTCTCTCTCTCTCTCTTTCTCTCTTTCACTCTCTCTCTGAGCACCCTTTCACTAATGGATTTAGCTTGTTCCCTGTTTTTTCCCTGGGCTTGTGATACAGTGTAACAGTGACTTTGGAGAAGTGCGTGAAATGGACACGACTCGAATTCGATACAGCAGCACTCCCCCACCCACGGGCCCCCCCCGCTGCGGCCCCCACCCACGGGCCCCCCCAGCTGCGGCCCCCACCCACGGGCCCCCCCAGCTGCGGCCCCCACCCACGGGCCCCCCACGCTGTGGCCCCCACCCACGGGCCCCCCCCCGCTGCGGCCCCCACCCACACATCTTTATGGCGGCTGCATATGGATAGCCTAGCTTATAAATAAATCGATCATGTAAGGCCAACATCTGAATTTCCATTTGACATTTTCTATCCTGCATTGTCTATCCTGAACCATTTATAATACATAATCAGAGTTAATGTAATTTTTGTAATATTTTAATATATCGTTCATATTTTTTAAACAATGAAACATGGTGGAACCTCAAGCATGAACAAGTGGGTACAGTTAAGACAGGTTTTTATCAGTGTTACAAAAAATAGGATGCAAAATGAAATGTCTTATTTACTTAATTTGTGCAAATCTGGTTTTTCTGGTGCAAAAAGACTAAAAGAATTTGATTGTTTTCGGTAGTTAATTTGTCCCAATCACAAATCTTGTCACTCAGATTGCATGTGGGAAAACATTCACATGTGTTAAGGGCTTTGATGAATGCAACTGTAAGTTGCCTAAGTTTTTAAAGTAAGCAACTCTACCACAATAAAATGCTATAAGAATACAATTTAAATTATTTAATTTGTCAAATACTTCTTAATATTGAACTAATTACATTGTACTGTATTTCCATGTACACACAATAGTGGGAGCAATGTGGGGGTTAAGGGCCTTGCTCAAGGGCTCAACATCTTCTCTGATCTTACTGTGGCTACGCTGGGGCCCATCAACTCTCTGGGTCCCACTCAGTGACTAAGGGATAGCCCTCCCCCATAGTATGTTTTTTACATGTGTTCATTTATGAATAATACAGCTGGAGTATGGTAACACAAGAGGGACAAAAAGCAATCTCTGCAGAAAACGTAGCCATGTGACGTTTGTTGCAGCGCACAGATTTCTTCCAGTTCCTGGCAGCCAGAGTGACATAGGCTGGCAGCCTGTGGAGTAATGGAAAAAGGTCGGATTACGGAACCATCTGATTACTACGCTAGAGGGAAGGGAAAACTGACAGGGTGTCCAGTTGGTATAGAACACTCCATTACCCATGAGCACATGAGTAAAGAAGCTGCAATGATTTTGTTTCCAGGAGATTGATCTAAAATATATAATAATGACCACTCGTGCTCATTCATCAACGACTCTTGTCTGGTTAATCAGTGTCAAAAATATCAAAGAAGTGTGGAACTGAATAGTCTGATTTTTTTCCCAGCAGAAGGTGATAGTTGCTGTTATATGGAAGTAAAAGGGTGAACGAGATAAGATCTCCACAAAATGATGAGGCAGTTGTTCACCCAACACATGTTTCTTCACTGGATTGCATGCTGCTGCCGTTGACAACTTAAGTTGTGTTTTCCTTTGATCAGGACAGCACAAATGCAAATACACTTCACTGTGTATTATTGTTATTATTTTATACCTTCAGTTTTAACTCCTGTCCAAAAGTGAGCTGTGTGAGCATTTGTCGCAAATAGAGTAAATAAAGTTTTTTTTTCAACTTCCTTATGAAGTTGACTCTCTTGAGTCAGCACATTGTGGCCGGCGCTGTCCATGGCCTGGGTGCTGAACAGCAGGTTCCAAGAGTTTAGCTTTAACGCTGCATTGCAGCGCCAGCAGTGTTGAGCTGTCTAAGAATCAGGACTTAGAGCCTGGTCACCTTCAGTTGACAGTATTATCAACAATTATCTTACCAGGGTGAACGTGGCACACTCGTTTCCTGTGGAGAACAGCCAGTTTAATCTCATCAGTGTCTTGTCTTTGCATGTTTTAGCGCTATAAGTAAAGCACGGACATCGCATTTAGGTTTAAGATTATTTATTTAAAGCATGTTTGTCATGAGTTGCTGTTTGTCATATGTTTCATTTTCAATAATTGATCGCATTCCCCCCAGGTGTTTTTGAATGATGGACTATTTGTTCTTTCTTGAGTGAGTTTTGGGAAGCATCCCGGCAGAGGGACGAGCTGTTCAATGATGATGTCACTCAGGCACCGAATGTTTGGGGGTTTTCCTAAATCTTAACCAATAGAAGATCAGAGAACCTTGGTGTCGACTTCACTTCAGCAATGAGCAGAACTCTGAGGCAAACAAGGAAAAGTGAGAAAGACACAAACATTATGAATAGTTGTTAATCAGTCAGAGTCTTGGTGTTACAACTCAATAATAATATACTGACCATATTTTGGAGTCTGTAAAGTTGCAGGACATGTGTTTGCTCTCTCCCAATGTAATGTTTTACTAGTGTAATCTGCATTAATAGTGCTCTCTGCTCTCTCTGCTCTGTGCTGTGTGCTCTGTGCTCTGTGCTCTCTGCTCTCTGCTCTGTGCTCTGTGCTGTGTGCTCTCTGCTCTGTGCTCTGTGCTCTGTGCTGTGTACTCTCTGCTCTGTGTTTTGTGCTGGTTGCTCTGTGCTCTGTGCTGTGCGCTCTCTGCTCTGTGCTGTGTGCTCTGTGCTGTGTGCTGTGTGCTGTGCACTCTCTGCTCTCTGCTCTGTGCTCTGTGCTGTGTACTCTCTGCTCTGTGCTGTGTGCTGTGTACTCTCTGCTCTGTGCTCTGTGCTGTGCACTCTCTGTTCTGTGCTCTGTGCTCTGTGCTGTGCACTCTCTGCTCTGTGCTGTGTGCTCTGTACTGTGTGCTGTGTACTCTCTGCTCTGTACCTTCCACCCCGATCTTCCCATCTCCGTCTCTGTCCACGGCACAGAGGAAAGCCTTGGTCTCGGCCTCAGTCAGCTCCCTTGCCTCCCCACAGAAATTCTGCAGGAAGAACCTACAGAGAGAGGGAGAAATCATATTTAATGACATAACTAAATTAATGCAATTTAATAATATAGTAAGGGTTTGATATTATTTTAAATATTTGATTATTTACACTACTATTTATAAGACTGTAATATTTCCACAACCGCCACATTCATACACACTCTCACACACACATATGTATAGACACACAGACACATGTGCACACAACACATACACACACATGCACACACGCACACACACACTCACACACTCACATACACACACATACGCACACACACACACACACACACATATTCTCACACACACACACACACACACACACATATTCTCACTCACGCACACACACACACACACACACATATTCTCACTCACACACGCACACACTTTCTCACACACACACAGGGTGTAATTAGCAGCCAGCTGCATTCCCAGGGGGCTGTAATGACAAATGCTACCTTGATTGCACCAGTTAGTACAACAGCCATTATCCTGCCCTCCCCAACCCCAACCACCCCCACACCTGAGGCCCTCTGCTCCCTCCACCCCCAACCAACCCCAACCCCACCCTCCCCCACACCTGAGGCCCTCTGCTCTCTCCACCTCCAACCAACCCCACCCTCCCCACACCTGAGGCCCTCTGCTCCCTCCACCCCCAACCAACCCCACCCTCCCCCGCACCTGAGCTCCTCTTCCTCAATGAAGCCGCTCTGGTCCCGGTCCAGGATGTTGAACACTCTCTCTCCATTCACACCCCCCTGTCTGAGCAGGCCCACTTGGGTGAAGAACAGCTTATAGTCAAACGAGCCTGGAGCTGGTGGGGGTGACAGAAAGGAAGGGAGGAGAATCAAAGGGAGTGAGATGATGAAGAGATGAAAGAGTGAGGGAGGGAAAGAATGTGAGAGAGAAAAGATGAAAGAGTGAGGTGAAAGAGGAAGTGAGAGAAAGAGAGATGAAAAGGGAAAAGAGAGAGTGACACAGAGGGAAGAGAAAGAACAGCAGAGAGAGGGGGAGGGAGGGAGACTTGATGCTTGGAGTACCTCACCCTTCATTTCAGAGCTGCAGTGTGTTAACCCAGTTTCTCTGAACTGCTCTGTTTAAGCTGCAGGGTTACTGATTGTGTTTCACAGAGCCGGAATTGTCTAATCTCATGTCTCCCCAAAAATCACCCCCCCATTACTGCGGAACCATGTCTCTCTAAAAACATGCTGAACCCTGGCACAGTGTGCCCTGCAGGCCACAGTGAGGGGGTACTTAACTCAGCAGCATGCGGAAGCATCCCTAACCCTAACCCTAACCCTTACCCTTACCCTAACCCTAACCCTAACCCTAACCCTAACCCTAACCCTAACCTAACCTTACCCTTACCCTTACCCTTACCCTAACCCTAACCTTAACCCTTACCCTAACCCTAACCCTAACCCTAACCCTAACCTTAACCCTTACCCTTACCCTAACCTAACCTTAACCCTAACCCTTACCCTTACCCTAACCCTAACCCTAACCCTAACCCTAACCTTAACCCTTACCCTTACCCTAACCCTAACCCTAACCCTAACCCTAACCTTAACCCTAACCCTAACCCTTACCCTTACCCTAACCCTGTTCTATTGTGTATGCATGATCTGTACCGAACGCAGGTTTTAGATGCTGTGCGTGTGTGTGTTAGAGTGTGTGTGTGTGTATGTTAGATTGAGTGTGTGTGTGTTAGTGTGTGTGTGTGTGTGTGTGTTAGAGTGAGTGTGTATGTGTGTGAGTGCGTGTGTATATGTGTGTTAGAGTGTGTGTGTGTGCCTGTGTGCGTGTGTTAGAGTGTGTGTGTGCATATGTGTGTGTGTTAGAGTGTGTGTGTACATATGTGTGTGTGCATGTGTTAGAGTGTGTGGCTGTTCTGTGGGTTCAGGCTGAGGGGCGCAGGTGCTGGCATTTTTAGGTCACCTCTGAAGTGCCCCGCCCCAGTCAGTCTGGTGGAGCAGACATGGCCCCCTGTGTAATGGGGTGCCAGTGGGAGAGGGTGGGGCCAGGCTCATGGCACTATCTGGCCCCATTCTTCATTGTAAACAAACCTGTATCCAGGTGATGGCTACTCCCCAGGCAACCAGGGTAACCACGGTAACCAGGTAACCACCTGCCACAGTGGTGGGAGTGAGGATGGGGGTGGGACCTGACTCACCTTGTGTGTGTGTGTGAGAGAGAGGTGCATGATGCAGGTAGATTCTGACTCACCTAGTGTGTGTTTACTGACATATTCAGGAAGTGAATTTTCTGATTCCTTGGTAAAAAATTGTTCTTGGGAATTTACTAACACATTTGCAGCTATACACACACATATACACAAATACAACTGTATCTGTAGAGAGGCACAGAACACATGTGGATCCTGACTCACCTTGTGTGTGTGTGAGAGAGGTGCATGATGCAGGTAGATTCTGACTCACCTTGTGTGTGTGTGTGTGTGTGTGTGTGTGTGTGTGTGTGTGTGTGTGTGTGTGTGTGTGTGTGTGAAAGTTTCAGGATCCAGGTAGATTCTGACTCACCTTGGCAGGCTTTTACTGCTGCCCTGATGTCCTCGTCTTTCAGCATCCCAGAGAAAGCCATGGCTCCGTCTCCTGACCTGACAGACAGCCAATGTTATACAGAGTAATTACACCATGGCCCCGCCTCCTGACCTGACAGACAGCCAATGTTATACAGAGTAATTACACCATGGCCCCGCCTTCTGACCTGACAGACAGCCAATGTTATACAGAGTAATTACACCATGGCCCCGCCTTCTGACCTGACAGACAGCCAATGATATACAGAGTAATTACACCATGGCCCCGCCTTCTGACCTGACAGACAGCCAATGTTATACAGAGTAATTACACCATGGCCCCGCCTTCTGACCTGACAGACAGCCAATGATATACAGAGTAATTACACCATGGCCCCGCCTTCTGACCTGACAGACAGCCAATGATATACAGAGTAATTACACCATGGCCCCGCCTTCTGACCTGACAGACAGCCAATGATATACAGAGTAATTACACCATGGCCCCGCCTTCTGACCTGACAGACAGCCAATGATATACAGAGTAATTACACCATGGCCCCGCCTTCTGACCTGACAGACAGCCAATGTTATACAGAGTAATTACACCATGGCCCCGCCTTCTGACCTGATGGACAGCCGGGGTTATGCACAGTAATTAGACCATGGCTCCGCCTCCTGACCTGACGGACAGCCCCAGTAATTAGGGCCCCGCCTCCTGACCTGACACAGCCAGGGTTATGCCAGTGGCTCCGCCTCCTGACCTGACGGACAGCCGGGGTTATGCACAGTAATTACACCATGGCTCCGCCTCCTGACCTGACGGACAGCCGGGGTTATGCACAGTAATTACACCATGGCTCCGCCTCCTGACCTGATGGACAGCCGGGGTTATGCACAGTAATTACACCATGGCTCCGCCTCCTGACCTGACCAGCCGGGTTATGCACAGTAATTACACCATGGCTCCGCCTCCTGACCTGATGGACAGCCGGGGTTATGCACAGTAATTACACCATGGCTCCGCCTCCTGACCTGACGGACAGTCGGGGTTATGCACAGTAATTAGACCACCACCATAAGGGCCAAAGCCTGAAGCCAAGATCAAGTGTGTGTCTCTCCTCCTCTCTCTCTTTTTCTCCTCTATGCCCCTCTCTCCCTCTGTCATCCCTCTCTCTACCACTCTCCCTTTTTTCTGTTTCTCTCCCTCTTCCTCCTTCCTGTCTCTCTCTGTCAGTTCACTTCACTTGTCTTTCAGCAATATGGCCAGAGCAAACATAAAGGAACATGCAAACATACACAACATGCAATGTATGACTTGGTGCCTTGAAATAATAACTTTCTCTCTCTTTCTCTCTCTCTCTCTCTCTTTCGCTCTCGTTGCATCAGAGTGGCGAGGCGTGATGAGGCTTGCTGGGAGGGTATGCGGGCACGCAGTCGGGCGGTCAGCAGGGCAGCCCAACCCCGGTAGGGGTCCTGCGGTCTCACAGCATCGGCCATCTGGCTGGCCAGCCCTCTCTAAACGCCGTGGAACAAAGTGTGACTCTCAAACAGAGCTCAGAGTCACAGCTTTTTCTGGAGGGAGACAACTCATGCTTATGTTTTTGTGAGGTTGTTTGTGTGTTTGTGAGGTTGTTTGTGTTGATTTTGGGGGTGTTTGTGTGTTTGTGAGGTTGTTTTTGTTGTTTTGGGGAGATGATTGTGGTGCTCTTTTTTTGGGGGGTTATTTGTTGTGCATCTGTTTCGGGGGGTTGTTAGCGGTGTTGTTTCTTTTCTCTGTGCCCGCTGAGGAGAGAGGTCCCGAGTGTCGTGAGGGTTTTAGTCTGTCTCTCCCTGCAGCTCCAACTGTCTGCGGAAGAGACCCCAGAGAGCTGTCTCCTGCGTGTGTGTGTGAGTGTGACTGTGCATGTGCGTGCATGTGTGTGTATGTGCATAATGGTGCAATTGCAAGAATGCGTTAGTATGTACATGTGTGTGAGTGCAGGAGTGTGCGTGTGTATGAGCATGTATGCGTGCATGTGTATGTGAGTAAGAGAGCGTATGAGTGTGTATGCGTGTGAGTACAAGTTATGTGTGTGTGTGTGCACAAACCTCTAGTATTTACCGACACATTTTATGTTACTAACATTTATATTGGCCTCTTCATAAAAACACAATATTTGATCTATTTTTACAGACACTTCATAACAGCACACTCAAATTCACATGCAAAAACATACACATTGAGACACGCAAACAACTTGCATATAATCTCAGAAATATGTACACACATATACATACTTCTTATTGTAGAATTTAAGTTATGGAAGGGGTCCATGCAGTAACAAAGCAGATAGTAGTTTGCAGTAGCAGGCAGGATGCAGGACTTATGGAGAGAGCATAGAGAGGGTACTGACCGTGCGCTGGGTGGTCTGTCCACTCTGCTTCGGCGCTGTTAGGTCCTGTGGAGAAGAGCAGCGGTCGCGTCTCTGTGCCTCTCCTCTCCTGCCAGCAATCCCAGCGCTCTCCGTAAAGCCGCGCGTGAACGTGAGCTTCAGCTTCAGGCTCTGCTTCAATGCCGTCTGCGCCTCTGCTCACAAAACCCAGAGAGAGAGAGTAACCCCCTTCCCCCCCACTAAACGCCTCCCATCTCATCAGCTAATCAGAGCAAGTAACCCTGACAGGTATCGCTGCCCAGCCCAGCACTTTCACTAACGATTAGAACGCGCATTAGCGTCAAGCGCAGTTAAACTGTGGAAAAAGGCACCCCCGCCTGCTGGCTCTCCTTTTTCTATGTCAATTATCTTTTGTCTTTTTTATTTACAGTAAAAAAAATGGTCAGACTGAAATGATAGAGAATATGGCCTGGATTCAATCAACATTGAAGCTTTTTTTCTTCACGAGGCGTTTGGTGGGTCAACTTTATTGATTTCGAGTGCTCATGAAATTAACACTTGAATTGTGAACCAAAGTTTAGGAAAAATGTTGAATGAATCCCAACCAATATCTTCTTGGCTGAATGCGTGGAACCTGAACATCATAAATAATTCAATTTGTGCCCTAACTGTTCCCAACTCTGTCACTGTTCCTAACACGTAAGATTCAGGATCTCATTAACGCTGAGGAGAAATGGGCTGTTGCAATTCACTGTCGAAGTTAAACATGAATAATTGAAAAACCTCAAACCATTCATTCATAATAGAGCCATAAGAGTAGTGACATTTACCTAATTAAACATCGACATAATCCTAACTGTGCTTATTCAGACGTTGCAGTAAAAAATTACTGCCTGGTCTACTTTCATTTCTTAGTTCAGCTCTATATTTCCCCTTAGCATTGACAGAATGGATGTGGTTTAGTCTTGGAGAAGTATTCACGCATTCACCATGAAACATTTTGCACAAATAACACGGCATCACTTGGAACCAACACATCAAAAGGGGATTAAATATGTTTGAGTGGTCCTAAAGTAGTAAGTAATTGATTTATAAACTATTAATCGTGTAGTGAATTCATTGATGTAATTGCTGGTAAACCTGTATCAGCCTTAGAGGATGTAATGCGTTAAGGCTGCATCCCGTGCCGCCCGGCCGGGCTAAAGCAGGAGCTTGTGTCTAAGTGATCATGTGACCTCTTTGAGGAGCGGCCCGTGGGCGATGGACTGTCAGGATGGCACAGGACGAGTCCCGGGATTCCTTTAACAGTGAGCTAGAGGCGGCCATTCAGAAATATGTGGTTCTCCCCGTTTTATATGAACATTTTCAGCAAAATGCAATTGTGCTTGTCTAAAAAGTCAAAATAGAAAACCACAAAATCTGATTTTTTCCTTTTTTATTTCAGTAAGTGTCCTCACAACATTTCTGCTTTACTCTCACACCACCCAGCATTATGCTGAGAGCGAAGCCATGTATTTAAATAATAAAATGTTTACTGAATCACACATTCCTTTACAGTGAAGTTCCTTGGTCTATTTTTGGCACAGAAACATTTTTTTTTTTTGCACCTTTATTGTTTTTGTTTTGAATTTCTGTCATCAGCCAACTCACTGCTTTAAGTCATAAAATGAGGAGAGCTACAGAGATGTAGTGAGAGTGTCCTGTGCTGGGCGTGGCCCCACCCGCTAGCCTGGGCTGATGTCACACGGTGATGGTGTCAGTCACCTGACCCCTGAGTCAGGCAGCCTACACTAAGCCATCATACCTGCCCACACAGTGGGACGGATTCAACCAAAAGCACTTCCCCTCATTATGGGAACATGCAGTTCACTCAAAGTGGATCTTATTTTATAATAGCATTTGCTATTTTATTTTAGAATGAATGCAACACATTCTAAATGATATGTTCTCTAATTGAATCTCTAATGCTCTGAAAAAGACTGATTGTGTTTGCTTGAATCTAGCTAAATGGCTTCCTACATGCGCTCTACAAATAGGGGTGGGGGGGTTGTTGCTGGAGTTATGGTCACATGCATCATATGCGCATTACTGATTTATCAAATGCTTCAGCTGCGCAGCTCAGCCATTGATTTGGGATTTTCATTTATTCTGACGAGGTTAACTTTGAGTTTTTACATGGATCTAGCTAGGTTAGGTTTACTGTTTTCCACGTTTTTTGACATAGGTTAAGGCAAGTTTCAAGTTTTTGGTGTTACTGGCATAGTTAAGTTTGATGTTTGAGGTGTTTCTGGTTAAGTTTAATGGCCCCATCACTTTACATTTTCGAGAATTTGGGGTGCAACTTGGGGTGTTCCCTAAATTTTCAGATGAGGAGATATGTGTATTGGCCGTTCTGCAGTGGCAGGCTGGTTTGTGTGAGTGTGCTGCTGCAGAGGTTCCTCATACAGATGCAGCCATGCTGGAAGGCAATTTCACTGCTAAAGACAGCCCAGAATCAGCACACCAACATCATCTACCTTCTGATACAGATGGCAGCACTCAGGCCTAAACCAGATGGCTAACTGAGAACACAATTACTGTGGAATGGCCTGACTTCTGTGATTAGCCTAAAGCTAATGTTGGCCCAGCTTTTCATTTTTGTTAATAGAGTAAAAATGGAAACATAATATAACCTGATTAAGTAGACTGACACATTTTCTCTTCTTTTGTGTTAATGCATCTTTGGGATGACTTGTATGTGCATTGTGTGTAAAATTAAGTATGTGTCTTACTTGTGTGTATGTCTACGTGTTGTTCTTGTCTCAGCTGACAATTTGTAGTTGCCAGAATATTAAGGAAAATTATTTCCCTGACTTAAATATGTCCAGTTTCCTTGATGTCCCTTGAACGATATGTACTTGGATGTTTTCCTTTGGCTTTAACAGAACTTGTTATGAGCCATAATGTTCTTAGAATGTTTGAGGAATGTTCATGTCTTTAAAATATTTTAAACCTCAAACTGATATAAAGCTCTAATGTTGAATATGTTGTGTTAACTTGAATGTTTTTGATAGTACATGTATTTAATGTGTTCTTCCAAGTCACAACACAGTTAAGTAAGCGCTCTAGACTCTAGAGAATAATGTCTTTAAATAAAGAAATTGTGTAATTATATATATATGACAGCATTGTAGAACCAACAATTAAGATGACCAATATCTACTAATGTCAGTCGGAGAGTAAAATTTTAGTCATGGTCTTGCTGGCACACCTGCTCATTGATAGCTAGATTGCTGCTTTAGGTGTCCTAGAGATGGTAGCCGTGTGCAGATAAGCTCAGAAATTGGGTGGCTGTTTCTTGCAAACTCATTTCGCTGAGCGCCCTCTAAATTGAGACAGATAGCGGTGTTTTATGGCCCAGGGTGTTCTAATCCAGGAATAACCCATTGGATGTAAACAGTTCACCTTTCCCCGTTTACACCATCGGCATCGCAAACATTCCTCACATGGTTGTCAACTGACTGACAGAACGATGTACTCACGCCTCGCTGGGCGTCACCAGAGTGTGGGTGTGAACGTCCAGCGCAGATAGCAAAGGTGATTGGACAGCATCCCAACTCTGGGAAGGAAACTAGACCATGATTGGTCCTTTCTAACGTCGCCTCCCTTTGCCTCCGTCGCGCTGCCTTCTCGTATGACGTAGTGGGAACATGGCGCTGTTGGGGAATGGTGTCATTTGACTCTGTGAAGTGTTGATAAATTAAATGTAAAATCTTTGGCGTACTGTAATGTCAGTTAAATGTGTGAGTAGAGACATGATTGTCAAGGAAAGGTAACAAGCCTTTCGGGTTGCTATTTAATATACGATGGAACGCGGTGATAAATAAGATATATACCGTTACAGCCAACGCTGGTTTGCTAGCAGTAGCAAGCTACCTATTCTAGTTTACAACGTCGTTAGCGGGATATATAACGGAAAAAACGGACGTGGGAAATAAGGCACTAGCTTGTAACCAGCAATGCAGGCGTCCATAGCGATCCGATAATATACAAGACTGTCATTGTCATTACATCGCCAGCAAATTGTGGCTGGCTGTGTTTGCTGACGACGACAGCTGAATTGGCTGGCTAGCAAAACACCGGAGGATGGAGTCCCGTCATGGATTTTCTCTGCTGCTGGCAACTGTGGCCATACACTTGACTTTGCTGTTGATGGTCGAAGGTGCACCGCTTCCATATTTGGATTCAGGTAAATTTCGTTAATCGATAATACCAGGTAGCTAACTTGCAATTTCTGTTGCTGTCAACGATTGTGAATGATTTCCAGTGAGTGACATCTTGCTAGTTACAAGTGGATGAACCAGGCCACTGTTATACGCTGCTGATTAAATGTTAACCAACTATAATAACTGTTGACTAAGTTGCCGACTGGACAGGGGTAACTTTTGAGCTTGTACCTACACCTCGAAGGATGCATGTTCAAGTACTCAGTCGTTTCATTCGTGAACACGTTGACGTTAGGTGCTGCAATGGAAATAATGTTTGGAGTAATTATGCTTTTGTGGAAGGTGAGGAGTTTAACACCGGTCGTGCCTAATTCACTTTTTTGGCAGCCTCAAGGAAATTCTGATATATGCTAGTTATTGGTTTGCTGTCGTCCACGGATGACCATCTTGTTGACGTCTGACACCTCTGTGTGAAGGCCTTTTCAAACAGCCAATGTGCAAACACAGGGCAAAGTGCGTTGAAAAGCTGAGCGTGTGGAAAATGGTATATATCCACTGTTTTAGGGAAATAACGTCACTGGTCAATAGGCCAGGGTATAGGCATTCACTGATCACCTTACACAGTCAATAAAATAACTGTGACAGTCTGTACGATATAGCAGATATTGTTTTATAAGACATGTTTCTGTAGGTCTCCCCTCTTTTAAATGAACTACTGGTTTCAAGTTGCTAGATTTGCTTGAAGGTCTTTAGTAGGAACTTTTGACTGAATGTTATCTGGAACTTGCTGTGTTGCCAAAGCAGTGAAAATTAAAGTTTAAACCATAAAACTTTTCTACTTTTCCCATCTATTCCTTTCCGATAAGCAATGGAAAATTGATCAAACTCATTTCACTAATGGAAGTTTTACTTTAACAGATGCCAAAATGCGTAATTCAGATGGTATTTCACCTTGGTTTTGCACTTATTTTATGCATTGTTATTGCAAAGGAAAATATCAGGAATATTCATGTGTAGAACTGGACTAAAGAGGAAAAAAAGAGAACACAAAATGTCTCTTAGGAAGCCGCCAAATGTATGAGAGCATGAATAAAGTCCCAAGTTAAAAGTGCTACAATAAAACTGAATGAATGATTTTTTTTTTTACAGAATCAAAAAGCAGGAAATAAAGCAGGAATAAATAGCACATGCCAGGTCATGACAGGGTATTTTGTCTGTCCTCTTTGGAATCATTACCAACCCTGTGTAAAATAACTTTAAAACACTTAAACTGCAGCTGTGGTGCCATTCATCAGGGATGTGACTGACATTAAAGGTTAAAGATTAAATATTGACTTCCCCTGGGCGGAATAAAGGGCAGTTGAGCAATGGTGAACAGGGGCCTCCACTCGAAGCCTGCTTACGGTGGATCTTAGGGATGAGCCCACCTGAGCTGTGGGATGAGGGTGCTCCAGACCCCGGCCCCTGCAGGTGCTCCGGCAGAGCTGTGACTGAAGGTGCGGGGCTGTGTTAGTGAGCGTTATGTGGGAGAGCAGCTTGCTTCGTGGGCTGTCACAGTGAATCAGCCCTCACGCGGTCCCAGGCCTGATGAATGAATCTTAAACAGCACGTCAGGGTTAGCGAGTAACCCCTGAGCCAGGAGCACGGTGCTTTACTCTCATCTCAGTGCTTGATATGGCCAGTTGGTCCGTAGCTTAAATGGTTGTGTGATTTTTTTTTCTGTCTTCCTGAACATGTATTACCTAACGCATTCTTTGCTTATCGGAGTGTGTGAATGATTAACACTGTGGACGAGCTTTTATTGTTTTAGTGGAGGGCACAGGTAGGACACCAGATACCAGGTCTCTTCTCTGTTTCATATGCAGTTTTTATTCCAGCCATATAAAAACAAATTTGATCTTGTTTGCTGTAGTAATTCAGGGCTCTAAACTTAATAATTAAACTAAATACATACATGCTTACAGACACACACACACACACACACACACACACGAAGCACAAACAAACATGCACACAGCTCACATTGAGGAACTCAGCTTGCCCTGTTATCAGAGGGGCACAGCCATAGGCACAGAAACAGCAGATGGGGATTCTGGTTTGTGCAGCCCTGCTCTTCCTGTGTGTGGTCACATTGCATCACAGTCTTGTGTAAGCCTGCTTCAGACTCAGCTCTATGCGAATGCTATGCTATAGGCCCAGCTCCATGTGAATGCTACGCTACAGGCCCAGCTCTCTGTGAGTGCTGCGCTACAGTCCCAGCTGTATGCGAATGCTACACTACAGGCTCAGCTCTATGTGAATGCTACGCTACAGGCTCAGTGCTACACTACAGGCTCAGCTCTATGTGAATGCTACGCTACAGGCTCAGTGCTACACTACAGGCTCAGCTCTATGTGAATGCTACGCTACAGGCTCAGTGCTACACTACAGGTTCAGTGCTACGCTACAGGCACAGCTCTATGCGACTGTACAGACCATGCTTTTGTACAGGTCCAGCTCTATGCAACTGCTACGCTATAGGCCCAGGTCTATGTGACTGCTACACTACAGGCCCATTGCTATGTGATGCTACAGGTGTTGCTACGCTGCAGGCTCAGTGCTACACTACAGGCTCAGCTGTGCTATATGGTTAACTGCTGGGCTGCAGGTGCAGCTGTGCTTTAGGCTCAACACTAAACTACAGGACTTGCTACTGTACAGTAGCTGCTAGGTTACCATGTTATGCTTCAGGCTGTGCTACGTTTAAGGCCCAACACTCATATGCAGTGATATTCATATTGTGTGTGAATGCATATATATATATATATATATGTGTGTGTGTGTGTGTGTGTGTGTGTGTGTGTGTGCGAGGGTGCATGTGACTGTGTGTGTGTATGCATGCATGTGTGTGTGCATGGGTGCATGTAAGTTTGTGCGTGTACGCGTGTGCATGTGTGTATGTGTGTGCATGCGTGAGTGTGTTTGTGAGTGCGTGTGTGTGTGTGTGTGCATGCATGAGTGTGTGTGTGTGCATGCGTGCGTGTGTTTGTGTGTGTGTATGTGTGTGCGTGCGTGCATGCATGAGTGTGTGTGTGTTTTTGTGCGCGTGCCTGTTTGTGTGTAGTTGCAGTTGGTCCTTCAGGGACACTGATGTGCTGAAGAGCTCCAGTTTCAGTCCTGTGTGTCACTCGTGTGAGGAGAGGAGGCTGATGGGTAACGTACCAGGCCTGTGGGCCTAAGAGGGACTCCAGTGGTACTAGGCGTGGTCTCGTCCCGATGATGCGCCGCTCTGTTTCCGTTACCAGGGTAACAGTTGCCGAGTTGCCGGGGCTACACCGTGAGAGAGGCGTGATTATCTGCCCCTGAGCTCAGTCACTGCCCCCGCCTGTAACAGGTCACCCGCAAGGCCCCCGCCCATACAGTGTTAACCTCAGCGGCTCTCTGCCTGTTCATTTATCTTTTAATCTGACTCACTCCAGCCTCATGCAGTTATTTATATGTTTTGTTTTCTCTCACTAAATTGTACTAAGAAGGACCTGTGAAGAAGAGTGTTGAATATCAGGAGTGTTTTTTTTTTTGGTGCGTTAAAGTTAAAATCAGCTGAAGAAAAACAAAAAGACAGATTCACACTCCTTATGTAAGCAGGACACAAACAAACCGCCCCTGTGTCTGTTTGCATTTTGATTTAAAGAATATTTTAAAAGTGCAGGAGCCACAGAACAAAGAAACACATTTTGTTTGTGATATTAAAATTATCTTTACAAAAATCAAAGGTCAATAAAGTTGAGACAGAGTGTATTTTTGTCCTCTTTGAAATGAGTACTTTTTTTTATTTTGCTGCTATTTTTAATAAAAAAGCAAAGATGAATTCATTCAGGAGGATTATATTACAGTCTGTTTTAGTGATTCTTGGGGTGTCTCAGTCAGGTCTTGCTCCAGTGTTCTTGGGGTGCCTGGCCTTCCTCATGGAGGATGCTGTGTGTGCCAGTTTTCTGTCTTTCCCTCAGGAGCTGTCAGCTGTTAATTGAAAACCTAATTTTAACAGACTCTTGTTTTTTTATATTATCTTTATCTGTGCAGATGGGTCAGCAGAGGCCACAGCAGGAACGGAGGGGATCACACAGGGATCAGAGAGCGCAGGGAACACAGGGATCAGAGAGCGCAGGGAACACAGGGATCAGAGAGCGCAGGGAACACAGGGAGCACAGGGATCAGAGAGCACAGGGAACACAGGGATCAGAGAGCGCAGGGAACAAAGGGATCAGAGAGCGCAGGGAACACAGGGATCAGAGAGCACAGGGAGCACAGGGATCAGAGAGCGCAGGGAACACAGGGATCAGAGAGCGCAAGGAACACAGGGATCAGAGAGCGCAGGGAACACAGAGATCAGAGAGCGCAGGGAGCACAGGGATCAGAGAGCGCGGGGAACACAGGGATCATAGAGCGCAGGGAACACAGGGATCAGAGAGCACAGGGAACACAGAGATCAGAGAGCACAGGGAACACAGGGATCAGAGAGCACAGGGAACACTGGGATCAGGGAACACAGGGATCAGAGAGCACAGGGAACACTGGGATCAGGGAACACAGGGATCAGAGAGCACAGGGAACACAGGGATCAGAGAGCGCAGGGAACACAGGGATCAGAGAGCGCAGGGAGCACAGGGATCAGAGAGCGCAGGGAGCACAGGGATCAGAGAGCGCAGGGAACACAGGGATCAGAGAGTGCAGGGAACACAGGGATCAGAGAGCGCAGGGAACACAGGGATCAGAGAGCGCAGGGAACACAGGGATCAGGGAACACAGGGATCAGAGAGCGCAGAACTGCGGGGTTAAGCAGCACAGAGAGCTACTGGGTCACACAGCGGGGTTAAACAGCGCACAGAGCAGTGTTCAGAAACAGGTCAATCCAATCCGTCCACCCAAGCCAGTGGCTTTATCTCAGCTCTGCCACTGCTCGGGAGTTCAGCGTGCCCCTTTCGGGTGACCAGGTGCTTTCGGCCTATTTACGAGGCCCTCACCAAAATATTCAGAAAAACATAAATCAGTTGTTACTTTTTTATACCATAAGCTCTCTGACGTGAATCTAGCTTTAACATGATATGTATTCTGTGTGCGGAAAGTCCCCTTCCAACTACTGGCCAATCAGCAGCACTGCCACATGACAGTCCTGGCTTGATGCATGCTAACAGCTGAGCACAGGAGAAAATCTGCTCCATTTCAAATTAACTACACGGGTTGTTTCTTTCCTAATGTGTTGGTGTGTAAGTCACATGGAATATACTCGGGAGGTCATGCCGGTTCAGAATTTGGGTAACCCTTGAACCTCTCAGCAAGTTGTATTGTTTAAAGTAGCTGTCATTAAAGGGAGAATCGGATCCCTGAAACGCTGGCAGGTGACCCAGCAGGGTTAAGTGGAGCAGAATCTCCTTCATTGAGAAATAAGACGTTTCACCACTGATCCATGTGATTCGTGGTGCTGGGATTCACCGGTCTGTAGCTAATCCACTTGTGACCAGAATCTGTTGAGCTGGACTGCTTTTGATTTGAGGAAGCAGAAGTGATAGAGGAAGGAGTTAAACAGCGAGTTTGAGGTTCCACCAGTGAGTGAACCACACTAAACCGGACTGATGCGGTTTCATCCCCGGGGGCAGGCGGTCACTCCCCACGTTCACACTCCGGTTGTGGATGTGAGCGCATCGCATCGAAATGTAACTGTAATTTTCATGTGCTTTCATGCATTTCTAAATGTTTTTCCCCCAGGGAAAGTTTCATTACATTCCTGGTTTTTCTTTTTTTGTCTTTGATTTTCACTACCCAGATGACCAGAGCAGCTCCTCTCTGAGTGGTAAAACAAGAAGGAGCTCTCCTGTCATTGGTTGAACAAAGAGGAGCTTCCCTCTCATTGGATGAACAGTGATCGAATGGACTGGGACAGGAGACACCATCTGGGCTGTTCTCTCTCCAGTCCAGGGACCACAGCTTAATAATTTGTTAGCCTGTACAATGAATCACACAAAGCACATGAACTCCACTGGACAAACCTCAGCTACACTCACAAAAGTGGCCTTAGCCCTTACCTTAGCCTATGGGTAAACACCGCTCAGTTCACTGAAGCTCTGTCCCAGCATTGGGCAGTGGGGTTTTGATCAGAATGAAGACAAACAGCATTGTGTTTGTGCTCACCTACCTGCAGGACCAGGACAAAGATGTGGTATTTAAACGTGTTTGATATTAACTCTGAATGAGATGCCTTCTATCACTGCCTGCTTTTTAAAGCAAACTCGTGATGGATATCACATTGATGCTGTTATGACCTTTGAGCGCAGTAAACATATGCTGAATAAGAGTGTGTTTGGCCAGGGCTATGAACAGGAAATAGGGATCTGGACAGAATGTTTTATCACACACTCACATACGCTCACTCATTTACTCACACACACACACACACACACACACACACACACACACACACACACACACACACACACACACACACACACACACACACACACACACACACTCTCTCAAACTTGTACGCATACAAATACACACACACCTACACACAGACATAAACACACACTCACACAACAGAATGTGCAGAGTTGAAGATTCCAGCCATTTCACGCATCTGTCATGAGTGGGAACGCCAAGCAAATAAAGTGCATAATTATTAACATGGTTATTATGTGATCGTCCAAACGCAGAGAAAACGAATAAAGCTGGTTCAATATTTGAGCTGCTGCTCTTTGTTATTGCTGATCTTTTTTGAAAAATCAAAGAATATTCCTGATCAAAGTAAGGTGTGGGTTTGTTGCCAGGTCAGGGTAATTACAGGTGGATATCTGGGTTACATAAATAAAGGCAAGTGAAATGGCTCCTCACTTTTATTTTTTTTTCCGCACAAGGGTGACCATGCTGGCCTTTGGTTACCAAGCATTTCAGTATAAACATTTTGGTTAAATAGGTATGTATTTGATAAAGTGGAACAGATGCATGAAAACAAAAGTAAAGTTTTCTGCTGGTGTGAAAAGCTGGAAAAAGAAACGAAAACAAGAAAATAAATTCAGCCAGCGTGGACCAGTGTGCTAAGTGAACTCTCGCTGTTCTGAGGGTGACCTGCTGATTCCGTCAGGTGACTCTGTCTCACGGCAGATCCGGTTTTGGCACAGTCCCAGCCGCCTAACAGTAGGGCGCGGCTGACACCAACTGTCCCAGCAAATTCGGTCTGGCGCTTGCAGAGGCGAAAGCGTGACCTCCAGGGGTGCAGTTGCAGCGTAAACGGTGAGCCAGTTACCATGGCGATAGAGCAGCAAGGGCCAATGAACCGTAGTCACGTGATCAAGTCTGCTGTCTTTCAGTTCTAGAATCCAGAAGCTTGATCTCGATAGTTTGTGAGCTCTTCAGGCCTGGTCTTTCTGCAGTACGAGTAACACCAGTTATGTTTTTGAGACTTGATTTGGTTGGTTGAGGCTGTTTGTCATTTCATGTACCACTCTGTTGTGGGATTGGTCACAATTTAGTGACCAATCAGAATGAGACAGTATCAAGGCTCATAGCTATGAGTGAAGACCTGATTTGGCTCCCCGTTTTGAGTCTTTAAGCTGAAGCTGGCTCCTCTCAGACTCAGGGGCATACAGTAAATGCATTTTTGCATCATATTTTCCACCCAGTTCAACCTATCACTCTCCACTGAGCCTTATCTGATGCTGCAGCTGAGAAACAGCCTCCAACTGACCAGAAATTACACAACAGGACACATTTTACTGCTTCTCAGGGCCTCTTGACTCAGCTGTTAGAAGATAAGCAGTGGGCAGAGTTAGCATCCATACCACATACCAATTTAAAAATCTTCTTAAAAGAAAAATATTTGCCAGCACTAACCAGGCTTTGACCCCAGCCATGGTGGATGGGTGTCTGGATGTGAATTCCAGCGCAGTTATGTCGTTGAAATGGCTGAAAAATCAGTGTGAAGTCTCTGCAGTAACACAGGAGCAGCCCTGCAACACCTGATGTTCAGAAGGTCAAAGGTGAAATTATGGAGTAGCTTGTGGAACGGTCAGCATACCCAGAATTCCATGTGTGTCAGGTAGGGTGTCACCAAAATTAAATCAGGTGGTTATGTGAAAAGAGGTAGAAAAACTACATAACCCAAAATGCACAGTAGCCATTTAAAAGGAAGAGTGATGGTGTCATCTGGCTCTTAAATGGGGACCTATCAGCTGTGCTGTCAGTTTGAATGGGTATTGTGATGTCATTGGGTCTATTCCAGAGAGACCACCTGTCTGACCCGATTGACCTGTCAGTTACTTGAAACTGTTTATCTTTCTCCACCCACCTGTGTGAAAACTTTTAAACCTTCACCCCTGGGGCTCTGTGGTGACCCAGAGCCTAGGTCAGCACCAGGTCAGGGAGAGGGGTGGAGCCGGGGCTTCAGATAAAAATAAAACAAAAAAGCTGCTAACTGTAAGATCATAACTTCAAATCATTAACATTAACAGCAGTGGAATATAGCTAAACTCTGACCTCACCCACTCACCTGTGTGCTCACCCACTCATGTGCTTTCACTCTTTCACTTACACTTTGGCTCGCTCGCTCAGCCACTCATACCCACAATCCCGCCCTCAGGCATTGCAGTAGCTGGGTTTGTCCTCTAGAGGCAGTAGATTGAGTGGCGGTAGAATGGGGTGCTGTGGGCCTCAGCTTTTGTTTTGATTGGCCGTGCTGGTCTTGTTTCTGTATCTGTGATAATTTTGGGATGTGGAGCAGTGTCTGGGTGTGATGGGGACCCTGAATCTTCAATCGCAGCTCATGCATGTTTCGGGGGAACACTCCTCTGCAGCAGGCTTTCAGAAAGCCGACTCAAAGCAGGGCGGAAGAGGGCCAGTTGGCATGACAACTCCCCAGTCCCCCGTCACACCTCCTCTTCTATTAAAAGAAAACAAACAGAAAACGAATCTGGCCACAGAGCAGCCTTCCTTCCCATTTGTCCCAGAGAAGTGAGGGAGGTGGCCTGTGAGCTGTGACCTTTGACCCCTGCACCTGCTCACTGAGTTCGGAATGTGAGGCTGGTGGCTGCAGAGTTAATGACATGAGCGTGACCGAGCCGTTTCCCAGGCTGTGGATATCTCCTGAGTGGCGGGGCACAGTTCATCTGTGATTTGACTTACGTCTTTTTTTTTGTTTTTCTGCCATGTCTGTCCTTTTATAGATACAGTCTCTCTGTGATGAGTCCCTACAGAGACAGTTTGTCTGCGGTGCATGTCCTCTCACAGACAGGGGTATCTGGGTCTCTGTGGTGCCCTGCCTGTGGTGTAGCTGGAGGGGCAGTGTTTTATTAACTGGAGAACAGGTTAACCTGCAAAGGGAGGCAGACCGTGGCCCTCTGCTCTTTGTACTTTACTGAAGGAATGTGGAACTCTATTGTAAATGAGCAAACTAGACACTCAGAGATGTGTGCGGAAACAAGTTACACCGAAACCCACAGGGGGGAGTGAAGCTGAATGAGTGAGTGAAAATGGGTTATGTGTGTGTGTGAGTGAGTGTGCGAGTGAGTGAGTGAGTGAAAATGAGTTATGTGTGTGAGTGTGTGAGTGAGTGAAAATGAGTTATGTGTGTGTGTGAGTGTGAGTGAGTGAAAATGAGTTATGTGTGTGAGTGTGTGTGTGTGTGAGTGTGTGAGTGAGTGAAAATGAGTTATGTGTGTGTGTGAGTGAGTGAAAATGAGTTATGTGTGTGAGTGTGTGAAGGTGAGTGAAAAATGAGTTATGTGTGTGAGTGTGTGAAGCTATGTGAGTGAGTGAAAATGAGTTATGTGTGTGAGTGTGTGAAGGTGAGTGAGTGAGTGAGTGAAAATGAGTTATGTGTGTGAAGGTGTGTAAGTGCAGCTGTGAGGGAGTGAAGGTGTGTGAGTGTATGTGAGTGAATGAGACTGTGTGAGTGAGTGAAAATGAGTTATGTGAGTGAGTGAAGGTGTATGATTGTGTGAGTGAGTGAAGGTGTGTGAGTGTGCGAGGGTGAGTGAGTGAAGGTGTGTGAGTGCGCGAGGGTGAGTGAGTGAAGGTGTGTGAGTGTGCAGGGTGAGTGAGTGAAGGTGTGTGAGTGTGCGAGGGTGAGTGAGTGAAGGTGTGTGATTGTGCGAGTGTGAGTGAGTGAAGGTGTTTGAGTGCATGAGCAAGTTAAAGAGATTTAGAGGGTGAGGTGCTACCTCTTTTACTCATTGGTAAAAGTGCACTGCAACTGAGGATGAAGATTTTCAATGGAAATCATTTTCTCTCATTTGAGGTGGACAGCCGATCAATGTGCATATCTGTGCCTGGAAAAAAAACAAAACAGAATAACTCAGGGCAAAATATTCGGTTGGCTCACATAAACAATCATGGAAATGGACGTTCGGAAAGCAGAAATTGTACAAATAGAACTTAATTTGATTGATTTTATAAGTATGTGAGGCACCGTGGAAGCTGCCCTGCCTGTGGTGTGAGTGTGTGTGTGTTTATGGATCATGGCATCGTGTTTTCAGACCCTGAGGCTGAACGGGGTTTGATGTGTAACTCTTTCCGTCTGGGCACCCCTGCTGTGGCTCTGCGAGAGAGCCGGACAGCGCGCTGTGTTCAGTCGGGCGGCGCTGTCTCTCATGACAGGGTGTTTATTACGCTTACGCTAACGCCTGGTGTGGCCTGCAGTGTCTCTCCCGGGCAGATCTCTATGATTAAAACAGACAGAGAAAAACAACATTAATTAAATTAATTAAGGAACTTAATTAACAACAACAACAAGGCAAATGTTAAAGCTTACTCACATGTTTTTTTCCTGAATAAGGGGCCATTTTAAAAACATATAGAGGAAAAGTGTGCAAAGTGCCTTTGGCTGCTAAGGCACTGTTCCAGTGTGTGGATGCCCAAGCAAGGCAGCACGTGATTGGCTGTAGCCTTACACAATGGGAGGGAGTCTGAGTGCACACCATCGCCCCCTCTGGCTGATGCAGTCCCTGCAGTTTGCCTGCCTTGTCTGTGAGGGAGTATTGAACGGCACTCTTCAGATTCAGAGTCTGCGCAGCTCCCCTTCCGCTCCATCGCGTCTTTCTCCGTATCGCCGATATTCAGAGGCCAAACTTTCTCATCAGTTACGAACGCTTATGAGTTGTTTTTTCAGTAAACAATGTTTTGTTAGATCGGGAGCGGAAGAGTTGTGGACATGAAATGTCTTACTTTTACACCCTGATTTATTGTGTGGTTGTGGAAGCAGGGAAGCTGGTTTGATTCTCCCATACCTGATGATGAAAACGCTGCTGTCAGAACTCCCAGGACCCTTAGTGCACCTTGCTTTGCCCATTGTGATACGTAAACCCAACACAACAGATCCATTTCTGAGATCCATTTCTGATACCTGCATTACTCTGAGTGGCAAGGAACGATACTGACACAAATATCAGTAAATTATGTGTGAACATAAGTATAATAATGAATGAATAATATGTAAATACAAAGTAACAATATGTTAGTAATGTGTGAATAGGAGTATAATAAAATGCTAACAATGTGTGGATATGAATGTAATAAGCTAATGAAGTGTGAATATGACTGTAATTAATAGTTGTAGTGGGGTTGTGGTCCTCCCTGCCAGTCTAAACTGGCCAGACATTCAGGACTAAATATACCCTGCTGTTATGGTCACTGACTGAAGCAGGCCACTGGCCAGAAGCAGATGACCAGCCCCAACCTCCCCCAGAAGTTTGTCCTTTTCCACCGCCTCCCTATGCTTTATCTGGGGGGGTCTCAGGCTATTTAAGTGTTATGTAAAATAATACTGATTTATTTAAACCAATTTGAATACATTTTGAGTACTGTTACTGGTAGAATCGGGGTACAGTGTTTTAGGAGGGTGTAGAATCAGGGTACAGTGTGGCAGTAGGGTGTGACTGACTGATGGCTCTTTTTTAGAGGTGCCTGTGTCTGCGTTGGAAGAGTACCCCTGGCTGGGGCTCTCTCTGGCCGTGTCCATCGCCTCCCTCCTGGCTCTGCTCCTCCTGCTCCTCAACTGTACCTCCTGCTGCAAGGAGCAGCAGATCAACTTCAAGGTGAGTCCAGTTTTGTATGGATGGCCACCACAGCTACCAATTTTTACTGTAACTTCTGTGACCTCTGTGATAACCCTGGGGGGTGTGTATTTTATAATGGGGTTTGGTGTTTCTGGGGTGTGTGTTTTATAATGGGGTTTGGTGTTTCTGGGGTGTGTGTTTTATAATGGGGTTTGGTGTTTCTGGGGTGTGTGTTTTATAATGGGTTCGGTGTTTCTTTGGGGTTCAGGAATTTGAGGATAACTTCCAGGATGAGGTGGATTTCACCCCCCCAGCAGAGGACACCCCGTCCATCCACTCCCCCGCCGAGGTGTACACGCTGGCCGTGCCCCCCCTCGCCCTGCCCGGCCCCCCTCACCTGGAGCCTGCAGGGGTCAGAGGTCAGCTCCACCCCCTCGCACTGTGTACTCACTTGGTCCTGATTTCCCCTGATGGCATTGGCCCTTTTTTTCATCCTCATCCAGGTCTCTTCGTGTTACTGAATTGCAGGACTGCACTAAAATCCCAGTTAAAATTTGTTTGAACAATACAGTACAGTCATTATAGGCCATATTAAGTCAATCACAGGAAGAGCCATAGCCAAAATCATACAATGTCATAACCATGGTTTACCAAAACCAGCTTCAGCAGAAAAAAAAAAACACACTCATAAACTGATGCGTGAGTGTGTGTGCCATTGAAGACCAGCATTCAAGTTGTTTAAAATGGTGGGTCACCCAGAGAGACACTGTCACCCATCAAACCTCCACAGCAGCCTGTCCTAATTCAGGGGCGCTGTTTCTGAACAGGCATCGCTGGGAAAATGCTGGTGTTGTGCTGTCTGAACAGGCATTGCTGGGAAAATGCTGGCATAGTAGACACATCCACCACAGAGCGCCCAGGAGCCTTGAGCAGGCCTCTCTCCTGTGCCTTCACATGTGCCTGCTTTTGGCTTTGGATTCACCTTTGACTTCTAACCTTTGACCTTTGCAGAGGGGTCCGCTGCCCCCCAGGTGACCAGGCAGAGTTTGAGCTACATCCAGGAAATCGGAACAGGCTGGTTTGGCAAGGTATGGGCCTGTGCTCTCGCTCCGCACATCCTTTCATGAGATTCACATTCCATGGGCCTCATTTTTGCAAATATACACTTTTCATTTATGAGGGAAAGCTCCCGCTCTGAGTGCAGTTTTGGAAGCACCTGTCTGCAGTGTGCGTGCGCCTGGGATGATGGTTAGAGGACCTGAACAGGGAAGGGGTACACCTTTTTAACCCACGCCCCCCCTCCCCCCCCGTCCTTGCAGGTGCTGCTGAGTGAGATGTACACAGAGAGAGAGCTGGGGGCCTCCAGGGTGGTGGTGAAGGAGTTAAAGCCCAGTGCAGACGCCAAAGAGCAGAACCACTTCCTGCTGCAGGCTGATGCGTACCGGTGAGTTTAACCTGCAGACAATCCAGGACTGGAGTTAAACCTGCAGACACTGCGGCCCTCCAGGACTGGAGTTAAACCTGCAGACACTGCGGCCCTCCAGGACTGGAGTTAAACCTGCAGACACTGCAGCCCTCCAGGACTGGAGTTAAACCTGCAGACACTGTGGCCCTCCAGGACTGGAGTTAAACCTGCAGACGCTGTTTGGAAGAAGGCTTTTCAGTGGCTGGGATGTTGCATTTTGGTGAGCTGCTCCTGACTGAAGGAACAGTAAATCACAGTTCAGACCTGAGGTCCTAAGCTAAAAGATTACCTCAGTTGAACATTGCCCTCTACCTGCCAACAGAGACATTGCACCCACTGGCTAAGACAAGAGTCCTGTGTGTGAGATTAAAAGCATATTCCAAGTGGGTACAATCAAAATACAACCCAGAGTTTCTTTGCTGCCTAGTGTCCTTGATTGCTTCCGTAAATCTATTTTAATCACCTCTTCCAGCACTGAGAAAACAGTGGTAATTCTCACTGCATTTAACATTATTTTCTAAATGTTTTCAGGGTTCTCCAGCACCCCAACATTGTGCATTGTCTGGGCCAGTGTGTGGAGGCCATTCCTTTCCTGATGGTGTTTGAGCACTGTGAGCTGGTGAGTGTCCTACTTTAGCCTTGCGCCCATTTAGCCCAAGCTAGTTTAGCACTGTGTGCCTTTAGCCCCAAGCTTGTGAAGCACTGTGCACCTTTAGCCCCAAGCTAGTTTAGGACTGTGCGCCTTTAATCCTAAACTAGTTTAGCACTGTGTGCCTTTAGCCCCAAGCTTGTGAAGCACTGTGCACCTTTAGCCCCAAGCTAGTTTAGCAGTATGCACCTTTAGCTCTATGCAGCTTTAGCCCTGCATACCTTTAGCCCTGTGCTAGCTTAGCACTACACAGCTTTATCCCTGGGCTATTTTATCCCTGTGTGGCTTTAGCCCCATGCTAGTTTAGCACTACTCAGCTTTAGCCCTGTACTGCTTTAGACCTGCACTGGTTTAGCCCTGTTTATCAGTGTCTGTGTGCACTGAGTGTGTGCAGCTCCTCTCTCTGTGCGGGGCAGCACATGGCTCTGCTCTGGTCGGTAAGAACGGCGCCCCCCAGTGGCCGAGGTGGAGTATAGCGGACTGTCCAGACGCAGCATACGGGGGGATCACTTTACCCTGGCCAATGACACGCCACGTGTCGCTTTACTCTGGCCAATCACGTGGCACGCGCCACACTGCGGGGAAGGACTCCTGCTCTGGCTGCTTAGTATAGCGACCGTTTCCACGGTCACAGATTTCAGGAAAAACAGAATAAAGCTGAATGTGCCCAAACTCTGCGTTGCTGCTGACGTTCTCGTGTGGGTGCATGCTCCCAGGTCAGAGCAGAAATGGGCGAATAAGGACGGTCCTCCATGACCGTTAGCTCTCACCTGTGTATCTGCAGGCCCGGCTCTGTCCTGTCTGTCTGAAACCCTAACACAGACTGGTGAGAGGTTTCTGAGAGGATCACAGCCATGAGAATCCTCACGGACCTGTGTGTGTGCTGGTGTGTGTGAGTGTGTGTGTGTAAGTGTGTGTTAGTGTGTGTGTTGGTGTGCGTGCGTGAGTGTGTGTGTGTGTGTGTGTGTGTTGGTGTGTGTGAGCATGCATGGGTGTCTGTGTGTGAATGCGCACTCAGCAACAAAATTTGCAATTACATTTAATACGGTAAATGAAGCACCCTGGCACCTCCATACCTCTTTCTCTCCTCCTCGCTCTCCCTTCCTCTCTGTCCCTCTCTCCCCCTCTCTTCCCCTCTCTGTGTCTCCCTAATAGCTGATTATCAGGGTGCCTGTGAGTGTGGTTGCACACACACACACACACACACACACACACACACACACACACACACACACACATACGCGCACGCACACACACACACACATACACACACACACACACACACACACACACACACTCTGATTTATATTCTGTTTTGCTTGCTCTATTTTGGGCGGGTTGGCCAGGCCCTGCCGGGGTCTAAGGTTGCAGCATAAGTTTCAGTCGGCTGCTCTCAGGTTCCTATACCCCCGGCCCCCCCCCCCCCCAGTGCGTCCCAGTAAAGCAACAGGCTCCGTTTACCCCCAACCCCCCTGCACTGACAGCTCGCTGCGCTGGGCCTTTTTATCGCTATGCTGGCAGTACGCTGAGAGATGGGGCTTCGCTTTCTCTCTTTTTTTGTCTTTGGCACCGCGCGTTACACACTATTCATGATGATAAAATAATGGACTTCTGGCCCCTGCGCTCCCTCTGCCTGCAGTGAATTCCACACATTGCAGTGTTTTTTTAGTGGGGCTGGGGAGATGAGCTCTTTTCACTGAGTGTCTGTCTGTGATTGGTGTCATTCTGATCTGGGATTGAGCATTAGCTCAGTATGACTATGGCCTGGATGTTGTTCTGAACCAGAGGCACACACACACACACACACACACACACACACACACACACACACACACACACACACACACACTCAGATACACACACACACACACTCACGCGCACACACACACACACACACTCACATACACACACACACACACACACACTCACATACACACACACACACAGTGTGTGAGTGTGTATTTGTGCATGCTTGTGTGTGTGAGTGTGTGTGTGAGTGTGCATATGTTAATGCTTGTGTGTGTATTTGTATGTATGTATGTTTCATGTATACGTGTGTTTGTGTGTGTCTGTTGTGTTTATTTACCGTATGTCTTTTTGCGGTCTTATTTTTGTGTATTGTCTGTCTGTATGTGTGTGTGAATGTTTGTGTGTCTTTGTGTGCTCGTATGTATGTGTGTATTTATGTCTTTGTGTGTCAGTTGTATTGTTGTTGGTGTGTCTGCGTGTGCGTGTGTGTGTTTGTGTGTGGGTGTTTGTGTGTCTGCCTGTATATGTGTGTGTGAGTGTAAGCCCTGAGACGACCCTAGCCCAGTTCTGCTTGCTGTAAATCTGCAGTTGCTATAAATCTAGAGGAAAGCACATTAGCCCTGATGTTAGAGGGGTTTATGAGTGCTGGGCCTGCGGCCTGATTTATGACCAGCGCTGGGACCCATGCCCAGGGAAATTTTACATGAAGCAGATACGATTTAACACAGGGAATCACACTCTGACTACACGCTAAAGAACGTCTTAAAGTCCGAAAACAACTCACACTTATTTACAATGCAAATCATAATGAGTCCACAGCTTGCGACTCAGTTAAACTAAAGGTAGCTTCCTTGTAGGATTTGATGCGGTGCTGGCTACTCTGTAGACTGTAGATACATGAAGACCTAAAATTGGGATAGTCAGGTTTTTTGGGTCACTTCAGACAATTTAATTTAATCTTTCTTGTGTTGTTCTTGGGGGAGGGGGGGGGTAGCTATAACAATGCAGATTAGAGGGGGTTTTGGTCAGAACAAAATGAGCCAATACTTGGCAGAAATCACATTTGATATATTATTCATTTTACCAGAGGGCTTCTCACTGGAAATTCAGGCTAATTGCCAAACTCAGGTCTAAGCTTTGGCACATCTTGGGCTTCTGTGCAGTAAGGGGAGGAGACACGGTGAGCAGTAAGGAGAGGAGACATGGTGAGCAATAAGGAGAGGAGACATGGTGAGCAGTATGGTGGGAGATGCGGTAAGCAGTAAGGAGAGGAGACATGGTGAGCAGTAAGGAGAGGAGACATGGTGAGCAGTAAGGAGAGGAGACATGGTGAGCAGTAGAGGAGGAGTAGGTGGGGAGACACGGCAGTAAGGAGAGGAGACACAGTGAGCAGTAAGGAGAGGAGACATGGTGAGCAGTAAGGAGAGGAGACACATGTGAGCAGTAAGGAGAGGAGACACGGTGAGCAGTAAGGAGAGGAGACATGGTGAGCAGTAAGGAGAGGAGACACGGTGAGCAGTATGGTGGGGAGATGCGGTAAGCAGTAAGGAGAGGAGACATGGTGAGCAGTAAGGAGAGGAGACATGGTGAGCAATAAGGAGAGGAGACACGGTGAGAAGTATGGTGGGGGAATGGTGAGTGGTAAGGAGAGGAGACATGGTGAGCAGTAAGAATAGGAGACATGGTGAGCAGTAAGGAGACGAGCATGGTGAGCATGGTGAGCAGTAAGGAGAGGAGACATGGTGAGCAGTGAGGAGAGGAGACACAGAGCAGTAAGAAGAGGGGTAATGGTGAGTAGGGCAATGAGTCGAGGGGTCATGGTGAGCATTAGGGAAAGGAGACATGGTATATAAGAAGGAGAGGGGACACAGTGAGCAGCTAAGTGAACAGTAAGAACAGGGTAATGGTGAGCAGTAAGAATAGGGGGCACAGTGGAGGAAAGATTTGCATGTCCATGAGGGTGGGGCCCAATGGCAGAGCTCCATGCCTGCCCTAGCCCCACCTCCTCCTCTAACCCCGCCCTGGAGGAATGACCTCATTCTGTTGCGTGTTGTATAACGCTGTCTGGGCTACTGGGGGCTCCAGTTTCTCTCTCTCCCCCCTTTCCATCCTTCTCTCCTTCCCTCCTCCCCTATGTGGAGGTTACCAGGTTACAGTCTCCACGGTTACAGCTGGCCAAAAATGTATCATATACTTTAATCTTTTTAAAAGTATTCATTTATTTAAATGTCGATTTGTTTGTGATGAGCTGATTTCTAAAAATTTTTCTAAAAGTACCTCTCAGGCTGTTTACACAACGATAGAGTGAGAGAGAGAGAGAGAGAGCATTAGCCGTTAGCAGCACTGCCAGGGAAGATGGTGTGAGTGTCAGTTATAACTCATCAGAGCTCTCTGGCTTTGAGGCGCTAAGAGATTAGGGTTCCACCGCCTTAGCGAGTTATTCGCTGTGGCTGGCAGGAACTGGCTGAGTTTGGGGACCGCAGCTCGGCCTGATGGTGGAAGCGTGATCCTCATGTTCAAACACCTAGTGAATCAGGCAGTAACGAAGCTCTGGGACACTCTCCCATCCGCAGATAATAATGACCTGCCCTGACTTGTGTACCCATGTCAGCATGCTCCGCTCTGCCTTCCATTCTCCCCCGTTAGCTCGATGTGGGAGTAGCTGGTTAGCGCTAGCGTTGGAAAGTGGTTAGCTAAAGCCAGCTTTGTCAGCGGCTGATCTCACCCAACGGTGAGGCATGGAGCGTGTCCTAAGGGGCTAACTGGGGGAGCGGTGGGTCCAGTGTGCCTGTGAATTAGTGACTGTACTGAGCCTGAACGTGTCAATTACCCAGAAGCCTTAGGGTCCCGTTGGAGGGGGTGGGGCGCAGCTGAGAGCTGCGATATTGGGTGGCTGTTTCCCGTCTGTTTTAGCCGTAACCCATGGTTACTCTGAGTCAGGAGATGGCAGGGAAATATGAGGAGATGCATATGCGTGAGTGTGTGTGTGCCTGTCTGTCCACTATAGACACACCTATAGACACGCCCTCCCTCCAAATACCATTAAAATGACAGTTACTGTCTCAGAACTAAATGGCAATAAAAATATTATTTCACCCGCATTCAAAATTAAATTCTATCCTATGACTGTTGTGTGGACTGTTCGTACTATATTTTTTCATGAAAATTGATAGGGAGGCGTAAAGGTGTGTTAGCTGCGTTGGGTATCTGTGTGCTGAGCCTTTGCTGGACACCACCATCAGAGAGGGACCAGAGTCACTCCCCACCCAACCCTAGATAAGGGGCCCTTTATATATGAGGTCCTTAGGCACAGGGCCCTTAGATATGAGGTCCTTAGATATGGGGCCCTTAGATACAAGGTCCTTAGATACAGGGCCCTTAGATACAAGGTCCTTAGATACAGGGCCCTTAGATACGAGGTCCTTAGATACAGGGCCCTTAGATACGAGGTCCTTAGATACAGGGCCCTTAGATACTCCTTAGATACAAGGGCCCTTAGATACAAGGTCCTTAGATACAGGGCCCTTAGATATGAGGTCCTTAGATACGGGGCCCTTAGATATGAGGTCCTTAGATACAGGGCCCCAAATACTGCAGCTTAAATATGGATTCTGTTCCTTCCTCTGAATTTGCCATAAATCGTCCTCATGCTTCATGTAAGGGCGGAACACATTTTTGGATTGGAGGAGCTCTGTGCGTTGGTTTCCCAGGGGGAGTGCTGTTGTCCCAGGCTCAGATGAGGTGGTGAACCTGTACTGTGTCAGAAAATATCCACCTGTGTAAACAGGCTGTATGCAAAAACCTAAGCTCGTCAAACAGTAGTGTTAAATGTGGTGTGAAAGTATAACATGCCACAAACAGGGTTTCAGTGTGAGGGGTGCAGAAGCCTAACAGTGCCAGTCCTGCAGTAGCCTCCTGGTCACGGCGCGGAGCCTGAGATGGCTGTAAGTTAGCACCCTGTGGTATTAAAGGATAACGTGTTAATGGAGAAGGGCATTGGGTAATAATAATAATAACAGTAATAAATTAATTTTATTGGCGTGGCGCTGTTCCCATGGTGCCAGACAGGCTGAGCGGAGCTGAGTTAATCATTTAAGTATTTTTAGCGAAGTCACAAATTATGATGAAGTCACAGCATCCCTGCTCCAATGGGGCGAAATTCCACACTTCACACAGCATCCAACAGGAAGTGTGTGTTTGTGTTTTAAGTGTGTGTGTGTGTGTGTATCTGTGTGTCTGTGTGTGTTAGTGTGTGTGTGTATGAGTTTGTGTGTGTCAGTGTGTGCGGGTGTGTTAGTGTGTGTGTGTGTGTTAGTGTGTGTGTGTGTGTGTGTGTGTGTACTGGGAGATGAGCAGGCTGAGGGTGGGTGGAGTCAGCGTAATGGTCATTTCATAAAGCCATTTGTTGCCGTGGCAATTCAGTCTTCAGCCTGACACTCTAACCGCACCCTCCCTAAAATGTACACCCCCCAGGGGTGCAGTAAGGCCTTGACTTTGGCCACCCTGGGGGAGAGAGTGTCCTTCTTTTAGATTCGACAATTAATGCCCCCAGCGTGCCGGCCAGGAGAGGAACATTACCTTCCCTGACCCCCAAGGTCGACTGCCCAGCCTCCCCCCCACTAAACCGCTACTTTAGTGATATTATCTTACAGTAAAGTGTAGCACCGTATTTATTTTAGTTATTTATTGTATTTATAGTATCGAGACAAAACCAAAGCGTTTTTTGGTTTCAGTCGTGCTGTTTTGGTTGCACAGGTTAACATGCACCTGTAATGCAGTTGGATCTGCTCCCACGTCAGCTGCAGAGAAAGTGCTGCTCTTTGTCTGGTGTGGCCGTTAGCCTGTTAGCAGTGGGAAAGTGCTGCTCTTTGTCTGGGTGTGGCTGTTAGCCTGTTAGCAGTGGGGAAAGTGCTGCTCTTTGTCTGGGTGTGGCTGTTAGCCCGTTAGCAGTGGTGAAAGTGCTGCTCTTTGTCTGGTTGTGGCCGTTAGCCTGTTAGCAGTGGTGAAAGTGCTGCTCTTTGTCTGGTTGTGGCCGTTAGCCTGTTAGCAGTGGTGAAAGTGCTGCTCTTTGTCTGGTTGTGGCCGTTAGCCCGTTAGCAGTGGTGGAAGTGCTGCTCTTGGCCTGGATGTGAGTTTTAGCCTGTTAGGAACGGGGAAAATGCTGTACTGTGCTTGGGTGTGGCCATTAGCCTGTTAGCAGCAGGGGAAGTGTTGGACTGGGACAAGGTGTGGCCATTAGCCCGTTAGCCTGTCAGTAGTGGGGAAATTGCAGCATTTTGCCTGGGTGTTGCCATTAGCCCGTTAGCGTTTGGGAAAATGCTGCTGTCAGCCTGACAGTATGACGGTGTTGCAAGATTTACGGGAAGATTTCCCTTACAGACACGCTGCGCCCGTCTGCCCCGCGCCCGTCTCAAATTCCTCCCATATCAGCAGCTATATATAAACCCCGCCCCTGCCCACTCCGTTAAAGAGGCCCGCTCTGGAACAAACCAGGCAAATATGAGTGTTACGCTGAAAGCGGTCCCCTCAGAGGTCAGGAAGGGGGATTTAAATTAACACTGCCCCGCTCCGCTGGGGCACTCGCATCCCTGTTCTCTGGCCTCAGGAGAGTGTGGACAGCCCAGAGAGACACAAACGGGATGTCCGGCCGAGGGAAACCTGACCCCCCCCCCCCCACACTCCTTCCCCTAATCCGCTAGCCCCCCAGCAACCCCCCTTCCTTGAGCCTGACGTTGCTGTTTTTATTTTTAATTTGCTGTGACAGAGAGAGGAGTACCTCTACATTAAACCGGCATGTCCTTATTTGGTCTAGTCCCGGAGTGCGGTGAAACCCCCTCACTTGGCTGTGAATGGCAGTGAGAGGAGGGGAGGGCACTCTCTATTGCGCCCCCCTGTGGTTGGAATCACACAGCACACTCCGCCCCATCATTCACGACCCCATAAGTGTGCATGTGAAATAATTGGGTGGAAGGCCCTTGATTGTTGTTTGTGTGTATGTGGTTACAGGGTGACCTGAAGAGCTGTCTGAAGCAGCAGGACTGGATGCTTCAGAACGTAGAGCTGCTGCAGCTTCAGAAGATGGCCTGTGAGATCGCTGCCGGCCTCACTCACCTGCACAAACACAACTTCCTGCACAGGTAACACAACGTAGAGCAGCTGCTCAAAAACACTTCCTGTACAGGTAACACGGCACACACATGTTCTGAAACGCACTTCCTGCACACTCGGAGCACAGCCACTGCGTCTGCTGCCACACTCTGCTCAAAGCTATAAATAAAATCCAGCTGACAGTGACCACTACAACTGGGGGTCCCCAACCAGGGCACCCCCCTGCCCCCTTTCGTCCATGATGGGCCCCCAGAGAAAAAAATGCTCACTTAACTGTTACATGAAATGGCACTCGTAAGATTTTGTATAAAATACATCTTCTCGGATTTATCAGACATTACCAATAGTACGATTATTGTCTTTTTTATATGATTTTTTATATTAATCGTTCTGAAAGCCTGATGCAGTTATAGTTCTGCTGTATATGTTGTCTTGGTCTGAACTTGCTGCTGTGTGCTTCAGTGTGCCAGTGTGTTAAATAGCCACTGAGTGTTTGATTAAGGTGTTCATTCTCCACTCTGCCTGTTTACACCACTGAAATTTTTAATGTCTTCACTAGCGTGACATTCTTGGCACAGCACCTCAGTTTGTTTAAACCGTTTTGTTTTTTCTGACGATTATCTCGTGCCTCATCTCTAAATCTCATAAACTAAACTAGATTGAAATTTTCCTATTTGAAATAATCAGTATTTTCACTGGATGTGGCATCACATAATCCAGTTATCGTTCCTATTACATTAGTATTGTTATATAGTATTGTGTTAATAAATATTTTCATGTCATTATGCGCTTGTGCTGTAGTTGCCTGTATGTGGTGCATTTTGCACAGTGCACTAACTTGCAGCTGTCAGTTCTAGTGGCAGTGTTTCTTTTTTGGGGTGTTTCAGTGCTGATTTGCATAGGACTTGCGTTGCTCGTTGTTGCTGTTTTTCGGCTCCATGCAAGGTGACCTTAAATCTTCTTGAAAGGCAGTAAACAGAAAGAAGTGCCTGCATGCGTATGTCAGGCTGTTTGTGCACGCGTGTCGGTGTGTTGTGTCGTGTGTGCATATACATATTTGTGTGTGCCTGTGTGTGCACGTGTGCGTGTGTGTCTCAGCTCGTGTGTGTCTGTGTGCGCCTGTGTGTGCACGTGTGCGTGTGTGTCTCAGTTCGAGTGTGTGTGTGTGCGTGCGCGCGCGCCCGTGTCTCAGGCCGTGTGTGTCCGTGTCTCAGGTCGTGTGTGTGTGTGTGTGTGTGTGTGTGTCCGTGTCTTAGGTCATTTGTGTGTGTGTGTTTTGTCTTCTTTCTCAGAGGCACAAGGTCATCCCCAAATGTTTCCAAAAAAGGCCCGCCTGGGCGAAGGGCGAACTGACTGTTTCGTTTTCATTTTTACCCGGTTGAGCAGTGAGCTGGGGGGTGGCTGGGGGAGGGGTGGGGGGTTAGCATGCAGCTCTCTCTCGCTCGCTGCTCAGAATTAGCCCAGGGGGCTCCAATTACCCAGCTCCCACGGATTGCTGGGGTGTCGGCTGTCGTCTGCCAGAGCTGATGTGATGATTCTGCGGTTCTCGTGTAAAACGATATTTTCGCATTGGGCCGTTTTTTCGTTCCGCTGTAGAACTCAAAAGGGGGCCTGGGAGATTCCGAAGCTCGGCTGGTTTTTTTTGGGGGGGGGGGAGCACCCAATTGAAACCCTTGCTGTACCCCTCTTTTTGGTCGTGCGCTGATTTACGGCCTTGGCCCCGCCCCACACACCCCACATAGGAATCGCAATGCTGCCCACCGCACTGCATTCTGGGATCGCTGCTGTCCTCTTCAGCCTGACCCTCACAAGTGACCCAATTCGGCAGAAACTGGGCCTTTTCTTTACTGAAGTCAAAAACTGTCTGTTCAATTCAGTTCAAAGCAGACATGCAACGCAACAACACCGTTTCCAGACCCGTTTAACCCAGTGCCGATGCTACTCAGCGCAAACACTACCCAATTTCTCCCAGTTTGGAATGCCCAAATTTTAGGCCTTTCTCATTGGTATCATTTCCTCAGTTCATCCGTGGCATTTTGAAATGGTAGAACCCTGAAGCACAGATACTAACCAGGGCCTGACCAGAGTGATGTCCAGCGCTGCAGCCAGGCCTGCGGTCCCCTAAACTAAAACACCACTGCCCCTAATGTCCAGCCAGTTCCCCCGGCCCCCAACTCAACAGCCTAACCTCTCCAATGACCAGGCCTGTTGTCTCCTAATCTAAAACACCATGACTGAACTCTTCTACCCTAAACCTGCCACCCCACCACAGCGTTGCCATGGTAGCTCAGGAGTGATTCGCTCTAGCAGCTAGGAATGAGTTTCCGTGGCAGCATGGGATGGGTTGCCATGGTGGGTTTCCATGGCAGAGTGGGGAGTGAGTGTTCCGTGGTAGTGTGGAAAGGGCCCGGAATGTAGAGTTTGGCAGCAGAGTGAGTCGCGGTGGCAGCAGAGCATTCTCTCTCTGGTTGGGTGGGTTGGCCTTGTAGGGGAAAGATGAGCAGACTTGTCAGAAGGAGAGCAGCACAACTGTACGCTGAGATCCACACTGCACCTCATTCATCTTACTCTCCCTGCCCAGGACTGACAGCCGTGGGGAGGGGGGAGACAGAGGAGGAGACACTGAGACAGTGAGACTCGTGGAGTGACCAGGGGAGAAGCTGACAGATGGAGAGTGAGGAGGGAGACACTGAGCTGAGGGCAGAATACTGAATTATGGGAAATACCGCAGCTCAGTGGGGTCGCTGCTCACGGGCAGGGTGGAGTCCTCCAAATCCCCATTCTGCGTCACTGAGTCCCCCCCACCGACTGTCTTGTCTGTCTGTGCAGCGTCCTGGAGTGGGCTCTTTAGTGAGCAAAGGGATAGAAACAATCCTCACCACAGTGTGCCAAGAGCAGGATTCTGATTGGGTGGCTATGCCAAGAGCAGCTCTGTGATTGGGTGGGTGTGCCAAGACTAGCACTGTGATTGGGCAGCTTTGCCAGTTGCAGAGCTATGATAGGGCAACTGTGCCAAGAGCAGGGTTATGATTGGGTGGCTGTGCTGTGCCAAGGGAAACTACATCCATGGATTCTGGTGTAACCATCTGTAACCAAGAGTCACCAGGGAAAAATACAGAGAAAGAGAAAGATACAAAGTCTGTATGTTTGAATGAGAAATTATGTGTCTGTGACTGACTAAGAGTGTGTGTGTGTGTGTGTGTGTGTGTGTGTGTGAGAGAGAGAGAGAGGACTCCCGCAGTGTATAGTCCGTTTCATTATTCCTCTGTTGGCCTATAGCCATACCGCGGTGTAAGGCACACTATTACTGTGCTCATAAAATGCTGTTTGTTAGTTTGTTTTTTTATCTTGGGTGGGTGGGGGGGGCAACAAGGGTAGATCCCTGGACTTTATAGCCCCAAAGTGGGCTGGTTTTTCTTGGCAGGTAGGGTGCAGTCTATGTGCACAAGAAGGGGGTTCCCTAATCTGATTTTGCCCCTGATAAAACCCCCAGCTGTGTAAACAACTAATGAGTGAACTATAAGCTGTGTGCTTTGCCCTGGGTGAGGCTTGCTGCCACACACATACACCACCCTGATATTGCCAAGAAAGTGCTGTTCTGCTGGTGACCACTGGAGGGCAGTGCAGAGTCAACCTCAGGGGTTTCCTCTGTCTCTCGCCCAGTTTCTTTCTGTCTCTCCTTTGGTTTCTCTCCATCTATCCCTCTGTTTCACTCTGCCTCTCTTTTTTCTGCTTTTCTCTCAAATTAATGGATTTAGACTGATTTTCATAGCCTCAGTAATATCCAGAGTTACCATGACTTTCAGATAAGGAGGAAGTAAGACAAGAACCTGGGCAGAGTCACAGCTGGACCAGCAGTGATCCAGAAAGCTCTGACCCGGGAAACCTGCAACCCCATCTCATTCATCTGCATTTATTTATTTAGTACTTTAACAATACCATAGTCACAGAGCAGCTTTACAGAGATCCCAGGTCTGAGACCCCCCAATATCAAGCGTAAGGGGGCAGCAGCAAGGAAAAACTCCCCGTGTGAAAGGAATAAACCTGCAGCTGAACCCAGTCACTAAAGTAACCCACCTGTTGTGTCAATGGTGCTTTCCTCAGGTTGCTAGAACACAGGTGTGTATCTCAGGTAGCTGTAAAAACAGGTGTACTCTTTCTTCCTCCAGTGACCTGGCGCTGCGAAACTGTTTCCTCACCCCCGACCTGACTGTCAAAATAGGAGACTATGGAACAGGTCCATCTCGCTATAAGGTACGCCCAATTGCTGTTCTAATGTGAGAGTGACTTTTGAAGGAGCAGCATAGTTAGACAAATGTAACAATGCCTATGCACACTTCATACTAATTACACACATTAACAGCTGTATAAACCGATCAGTGGCCAGGGAAGGTGAATGTGTTTTTGTTCCTCAGAATTGTTCCCTTGCGTAAATGGAGGCGGGAATGTGTGTCAGCACTGTTATGCAAGTGCTGCCTCAAACATGCAGCTTAAAAAACAAACGTGGTTTTCCAAACGGGCATGACAGAGATGTCCGTCAGGGTGCCTGTCCAAAGCAGGATGTGTTCAGCTGTTGACCTCTGACCCCTGGCCGGAGTGAAGGCCTTACTCGTGTGTAATTTAACCCCGTGCACATGCCGTGGACAGGGCAACGAGTCGCCCAGGCAGCTCTTAATGATGAGCTTTGGCATTCTTATGGTCTATGCCATATAACTGGAATATCCTGCCAAACCATATTCCCACCCTGCCCAAAGCACTCAGACCACACATTCTCGCGCCGCCAGGAGGGGTTTTAAACTCATGTAGGCATGGCGAGATATTTGTTTAGGAAATTATTGTAATGTTTTAGTATGTAAAAAAGCCATGGGAGCCAGAGAACATGGAGAACTGAGTGGTAGTGGTTGTGTTTGGGCTCTCTGTATGGAGCAGAGCCGGAAGTTCCTGTTTAACAATGGGAGAAAATTAAGTTCCTGTTTAACAATGGGAGAAAATTAATACATGTGTATAAAATAAATAGATGTATATAACAACTTAAAGACATGAGTAGAAGTATATAAATATATTTATATAGCAAATAAAAACATGTATATGGTATACTTAAAACACACACTTGAGGAGTGCATTTGTCTGTGTGTGTGTGCGAGAGTGTGTGTGTGTGCGTACACGTACGTGTGTGTCTGTGTGTGTGTTTGTGTGTGTGTGTGTTGCTTATATTTCTCCTTCTGTCTCAGGATGTTTACATCATGCTTTTCTGTGTCTCAGGATGATTACATCACCACGGAGGCGGATTCAGCTGTGCCACTGCGCTGGATGGCCCCTGAGCTGATTGGTGAGCTCCATGGGGGTGTGGTCACATCAGAACAGACCAAGCCCAGCAATGTGTGGTAGGTTCTCCACAAAAACTCAAATCAGATAAATAGAAATAGACTGTTTAGTGCACTCTATTTTAGAAATACAATTGTTAAAATAAATGGTATACAGTAATACAATGCAGATTCAAGTGTGTAAGTTGTGTTAAATGATCAATTAATTTTGAGAGGTAAAGGAGTGTGGTTTTTTTTTGGACAGGGCACTGGGGGTCACTCTGTGGGAGCTCTTGGAGAATGGGGCGCAGCCCTACTCCGACCTGGATGACCAGGAAGTTCTGACCCAGGTGATCAAACAGCAGTGCACCAGACTGCCCAAAGCACACCTGGAGCTTCCTTACTCTGACAGATGGTATGCCCTGCTTAATTAACCTGACAGGTGTCTGTGTGTGTGTGTGTGAGTGTATGTGTGCGTGTCTGTGTGTGTGTGTGTGTGTGTGTGTGTGTGTGTGTGTGTGTGTGTGTGTGTGTACTTGTTTGACAGGTGTGTGTTTTCCCATGCTGCAGGTATGAGGCACTGCAGTTCTGCTGGCTGCCGGAGGATAAGCGCGCAGCTGCAGAGGAGGTGCACCGGCTGCTGACGTACCTGCGCATGCAGGGCCAGCGGCAGGTTGAGGAGGACTTCCAGCAGCGTTGGGATGCCCTGCGGCCCCATCCCACCGCCCCCCGCCCCGCCCACCCCTCCTTCCCCATCCTGGAGCATTTCGGCGAGCCCGACGAGGTGCTGACCGTCACCGAGACCAGCCGAGGTCTGAGCTTCGAGTACGTGTGGGACGCGGGCCGCCTTGACCATGCCCAGGACGCCGACACCGTCAACCGCCACAGCATGTTCTACCCCACCGTGCATTACGAAGGTCCGCCCCCCGCGGGGGAGGGTACCCCCGGGGTGCTGCCCGTGTTCGATGCCCACAAGGCAGCCTCGGGGAAGGAGTACTACATCCAGCTGGAGGAGCAGGGTCCGGGAGAGCGGCCTGGTGAATGGGGCAGCGAGGGGGAGTCCCCAAACGCCCAGCTGGGCCCCGATTCCCAGCAGCAGCAGTGCATTGTGCTGCATGACGTGGTCCTGGACGAGTCCAGCACAGAGGCGGAGTTCTTTCCCCCCCGCAGTGGGGACTCTGGGGGCTCAAACCCAGCCGAGAGCCAGGCCTGTCCCGCCAGCGAACCGACAAGCCCCTACCGAGCCGACATCTTCGGCGACGGCACTGGGGCTGTGCTCGATGACCCATGGGGGAGGGGTTTGCTGGAGATGCCCGAGCTGAGTGCTGGAAGCTTCCAGAAGGGAGCGCTCTCTGTGGACAGTGGGACGAGAAGTGTTTTAGGCGGCCATGCAGAGACAGGGCTCCCATTGGGTGATACGACGCAAATCCTGGATGCCCTGAATCCAGCCGACGACCTCTTCTTCTTGAAGAACGGGAGCCTTGGGCAGGAGGGGGCTGGATGGGGTCCTCGGGGCTCCCTGGAGGCCCTGGAACCTGACTCCGACCTCAGGGTGATCTCCGTGGAGTATGCGGAGATGGCAACCTCTGACGAGGTGGAGGCTGCCTCCGACCCCACCCACTGCAGGGTGGAGCCTCCAAACTTTCCGCTGCCTTTAACTAAGAACGACACCCTGGTGCCTTCCGGAATGACAGATGCAAGTGGAGACAGTCCCTGTGACAGACTCCCAGTCAGGGCCATCTCCCCTGACAAGGAACCCAGTTCATCAACTTCCCCTAAGACTACTGAGACCGACCATGTCCTCGACCCTACCTCCTACCATGCTGAGGTCATGGATGGGCCAGCAAATAGCCATCAACCCCAACCCCCTTGTGAAAGTGCCAAGTTAGATGTTTTGTGCAGCAGTGCCGAAAACCTCAGTTCCCCAAACGGCCTGGACGAGTGCAAGGCACACCTCGAGGAGCAGCATGGCCTCTCCCCCGTTCCTCTTGTACTGGAGGGCAAAACCACTTCAGACTGCAGTCTTACAGGTGAAACCACTTTGGACCACATTCTCACAGATGGAACCTGTGGTGTTAGGGATCAAACCGTCTTAGACCACTACCTTACAGAAGAGACCTCATCAAGCAGCAGTCTTACCGATGGAACCTCTTTAGTCTGTGGTTTTATGGATCGGACCACTTTAGACTGCAGCCTTATGGATGAGGCTCCTTCACTCAATGGTTGTAGGGATGGATCTGGCTCAGGCCATTGCTTACCGAATGAGACCATTTTGGACCGTAGTCTTAAGGATCAAACCACTTCAGATCACAGCCTTAAAGATGGAACTGGCCTGGATGAGACCACTTTAGCTCTTACCGAAGGAGCTCCTTCAGACTGTGGACTTACAGATGGATCTGCTTCAGAATATGGTCCTTTAGATAGAACCGCATTCGACTGTGGTCTTAATGATCAAAAAACTTTAGCCCAGAGCCTTTCACATGGAGCTGTTTCAGGCCTGAGTGAGACTGCTTCAGGTAGTCTTACAGATGGATCCACTTCAGACAGCCTCCCAATGGATGAAGTACCCTCAGACCACGGTCCTGCTGAAGAGTTGCTTTTAGAACACATCCTGGCAGATGTGAATGAGACTGTCTCAGACCACAACCTTACCAGCGCTAACTCAGAGGAGAATTTAGTCGTGGACACTGAGGATGTTGAGCTGCAGGGTGCCACTGATCATGAGCACCTCACCAGTCTCCCCAAAGATGCAAATGTGGACTCCACACCCCTGCTACTGACCCCTGACCCCCTGCTGGAGCAGAATGGCCAGGACAGTCTCCTTGACGACAGCGGCTCCATCTTGACTCCCACAGTACTGGATTCGGCAGAGACACCAGACTCCCTGGACTCTATGGACATACGGCGGCTGCAGCCTCCGTTCCGGACCCCTGACAGTGGCTATGACACTGAGAACCTGGAGTCCCCCGATTGGAGCTCTGACCCCGTTAGCAATGGCTCCGCACCCAGGAACACCACTGAGCGGGAGGGGCCAGAGGGGGCAGAGGCGTCAGCAGTTGCCCCATTGATCACTGTTTCAGAGGCAGAGAGCACTCTGGACCCCAGTCAGGGGAGCACCACTACTGCTGCCCCCCTCACCAACCACAGCTATCGGGACTCTGCCTATTTCTCTGACAACGAGTCAGAACTGGAGAAGAGGCAGGAGGAAACTGGCAGGGAGAGCCCTGCTGGGGGCGTGCCTGAGCAAAGGGTCACCACAGATACGGAGGCCTTGAGTGAACTGGTGATCGATGAGGTGACTGTGGGGAACGCACAGCTTCCAGAGGCCCCAGGCCAGGTCCAGCAGGAGTCAAAGTCCCGGGGGATCCGCAGTTGCCGATCTGCAGGGGGAGTGGCATACCTGAGCTTGTGCTCACCACTGCAGACCATGAGCCTGAGAGTGCACCACTGCCATCAGCGTTGCTGTGGAAACAGCAGAAAGGGAGGGGCCTCAGGGTAGGGAGGAGCCAGATCCTGCAGAGCAAGCCCCGCCTCCATCCCCAGCTTCACCGGAGAATCAGGATAGTGGCGGTCACGCCAAGCTTGTCCGCACTCACGCAGGGGTGGGTCTTGGGTCGAAGCCGAAGGAGCGGGATGTGGAGGGGCGGTACCTGAGCAGGCGGGAAGGTGCTTCGGGCACGGTTCCTGTGGGCGAGGACGGCTCAGAGGCGGACGAGGAGGACGAGAACAGCGACGACTCAGATGAGGAGGAGGCGCAGGCCTACCGCCTGCACAGCTCCAGCTCCGACAGCGAGGATGACTCCCTGTACCCCATGCCCATCGTCGTCATGGACACCAGCCAAGCTCTCGGACTCAGAAGCCTGCTCAAAGCCACTGCCAGCACAGCCACCCCCTTACCCCCCCTCGCCAATGAACTCCCCCCACCTGAGAAGAAGGCAGTCTCCTTCTTTGATGACGTCACGCTTTACCTCTTTGATCAGGTACCCTCATTTTTCACTGTCAGGCATGGATTAGATATTAATTACAAGCAATAGACTAACAACAGATGATTTCAGTTCTACCTTAAATGTTTACAACTATATCTCTTTCACTTTTTGTGAAGATGTTTGCCTTTGATTTGAAAGGTTTTCCAAGCAGGTGATGGTGCAGTGTTATGTGGTGGTGAAGTGTGCAGTGTGCAGCGTTAACCATGTCATGTGCTAGCTGTTTACTGACATAATGCTACATGAGGATTTTTCAGATTTTTCAGATAATGAATGGAATTTACAGACAGTTCCTGGACTGAATTGATTTAAATGGAACCTCAAAATTCACCTCGACTCCACATAGACAGTTCAACAGACAAGCAAACAGTCTAGCTGAGCTTCAGTCCCATCTCTCCACAGGATATCCCGACTAAGGACCTGGGTGACCAGTCGTGTGCTTCCAGCAGTCATGTGTCTGAGTTCAGTCCGGCGCCCTCTCCTGGCTCTGTGAATAGAGCCACCAACTCTGAGAGCTCCACAGACGAAGAGGGTACGATTTACACCTGTTTCCTAATACTAAATACACATGGCTGTTTGTGCATGGAGTAGGGAGGGTGGGGTGTAACCCTCTCTCAAACAGATGGAAACAGATGGATTATTTGTTCTTTAAATCAAACGCCTAAAAGTTTGTCCTTCTCATTCTGTACTGGCCTGGAGCCTGTATGTTACAAAGTGATATATAGTTAGCTGATTGATTAATTAGTTTGTCAGGTGGTTGGTTGATGTATTAGTTATGCATTCTACTGATTGGTTGTTCAGTAGACCGGTTAGTTCACTAACTGCTCTCATTGTTTTGTAGATTGGTTGCTTGATTGACATGTTGATTGTTTAGTAGATTGACAGGTTGGTTGTTGGGTAGATTGATTGGTTTGTAGGTTGATTGGCAGCCCTGTTCTGCCTCCCCCTGTAGGAGGTGCATTTGAGTGGGACGATGACTTCTCCTCCCCAGAGTCCTCCTTCATCGCCAAGGCAAGCACAGACCTGGAGGTGCCCAAGCCACCTGCGTCTGCGGCATCGCGCTACTTCTCCCCGCCCCCTCCAAGCCACACCCCCGAGCAGAGCTGGCCACGCCCCTCTGGCTACTCCCGCTTCTCCATCTCCCCAGCCAGCATCTCTAGCTTATCGCTCACTCACGTCACCGACTCCGACATCGAGCAAGGAGGCAAGTGCACACGCGCGCACGCACACACTCACCTGCACACACACACACATGCGCACACACACATACCTCACCAGCTCCAGCAAATTAAATTAAAAAACACACATACACACACCTGCATCGCACAAAGGCACTCAGATACATGGCAGTGTATGGATAATTATGGCAATGATGAAGGTAATCAGAGGAAGGCGTGCTCATGTGTTTTGGTGCTGTCCATCTTTCTGCAGGTAGCAGCGAGGATGGGGACAAAGAGTAGCGCAAGGTGCATCCGTGCGTCCGTTCCGCTGAAATGACGGCTAATTGACCAACAGGCTGGACTGCAAGCCGGCCAGGACTGGCGTGTTGCCATGGTGATGGTGAAGAAGATACACAGCAGAGGGTGCTGACTGTATGAACTCCACCCACTCCCAACACTCAGCCTATATGAAGAAAATACAAGCTGGGCCAATCAAATTTCTCCTCGCTACCCCCTATTGATTACAACTTTGTGTAGCATTTTTTAAATCCATACAAGTTGGCACAAAAATACACAAGCACTCTTCGTTTTCTTTGAATTTAATGCACTGTCTACAGCGTTTCAAATGTCAGTTTTCCAAATGTTTCAGTTTTTTCCTTGATTTGGAAATCTCCACCCTCACTTTGCGAGGTCTTTGACAGTAGAGGTGAACTCTGCATGTTGACTCTGTGCAATCGTGCTATTGGGCACTAAGCGCTAACGTGCTAACGGGCATTTTGTGCATTGAAGCGAGCCTTGCGCCTCACGCCTCAAGGGGACAGAGCGAAGCTTCGGCATTCGCATGCAAACCTCATCACACACTGAACGAGACTGTAGCTCGATGGCTTGGAAATCTTCAGAGGACGTCCGAATTCACTGTATTTTGCTGTAGAAGTTTCTCTATTTTTATATCCTCAGGGATTCTGATGAACAAAGGAGGAGTTACTTGTGTGTACCAGAGCATTTCTGCTGGATTTCTCTGGTATTTAGCAACTTGGGAAAATATGAGGGAGCGTTTCTCACACACACACACAAACACACACACACACACACTCACACACACACACACTCTCACACCTTCAATTCAGCCCAGCGAGGCCCCTCATTCGCCTAGAGTCCGTAGGTTTCTGTGGGGTGAAAGGGGAAGTGTGTTACTTAACAGTGAAAATGTGAAATAAGAAATAAAGGAACATATTTTTATTGTATTTAAAAAAAAAATTCTAATATGACAAGACATGGAGGAACATAGAATAGAAAATGTACCAATTATTGCCACTTTCCTGTGTGCCTATTTTTATTACCTATCCTAGAATATACTTCACAATACATGTGCATTTATAATGTAAATATTGTATGCGTCTATATGTGTGAAATTACACATGAAAATGGCAGTAAGTGATATGTTTTTGATGTATTCAAATCCTTTGAATTCTGTATCTTAAATTATGATCTTACACTGTAGGATCTGCTGTTTTAAGTCCCTGATTTAGCTTGTGTGTTGTTTCCATCCTCAGATCATACCTCTGTTTTAAAGCTTAACCTGTGTAGCTGGTCTGGTCCTTCGAGCTGTGATTCACCACAGCAGTTGATCAGCAAACCTGGCAATTAGTGGATTTTGGATGTTTTTGCAAGGCCGGGCTGTTTTGACTGGTGGAGAGGTTGATTTTAGGTCTTGCACAGAGAGGTTTATGTTGTGTCTGGAGTATCACAAATCCTGTCCCCTTACCCACAACCCACTGCCCCCTACCCACTGTCCCCCTACCCACTGTCCCCTACCCACAGTCCCCTTACCGACTGTCCCCTTACCCACTACCCCCTACCCACTGTCCCATTACCAACTATCCCCTTACCCACTGCCCCTTACCCACTGTCCCCTACCCACTGCCCCCTACCCACTGTCCCCTTACCCACTGCCCTCTACCCACTGCCCCCTACCCACTGTCCCCTTACCCCCTCCCCCTACCCACTGTCCCCTTACCCACTGCCCTCTACCCACTGTCCCCTTACCCACTGCCCCCTACCCACTGTCCCCTTACCCACTGCCCCCTACCTGCTGTCCCCTTACTCTCTGCCCCCTACCCACTGCCACCTACCTGCTGTCCCCTTACCCACAACCCACTGGCCCCTACCCACTGTCCCCTTACCCACTGTCCCCTACCTACTGCCCCTCAGAGATGGCCAGGAAAAACCCACCCCACTGATTGGCTGCTCTTATCTTCTGCTGTGTGCTGATTGGCTGCTGCTCTTTGTGAGATCTGGAGGGAAAAGGCTTCCTTGGAGAGCCAGAATGTAATATGGCCAGAGCACAGGGGTATTTTTATCTCTTTTTATTGTTTGTGTATTAGTGTGTTCAGAATGCTCCTTTGTGAATCTAGCTGAGCCAGAACCATTGGTGCCAGACTCCAGTCCTGCAGTTTCTCACCACTGAATGACTGCATTTACGTCCTTGATTGCCTAAAAAGTTCATGAAACAAACTGGTGGAATCCAGGACTAGAGTTAAACCTGCAGACACTGTGGCCCCCTGCAGGACTGGAGTTAAACCTGCAGACACTGTGGCCCCCCAGGACTGGAGTTAAACCTGCAGACACTGTGGTCCTCCAGGACTGGAGTTAAACCTGCCTGCAGACACTGCAGTCCTCCAGGACTGGAGTTAAACCTGCAGACACTGCCCCTGCCAGGACTGGAGTTAAACCTGCAGACACTGCGGCCCTCCAGGACTGGAGTTAAACCTGCAGACACTGCGGCCCTCCAGGACTGGAGTTAAACCTGCAGACACTGCGGCCCTCCAGGACTGGAGTTAAACCTGCAGACACTGCGGTCCTCCAGGACTGGAGTTAATCCTGCAGACACTGCGGCCCTCCAGGACTGGTGTTAAACCTGCAGACACTGCGGCCCTCCAGGACTGGAGTTAAACCTGCAGACACTGCGGCCCTCCAGGACTGGAGTTAAACCTGCAGACACTGCGGCCCTCCAGGACTGGAGTTAAAACCTGCAGACACTGCGGCCCTCCAGGACTGGAGTTAAACCTCCAGGGTCCTCCAGGACTGGAGTTAAACCTGCAGACACTGCGGCCCTCCAGGACTGGAGTTAAACCTGCAGACACTGCGGCCCTCCAGGACTGGAGTTAAACCTGCAGACACTGCCCCCTCCAGGACTGGAGTTAAACCTGCAGACACTGCGGCCCTCCAGGACTGGAGTTAAACCTGCAGACACTGCGGTCCTCCAGGACTGGGTGCACCCCTGGCTCACACACATTCACATGTGGAGGAGGTCAGGGATCAACCTGCTGCTATTGTAAACCCAGGAGCACTTGAGAGGCCGTTTTCTGTTCTTACCTGCCCCTGGCCTCACCCCGCCCCTCACGCCATCTGCCCTAGCCCTTTCGGGACTGGTTCTTTAAGTGCCATAAGTTGGGGAAGGCAACCTCAGTGTGTCGCCATGTTGGTCTCAAAGTTTGCCTGTCTGTATACTGATCTGGTTTGGAGGGTCCCGGGGGGCTCCATTTCAGCACCTCCAGGACAGAGCATTACCCAACCATATTCTATAAACACACTCGCATTACATATACATCATGATGTATGTACATATGTTTGTACATATATTGTTTAACTCTGTTTTTTTAAAAGCTGCTCTTCCATATTTCTGTTGTTGATTACAGATGTCTTGGTTCAGCGTCGGTAATGTGTGGTTTGACTCACTGGAGAATCAGTGATGCGTGGTTTGACTCAGTACGCCCCCAAAGGTCATGTACGTTAAGTGGTTAGCACCTATCAAAGCCCCATTTTAAGTGGTTAGCCTAATCAAAGCCCCATTTTAAGGGTCACTAATCAAAGTTTTAAGTGGTTAGCACCTATCAAAGCCCCATTTTAAGTGGTTAGCACTAATCAAACCCCCATTTTAAGTGGTTAGCACTAATCAAAGCCCCATTTTAAGTGGTTAGCACTAATCAAAGCCCCATTTTAAGTGGTTAGCACTAATCAAAGCCCCATTTTAAGTGGTTAGCACTTATCAAAGCCCCATTTTAAGTGGTTAGCACTTATCAAACCCCCATTTTAAGTGGTTAGCACTAATCAAACCCCCATTTTAAGTGGTTAGCACTTATCAAAACCCCATTTTAAGTGGTTAGCACTAATCAAACCCCATTTTAAGTGGTTAGCACTTATCAAACCCCCATTTTAAGTGGTTAGCACTTATCAAAGCCCCATTTTAAGTGGTTAGCACTAATCAAAGCCCCATTTTAAGTGGTTAGCACTTATCAAACCCCATTTAAGTTTAATCAAACCCGGTGGTTAGCACTTATCAAAGCCCCATTTTAAGTGGTTAGCACTTATCAAAGCCCCATTTTAAGTGGTTAGCACTTATCAAACCCCCATTTTAAGTGGTTAGCACTTTTCAAAGCCTCATGGTCAGGCCAGTGATCCACACAAACCCTTATTTATCCCAGTGCAGTAAGCCACTGTATTTTAGATAATGTGAACCTTTGTAATACCAGCAACCTGTGCTACAGTCAGATTTGAACTGTCACTTAATGAAATCTATTCTATCCTTTTATTTTACAGTATAAACATTTGCTTGATCTTGCACATTTGAGAGGTGAAACTTTATGTCAAATTGTATTGTATGATGTACATAATTGTTTAATATTTGTCTGTAAAATGAGGAATTATCTATTCAAGACATCGGAATGAGACAGATTTCTCATTTAAAACTCCACATTAAAGCAAATTGCTGTGGAGTTGAAAGTAGAAAAACAATTAAATTAGAAATACAAAATTGCAAAGCCCTTAATATCTTCATTTCAAAAATGAAATGTGTTATTTTTTCTTAATATTGATAATTATGTGTAGTGTCATTGATGAACTGTTTATAATTCAAATATTCTGTTTATTTAATATTGAAAATAAATGAAAACAAACTTCAATGTGTTATATAAGTGTTTCCCTCCCTTCTTCCAAAATATTTTTCCTTTAAAATGGGAAGATGTATTTTGCCTGATTTTACTTATGTCTGCCAGAACATCCTGCTTTGCTTTGATTTTAATAACAGCCCTTTGAAGGGAACCTTCACCCTAAACTACGTTTAGAGTTTTAGTGTGAAGTGTGAATCTGAAACTCCTGAAGATCTGAATGAAGTGGAACTCCAGATTCCTTGAGAAACAGCATGCTGTAATCACTACTTTTAAACCATTTCAAAATGGCGGAATTGATTTACCTCAAAAAATGGACTGGAGGGTGAGGTTTTCCTTCAGAGGGATGTGAGCGAGTGGGGTTTCAGCCAAGCTGTGACTGGAATGTTTCTCAGCATAATCCATGTGAGCATTTGGTGCAGTGCATGGCAGCTGAGCACAGCGCCATCTACTGGCTGCTCCGAACCCTGACCGTGCTGGTGCTGCTGAGGACGGGAGCACCAGGTGAGCGAAGGCATCCACCCATTAACAACAATGAAAAAGGCCTACTGCAGAAAAGTAACCATATGAATTTTTGACTTTTCTCAGATTTAAGGAAAGAGACCACTAAGAAGCTGGGGTTTGACTGTTTGAAAATGCCACTGATAGCTGACACACAACTTCTACAGACACCTTCGTCAATCCTGACTGAGCAGAGGCCATGTAGACTGCAGAAGACGGGTTCATAAATATGTAGCCTGTTCCTTCACTCCAACAAGGTGATTCATGTTTGCACAGCACCCTCTAGTGGTATAAACCTCCTACCATAGCTCAGTGGTGCACACTGGAGTCCATCCATGACCAGCTATGGTGAACTTTACAATTCCCAGCCAATGGATTGGCTGTTGCAACAAGGTAGTGCTCGTCATTTGAAACAACAGGAGTGACGAAAACTGTAATGCTCATTAATCGGACATTAATAGGACAAGAATATGGCAAATGTCTGCAGTTTTAATTTTCACTTTTATTTTATAGTCCCCTGGTCTGTATCATCACTATAAAAGAACACCTACTGAAAATAAGCAGAACCGTAACGTACACCCCAGACTTACAATAATAGAAATGTAGAGGGATATTATGGCAGGACTGAGGAGGCGAATGAAAGGGGGTGTGGTCTCTGTCATTAGGGGTGGAGAGTGCCTTCTTGCTCCTCCCATTAAGACAGCAGATTGACAGAGACCAGTCTTTGAACCAGTCTAGAGGTTTTGATTTCCTACAGCTGAACACGGTGATTGGTTGGTATGTGGAGGCTCCATGCTCCCATTTGGGGGTTCAGGGAATCTCGGCGTCTCATCAGTACAGAGAACAGCAAATGCAGGGATATGTGATAATGGGAATACAGAATCCCAGAAAAGGGACACTGACAGCATTCTAAAATAGGATGGATCATCCTTTATTTATTCTTTTTTTAAACAACTACTGTAATCTTTATCCTGTTGTACACATCTGACCTGTTGCTTTTTTTAAATTTATTTATTTTAATTTCCCTTGGTTTACCAGTTTCCGGCAGAACCACTGAATGTCCCTAAACCACAAGGTTAAAAGCAAGGAAGTAATGGTTCTTTTGTACCTCTACATTGAGTACTCTATATGTGTTTTGAATAGCGGTGTTTGAACTTTCTTATTGTGTGGTTTAATTTATGGGAACTGTGTGGACTGACTGTCAATCAGCCCAATTGAATATCAAATTATTTTCATTAAACACGACCTTCAGCGAGGAGATTTGATACCTGTATTGAGAATAGTTTCAGTGGAAATGAATGGTACAGCCGCCCGTTTGCACAGTGGACAGGAATGTAAACAACCAACAGGTGAATCGGCTCAATTACTTTCAATCGTCCTTGTAAAATATTTATTTATGAGGTCATCAACATGGAGAATGCTCGTGGTGTTTGCGTTATAAACAAACGTCTTTCCCGGTCTCCTGTGTACGGTTAACAGCAGATGGATTTCAACTGAACAAGCATAAAATTGCCAGATATAGGCCAATAATTCTAAAAATAATTATGTCGATACCAATAAATTTAATACGTGCACGACCTCGGGTGCACAGATGAAAAAAAAAGGGAAAACATATTGCTTAATGCATGGACAGATTGGACTCGATGCGTCGAGCGGCCAGATTTAGACGATCTCGAGTCTGATATGGTAATCTTAAATTCGGGACATAGGTACTGTATATATAAGGCTGCACCCGCCGCTACTGGCACTGTCCGGCGGTCAGCGCGCGGCCGCGGCTCGTGTTTCAGTTCCAGCTCGCGCTGGGCTGGGTGAGGTGCCGTGGGGGTGGGGGGGGGGGGAGGATGTTTGCAGCGCTTGCAAGTCCGACTTGAGACTCAGCAATACACACCCAGAGTAATGCGACTCCGTCTGGGCCTTGCATGCCAGCCAAGGGGTGGGGACCGGAGGGCGAGTGGGGGAGGTGGGCGCTGTAAAAGCATGAAGTCAGAGCGGTGCGCAGTGCGCCAGATCTAATGATGCCCAGCGCTCAAAGATGCGCACGGGAACAGCGACGTCATGAGAATTCCGTCTCCTGCCCCTATCGATCGAGATCTGAGACACTTCTTAAATCAACCTTCTCCAATGAGAGGCCAGAACCTGCTCTTTTATGTAAATGATATTTAACATTTAGATACAATATCCAATAAGAGGTTGATATATCTTTTGGACAACACAGAACAGAGCAAAGTTAGATAGAACTATAACAAGCGACATTTGTGCCTGGGGTTTACTCTGTTGTTGTACATGCCACCATTTTTATTAACAGTTAATACACTACTTTTTATGTATATTCAAATGCACTGTATTTATAATTTATATGAATAATGCATATGCTTTTACAAAAAATGTAGAGTACAAATATATGTGTTTACATTTGACCACCAGAGACTGAAAATAAATTGGTAGAAAGGAATTCAGTTAATTTAAGAACATTTATTGAATACAGGCCAACATACATACTTTTTTAAAACTCTGTTTCTATGCTAAATAACACAGAAATACTCTGACACACAACTTTCCTCAAAATAGCCTCCTTTGGGCTTAGTTACTGCTAAACAAATGCTTGGAAGCCTATCCAATCACTTTGCAGGTGGAAATATAATCTCCAGTGTATCTATTTATTGTATCTTTTAAAGTATGGGTAAACTAATATAGTAAAAAAGAAGGATTTAGGTTCATTCTAAATGAGCCTGATTTATAAATTAACTGAGTTCTTCTCCACCTCCCTAAGGTTAAAAACCACCTGGTTTTTGCCTGCATTAAAACTAATATTACATGTATGTGCTCACAGGCAGCAGGATGCTGAGTGCCCAGTGGCCGTGCCATTGCTGAAGTTAATGAGATATTCCTGGCGCTGTAGATCTGTAGGTCAGTGTGTGGGCTTATTTAGACACCTCAGCCGCACACCCAGCAGGGTATTTCCGTCCTTACGGCTCGCTCCATCCCATGACTCCTCTCTTTTGAAAAACAAAGACGGCACCTTTTCCTGAGCCGTACCTGACCAGCTGCTCTGAGACTAGCATCACTGTGTGTGTGTGTGTGTGTGTGTGTGTGAATGTATGCACATATATGTGTCAACCTGTGTGTGTGTGTGTGTGTGTATCCATGTGTAAATGTATTTATCTGTGTGTGTGCATCCAGATTTGCTTGTGCACATGCGCCTGTGTGGTTTCTATGGAAACATGATGCCTGCATTATAGGTTGATAGCGGTAGCATCTAAAGTGATAGCCACTATGGAGCGGCCAGGGGTTACATCTCGTGCCTTTCCAGCAAAGAGCATTTGGACTGAAGACTAACAGCAATGCATGGAACCCAGTTAGACACAGACTTGATTGCACCCACATGCGCTAATAGATTGAGCATTTGTTTTTCAGAATGGCTCATCCTCACACACCGATTGGAGAAGACAGCTGAGTTAACTGTATTACAGCTGTTAAACAGACAGCTGCTTGGAAACGGTGCAGCGCTGACAGCTGGAAGGACAGCTCAGAATAGATTTAAGAAAAAAAGGAAAGATGGCTTGTGTAGCCAAATGTTACCAAAATGGAGCTCTGCTGACATCTGGTGGCCACATGGCTGAGTGCAATTAAACATCATGCCATCATGAGACAGACAACACTAATAACAATGAGAGTAAGGACACTTTCTAAATCTGCAGCACAGTGAAAGGAAGAAACTCACCTCAACATGCATGCAATGAGGTGTAGCCTCACCTTTAAGTCTCATAACTATGACATCATAACTATGAGCCAGACAAACTACAGCCTCTGCTGTGACAGAATGTGCTGTGCAAATAAATCAACAAGTCAGTTGTGACTTAATTTGGGGAAATTCAGAGCCAAAGCCTTCTGTGGTCATAATTCTGTAATAAAATTGACATGGGGAAGCTTTTCTGGGCTCACCAATCCCACCCTCAGAAATCCGAGGACTCTGTCAAACCTGCAGGAAGTTGATGCAAACAGATCAGAGCATGTTTTTCAGGCATTTAGTGATCTGGCGTGGAGACTGGCAGTTTGGGGGCTGAGTAGCTTAATCTGCTCGGTCTGTGGAGTTTATTCATGGCAAGAGCCTCTGAAGAACTTTGGGAAAGGAACAGCCTCCTAAGCTGTGTAACTTCTCTCACAGCCCCTCAGCTTCTCTCTCTCTCCCACAAGCGCAGGAGGAGGGATCTCTGTGCAAATACCACATCCTCTACATGAGGACGCTAGCGCTCTTACTTTTCCCTCACATTTCTTTCAGCGTGTGTCAACATAACAGCTCATATATCTTGCAGGCGTCCCCGCTGGCCAGGAGAGGGCGCCAGAGAGTGGTGAGGGTGAGTATTTCACATCTTGGCCACTACTATCTAATGGCAAGGCTGGGCCACTTGCTGATTTGCTCATGGAGCGCACAGCAGCGGGTCCCGCGGTTACACCATGAACAGTGCACGCCATTGGCTGAGCCATGTCTCCAATAAGATACTGAAAAGCTGAGGATTGCCCGCCAGCTCTGGAGCCCGGAATATTGTTTGTGTGTCCGGGCAGGCCTTTCAGTGCAAAGTACAGAGATACTAAAATACATCACTGGCAAGTAGAATCACTTTGGCTTTTCTGGATATCTCTGGCTTGATTTGTCTTTATTATTTTATATGTATGCTGCTGGGGTAAAGGTTCAAAGGTTTGCAGTTTTAATCTTCACTGAAGGCAAATTACAGCTTTACCCTGTCAGGGTAAGACTCATCTTGATGGTACTGCAGCTTCCGGCACATTCATTTTTCCTGTCTGTATGTGTGGACTGAGTGTTCTTAGCAGAACAGAGTAACACATTATCCGTGCCAGCAGTGAACTTCAGGTTGCACTTACGATCAGCAGGTAAACACACTTGTGGTGTCTGATAGCTCAGAATCCTGCTATAGTCTCTGCTTGGAACAGGTTACCTCTATGAATGAATACCCAAGAGAAATAAGAACAGAAAACTCCTGCAGAACTGGTATAGATAACATGTGCAATTTAAGCATCAAAATGTGTGGATAGGTAAGTTGAATAAAAGAGTAGCTGTTGCAGGTGCTACAAACGCACAAGCAAAAATAATTTTGACTTTGATTCAAGATGAAATAAGTTTATTCAAAACAAACCTCACTAGGTGTGTGATTTCAGTTTTAATTTTATCATGTCATGAAAACACACATTCCACTGTACACCTTACAAGCCTTTTATTAGGGTGATGGGGTGGCGGTTTGGTTCATTACACAGTGATGTAGTGCCTGCACTCTTTGGCATGAGAGCACTGTAAACCAAATCTGTGCCACTGTTGCTCTGAACTCACACAAACACACACACACACACACACACACACACTCACACTCTCTCTCTCTCACACACACACAGCTATTTATTTCCTTTACAGCTTTTATTTCCTGAAATTATGGTTCACATTCATTTGATTGTCTTTGGTGTAAAGTAACCAAATTGCAATTCACAATCGCTCCTAGCTAATGTTAATAAGTGGAACATTAGATACATTATATTATATTACAGAATAAATCGTAAATGTAAATGTACAAGATGCTAGCTCGAGAAGTGGATAGGGATAACTGTCAGCTCTGATATTGAAAAGTGACTAAATAAATAATATGTTGAGGTTACTGCTGAAGTGAGCAGGGACGACAACGGAGAAGGTATGCAGGGAATCTCACCAGTTCTTAGAGTAAAACATGTTTGATGGCCGAATGCAGAACGCACCGCGCTGCCTGCGGCTTTAACAGCCGCCCCGCCCGCACCCCTGTCACGTGACTTCCCTGTCTTGTGACCGACGCAGACGGCAGAAAGCGAAATTTGAAGAGTTTCACAGCAGAGTTAGCGAGCTGTCCATGGGGCAGCCACAATCCAACAAAACCGTGAACCTTCAAACAGGTGCTGTTATGGCGAAATGTTAGACGGAATCTGCTTTGGTAAGAGCAAAGGGAAGTTTGGGGGCTTGGAGACTTGGTGAAAGTTGGCGATTATCTAGCCCTACATAAGGGATGTTCACATTAGCTTACCTAGCCTAAGTTTTCTCCCTGAAGTCTTCGTTTCTTCGTTGCGTGTTCATGCACAAACACGCAGCTTTATAATTCATGATCCTCAAAGCAACTTGGAACTTTCGGGTATAGTGAATTAAACGGACATCATAACCGAAACCAGAGAAGCAGCAATGGACAGGAAACCTCTCCTGCAAGACAGACCGCCTGCATACAACGATCTGCCTGGAAATTATGACCACGGGCAAAACTACGGGGCTATTCCACAGCCAGCTCCCCCGCCAGCGGGGTTCCAGTACCCACCGCCCCCGTACCAGTACCCACAAGTACAAGGCAAGTACTGGCCATACTTTATTTATCACATAATTCATCGGCTCGATGCATTGCACGTTATGCCCAAAGTATTGCTTGTAAATGTTATATACTAATGCTAACTATATATCTCACGCTGCTGGTAAGCCACTGCTACCAATAATCAGTTCCTGGTGTGGTGAGTTATGCGCCGCATTTACACTCTTAAGAAACGTTTAGTAAAAGTTTTTAATGCTTTTGTTAAGTTAACATGTATAGCTGCAGCTTCCAAGGTGGGGAATGTTAGCAGGTGAACTTTGATACCTGTCATAATGGAACTGATGTTTTCATTTTAGAACAGCTGTAGGAAATCTTTTCAAATTGTTTCCTTTCTAATGTTGTTTTTTTTTGGCTGTAAATTGGTTCAATATACCAGTGGGCCTATGTTGTACTCCAGGTTCCTTTGTGCCTTCTGGATGTTCTAGCTCTTTTCTGAAACTTTGATCCCTGAGATCCCTTTCTGCTCTGTTATTTTACTCTGGATGTGTCACACCGACCTGTAGAAAAATGAATCTGCTTTGAATTGCAGGCTGAGCATGCGGTGCGGGTGTCTGCACTCCGCGCCGCCCGTGGGAAACAGTCACAAGGTTTTAGTCCCCGTGTGGGCACGCTGGAATGTCACAGCGTTACGGTTATGCTTTTAAATCATAAAAACAAGGTGTCTGGAATGAGATTGCATCTGCACGTCTCTTTTTATTACAAAATACCAGAACCACCCATACACATGGAATTTCCAGGCGGTACTTCAGAATTATTAGATTATATTTATCAGAGGCAACTCAAAGTGTTACGCACACCATCCATCGACACTGCTGTTCCTACCCTGTCTCTCAGATTAGGAGCATTTTTGAAAAACACCGTCCTTATCTTGAGTTATTACCACAAGACTACAAAGCTCACGACTTGCGCCATCAGTTGTTAACTGTCAAAGTCCCTCTTGGCTGGGTGATCGATTAAGCTCGGAAAAACTGAGTTTGACCAAAAATCCTATCATGTATTTCTAAAGCAGGCTTTCCCCCTAATTTAAAAAATAAATAAAAGTAAAAAAAGAAAAAAGTCGGCACTGTGGTGGCACGGGGTTCTGTTCTGGTGTTCTGGCTCACCAGTGTAAGGGGATTTGTACCCATAGCCTGCTGGATTCCTGAAGGGCACAATTCGGGCCCGGATTTTGAGGTAGGGAGGTGTGGCCCGTCAGAAGCAATGCGTCACATACCTCAGATTCACTGGGTCGTTTGCGAAGTCCGTAGCTGGAGTTTTAACCTCACAGACACAGGACTGCATCACATCTAGATCAGCTACCCTCTGTCTCTCAGATTAGGAGTAGCTGTTCCTTTTTTGATGCGGTTTTGTGGCCATACAGTTAAGGTCCAGCAGTGAGTGTTGCAGCTGACCCACAGAACTCCATGCTCTTAACGTTGAAGGTTCTGTCCGGATGACATGTTTTAATCTGCCCTCCATCATGCCACAGGGTACCCGCCACCTCCCAGCCAGGTGCCTCCTGTTGCCCAGCAACCAACCTTCACTACACAGCACACCATCATCCAGCCTTCTGTGGTGGTGGTAGGGGGGTGCCCAGCCTGCAGGTGAGTACCTGTCCTACCTGTACCTGCACCTGTACCTGTCACATCTGTACCTGCAGCATACACCTGTTTCTGTCCTACCTGCAACATACACCTTTTCCTGTACTATCTTACCTGTCCTTCATACCTGCCCAGAGCAATCTGAGGGTACCTGTGATCCTGGAGGCAGGCAGCCTGTTTCAGCCGGTCCCTCAGTGGTTTGGAGATTACCCAAGAGAATCAGTTACTGAGCCAGACAAACTGAAAACATCCTAACATGACAACTCAGATGGGCCAGAAACAATGTGACTGCTTAAAGAACACGAGACAGTGACCACAGTCGTTCTAGAACACTCCTTTTTTATGTAACAGTTTCCTTATTGTGCCTGTTCTGAGAATCTTCAGAGCTCTGTTTGGAGATGTTCACTGTGACCTCACAAAGCCACTTCCTGTTCTCTGCAGGAATATGACACTTCCTCTCCGCTCATGAGATTGGCAGGTCACGCAACAGTCATTTGTTTCACTCATGTGTTCACTTCAGGCAGCGCTGGAGAGGAATCTTCAGGCTGCTGTGTGATAATGAAGCTGGAGTATTCATTTTAAGCGGTGTTTAAGCCTCTAAGCTGGAACAGCTTCATAGGTGTCTGCTTATACAAATGTAGGGTTACAAACTTGAGCCAATGAGAAACAAGAATTCAACTTGGCTGTGGAATAACCTCATTGAAGCAGGTTCCACGTAGATATCTTGCTTTTGGGTGCAGTAGTAGCTTGCACTATGGATAGGATTTAAGTATACATCTTTGTCAGAAATGTGTTTGGATTTTAAAGGTGTAATAAGAAATAGTTTCTGTGGTTTCCAATTCTCCAGACTAAATCCCCCAAAAATATGTATTTCCTGAGATGTATTGTGATAATTTAAAATGGGAGAAACATATTCCGCTCTTCACTGAATCCGTAAAATGAGAATTGGAGGGGGAATGTGTCGCTGTCTCTGGTGTCAGTGACCTGTAGAAGCTGAGCTGTGCGTCAGACACACGGTGACCCAGTGTGTAAATATTTGTCCCATGACTTTGTGCTTATTGGGCAATCTCAGAAACTTGGGAAAGTTTCCTGTCAGTCTTGTGGCTTAGTGCTTGTAATCAATGAGTAATTACCCTGCAGTGCACATAAACCTCCTCCAGGGGGCGCATGCCATTTGTAACGCAACTTTGTAACAGTGAATCCTCTCAAGCTTTGGCCCTGTGGGTAGTGTGAACTCCAGGTGCTGGATAACTGAAGGCATGGCTGGGTAACTGAAAGCCTGGCTGGATAACTGAAAGCATTGCTGGATGACTGATAGCTGTTGTGGTGTTCTGGTGTAGGCCCCCTGCTGGCTGATTGGTGCATGCGCACAGCTGGTGGATTTGGTCGGCTCTGGCGGTAGGGATACCCGCTCTGTTGAGGCGCTGTCAGATGTAGGAAGCTGTTTGTTAGTAAAGCACTTCCATGGTAGCTTGGCATGGAACTCCACACCGGAGGGAGACTTCAGTCTGCCCAAAAATTCAGTGAAAAGTGAGGACAGAACTCATCTCTCTCTCTCTCTCCACCTCCTACCCCCTCCTGTCTCAGTTCAGTTCAATTCAATTCAAAGAGCTCTCCCCCTCTCTCTCCCTCTGTCTCTCTCTCTCTCCCTCTGTCTGTCTCTCTCACTCTGTCTGTCTCTCTTTGTCTGTCTCTCTTGCTCTGTCTATCTCTCTCTCCCCCTGTCTCTCTCTCTTGCTCTGTCTCTCTCTCTCTTCTTCTCTCGGTTCCTCTCTCGCTTTCTGTTTCCCTCAATGTCGACCCAACACTCTCTCAGCCCTTAATGTTCTCTCTCTCTCTCTCCCTCCCTGTCCTCCCAGAGTTGGGGTCCTGGAGGATGGCTTCACCTGTCTTGGGATCCTGTGTGCCATCATCTTCTTCCCCATCGGCATCCTGTTCTGCCTCCTTTTGCGCCAGAGGAGGTGTCCCAACTGTGGCGCCACCTTTGGGTAGAGGGTCCACACTGCAGCTGCCCACTCAAGGCCTGATGTTGCTCCTTTTATAGATTTTTTTTCTCTCTACTTGTTTTTAAGTGATTCACTCAGATTCTGTCATTTCTGCAGAAGATGAGTCTGTAAATCATTACAATGAGGAAACGCTTTAGAGAAAACCCGTGTGCATGTCCGTACTCCTCTCCTCACCTTCCGTTCACATGCATGGTGAAAAAGATGATTTTAGCTTTCTGTCTAACCCCAGACCTCCTCCTGCCGGTCTTTCATCATGGAGTAAACAGTGCCTTCATTAAGGACGAGAAGAATGACTTGATTTGTTAAACAAGGTTTCTACAAAGACAAACGCTCAAAGGGAATTATTTTCACTTGCAGTTAATTTGCAGCTTTTGGGACAGCAGTGAGCCTGGAGGGGTGGAGAGACTGAGGCCCCTCTGCCCTGCTCTGCCACGCTCCGGCTCGGCTCGGCTCCGGCTCAGCTTCGGCTCAACTTCGGCTCGGCTTCGGCTCAACTTCGGCTCCGCTTCGGCTCAGCTTCGGCTTAGCTTCGGCTCAGCTTCAGCCACATCTCAGTTCCAAACTGTCACAGTCATTAACCTGACCAAAGGGGGTTTCTTTTTATGGGCACCTACCTGGTGTTCAAGAGTCTGGGGGCGCAGAGTTTGGGAGAATTATTTAGTTGGATATGCCAAGTTCACTTTACATGAAACAGCCACTGTCCTTGTGTTGGTGTCAGGCTCCACATATGGACTAATGTGTAAAATGTTTGACTTTTTGCTTTTGTTTTCCTCCCATTAATTTTGGAGGTGAATGCCAGAAATTGTTGGCCCATATCTCCTGTCACAACGCAGACTGCAGACCAAAGACCATACCTGTACACTTGCACTGTGTAGCTCCTCCCACTCCAAAACTTAAGCACGGTAAAGACCGATCAGGAGTATGATCCAGGTGAGGCAGAGCACCTTTTCCTGTGCTTGTGTCTGCTGGCTCACTGGGTCCATGTCCACATTTGCACAGATAATCTTCATTCAGTGTGAAGAATTGAATGCAGTCGTTCACCTGCAGGCTTCAGGTACCTGAAAGCCTGGGTTTGGGGGGAGGTTCTGCAGGACCCAAACAGGGTGCACTGGCCCTGTATGATTGTCTGTGGTTCTCTTTTTAACAAGTTCTGTTTAGTGTGCTGCGTTCAGTGTGAGACAGCACAATGTTTTACGTTTGATCAAGTTTATGTTGCTTTGCCACAGTTGGGATGTCTAAGGTGGCAGCAGAAAATGTGTTTAAATTTAATAACCTGAAATACTTAAACACAGTAATGTCTGGAAGGGGGGCAGTGGAGTACATCAGCGGAGGAAATGAATAGCTGCTGTGATTGATCAATTAAATGCAATTAAGATCAGTTAAGAACAGAAACCAGCTCATCCAGCTCATCCTGCTCCTCTCCCAGGCTCGGTCTGACAGTGCATACAGGCTTTAGTGGTTTCCTTGTTCCTTAGAAATAAGGTATATGGTTTCTTCAGCCAATCACTGGCTTACAGATGGAATCACTCCAAAAGCCAGCAGACACTGCCCCCTGCAAGACTGGAGTCTCCAGCACAAGACAGTCACCTTTTCAACTAATTAAAGACAATCTATTGACCGATCTGTCAATCAAACAAGAGTTTCTCTTGTGTTCTGCGGTCTCTGGCAGCCAGAGCTTGGGATACTCTGTCGTTGTGCCAAGATCTAAGATGTACTTGAAATGGTTTTGGGTTTTACATTTTTTTTTTCTTTGCAACAGTACATTTTCTGTTAACATTTGCATTTAATCTTTGTATATAAAGTATTGTAAATAAAACAATATGATTATAAAGTATGGTTTTCGTTTGGCTGAACACACACTTTGTTAAAGCTGTGAAGTTAGGGGTGCAAGCAGTGAAGCTGGGGTAACCTTGCGTGAGCCATGGACAGCAGCCTCCAGGTTTTCGTATGACACCAAAAGAGGAGCATGTTCCAAACTCACTCCATAATGCCCCCGGTGGCTCCCATGTGACATTACACCAGGACCACTCTATATGGTCTCTTTTTAAAAACTACATTCAACCTGTATATTAACATTGCAGCAGTTTTAGAGTGATTTTAAAGTAGAGATGGCAGCATAAGGATTCATGGACCCTGAAAAGGGTGGAGCTGCAACAATCAATCTTTGAGCCAATCACTAATGTTTGCTCTCCACTGTAAAACTCTGTGATTGGTTCCCCTCAGTTAGTTCCTGGTGGCACATGGTTGCTCCACCCATTTGCTAAGCATGTCATTACATCTCATTCTTACATCACTATGTTTAACAATGTAGACATTATGCAGATATTACATGATACAGACATTCATATAGAGATAAGAAAAATAAGGTTAGTATTGATATGAATATTAAGTTTTCCCAAAAATAATTGTACAGCCCAGTTTTATGAGACTTGAGTGGCATGAGGGAGTATGTTTGGCCGGAGTCTGTCCCCCACACACTAACACAATAAACGGGAACCTTCATTTTTATTTGACACAGTGCTGATGAGATTTATAGGGTTGATGATGATTTCTGCCCCCAGGTGCTTCAGAAAACAAAACAGTGCTTTCACACATGAGCCTATCTTTATTCCCAACTCAGAAACCGTCCAAACGAAGATTGAACAAGGAATGCAACACAAGATTGAAACAGGCACAATCATTTTCTTGTGAGTAAAATAGAAACCCTTTGTAAGTACGAAGAGGTTACACTTTGTAAGGGATGACAAACTCAAATCTTGGAGGGGTGATTTTTATGAACGCTGAATTTTTTTAATGCATAGAAAATTCATTGTCCATTCTTAAGCCACAGCTTAATTACTTAATTGGATTCTGCTAATTGGACTGGAAATCTGCTCCATTGTTGTTCCAAGTGGACATCATTAGGGGCTAATGGAAACCTGATTCAAAACCGTGGAGATTCTGGATTGCAGAAGTATATAGGTCGTAAGTTTCTAAAATGACGTTTCCTGTGATTTTGAAAGTAGGAAGCTCAGTGCCCTGTTCAGTCCAAAAGGATCGACTGCAGCCAGAGGCTGTGGAAAGTGACCAAACACCGCAGGTTTACAGGTGGGTTACAGGTAAACCGTTCTGCTCAGTCAACAACTGCATTAATATGTCGAGCAAAACTGTCCAGATAGTGAAGTTTCTGGACAAAACTACTCCTGCATGAGGTTTTTTTTTTTTTGTTTAAGGCAAACATTTCTCCTGTGTGTTTTACAGTGAGTTGATTGTTCTGCTCGAGTGCTGGAGGTCCCTCCACAGAAATCCTTTGATGAAAGCCAAAGCTGAATCTTAAAGTTTTTCCATCAAATGAAAGCTTGCATATATTCGTGTGGATGAAGAAATACGCAGATGAGGGCAACATGAGCTGAGGAAGGGAAGTCTGGCCTCAGAAATGAAGTACTTGCATGTATTTGCTCCACCTCAGCACTAAACCAGCTGATTTTGCTCCCCTACCTGCTTGAAGAGTGGGGCTAATTAGCAATCGGCGAGTTTACATTCATAGTAGAACAAATGCATGTTGGTCCTGTAACTTCCTGAAGCCTGGCTTTTCCACTGCTGTTCATGAGTGGGTGCTCCAGTGGTGGGAAATTCAGTTCCAGGGGAGCCGGATCCATTTCTGGCTTTTGTGTCCACTGAACACCCTGGCTGAATAGGCTAAAACTGTATTATGCTGCTTCACTCACTGGTGCGTCTGTAGTATGTGTTACTGTGTCATAATCAGGCCATTTTGTGTACGATCGCACTGTCACTCATGAGCCTATTAATACATGTAGCAACATTCTCAGGCCACTCAGTCCACTGGGCTGATGAAATAACAGAGCCGCTAGCATGAAATCCAGGAATGGATCAGACTCTCCTGGATCGGAGTTTCTCACTCTTTGTGTTCACACCCATGTCTTTCACATGGAAAGGTTTTGTGCAACTAAAACCCAACATCAGTGAATTCCTATACTGCCATCGTTTTACTCTGATGTTCTGTATACACATTCAGCTTTAATGAATTAGCTATGAACCACAGCAAAGTGTGAAACAGATCAGTTTGAACATTCAGATATAGAATCAGTAGAACATATTTCTCTACCATCCTACAGCAAAGGGCAAGTTACACCTTAAACAGGCAGAAATGAAGACGTCCTCTTTCTAAAATCTCACAGAGTATAATATGTACATTCATAAATTTGAAGAGGAAGAAAAAAAAACTTTGATTTCTTGCCTGTCCACATACAAGGCAAAACCTGAATTTGCATATTTAAAAAATAAAAATAAGAATCTGGGAAAATATATCTGAGCATTTGTTTGACAGGTACATAAATAAGTTGCCAGGCGATCTTGGCGTGAGCCTGAGCAGAGGAGAGCTTTCTGTAAGACATAAAAACCTCCTGGAATCATTGTCCAATCCAGTCCACTTTGGCAATCTTAAACCCTGCCCACATAGCACTTCATTTACATATGATGCTGCTCAAACACCAATGGAAAACGAGAGTCTGGAAGGGGAAGGGGCTGAGGAATGATGGGGCGTGGCTGGTTGTCAGGGACACCCCCTGGCTGTTCTGGTTGGACGTTAGATGATGGGGGCGGATCTGTCGTTGGTGACTGTTGGTCGCAGTTTGACATTGAGGAAGGGATTCACTCCGCTGCAGGAATCAGAAAATGCATGAGATTCTTCACCCCCCCATTTCGATGCAGACCACTGGGGGGGGGGGCACAGGGTCTGCTTGATTGTTGTTACTTAGTGCTTAATTAAGGACTTACAGATCATGGAGTCAAACTCATGTCTGCCAGATCTGCTTCCAAACAACAACCAGTGTTGGCCTTGGGAACAAGGACTGGAGTTAAACCTGCAGACACTGCCCCCTACAGGACTGGTGTTAAACCTGCAGACACTGCAGCCCTCCAGGCCTGGAGTTAAACCTGCAGACACTGTGGCCCTCCAGGACTGGACCTGCAGCACTGTGGCCCTCCAGGACTGGAGTTAAACCTGCAGACACTGAGGCCCTCCAGGACTGGAGTTAAACCTGCAGACACTGCGGCCCTCCAGGACTGGAGTTAAACCTGCAGACACTGTGGCCCTCCAGGACTGGAGTTAAACCTGCAGACACTGCAGCCCTCCAGGACTGGAGTTAAACCTGCAGACACTGTGGCCCTCCAGGACTGGAGTTAAACCTGCAGACACTCCCCTCCAGGACTGGAGTTAAACCTGCAGACACTGCCCCCTACAGGACTGGAGTTAAACCTGCAGACCTGCTCCAGGACTGGAGTTAAACCTGCAGACACTGCGGCCCTCCAGGACTGGAGTTAAACCTGCAGACGCTGCGGCCCTCCAGGACTGGAGTTAAACCTGCAGACGCTGCGGCCCTCCAGGACTGGAGTTAAACCTGCAGACGCTGCGGCCCTCCAGGACTGGAGTTAAACCTGCAGACACTGCGGCCCTCCAGGACTGGAGTTAAACCTGCAGACACTGTGGCCCTCCAGGACTGGAGTTAAACCTGCAGACACTGCGGCCCTCCAGGATTTTAGGCTGAAATTCTCACTATAGACAAAGCATAAAATTCCTCTGTGAGGAAACTCACCCCAGAAAGGGAAGTCGAGGCATACCATTCTCTTGAGAAACCTGTGAGAGGGAGAGAGAGAGAGAGAGAAAGAGAGAGAGAAACATAAAGACTGAGTCTCCATCATCCCTAGTATCTAAGCTTTACCTATAGGACTTCCTCTGTCTGAGGACATACAGGTCAAGAACTGTGACCTTTAACCCCAAACCCCCAAACCCCCTCCACTTCGTGCCTAAGCCGGTTTGATCTGGTTGTGACCGCAGTGCGTTCCTTTGACGCTATGCATCATGGGACATGGTCGGTCGTGCCAGCTGATCGAATCCTCCAGGAATCCAGACCTTCCTGAATCTCTGGTTCTGTCTGCTTCCTGTTTCCACCTGAGAAATGCTACCTGCATACTTTCACCCACCCTGAATCCCTCTGTCTTTAGTCTGATTAAAACTCACACATACACAAACATACACAAACACATACGCTCATACATATGCGTACACATACATACACACACACATTTATACACAAACACATACACACACACATTTTTATACACAAACCCGCTCATACACACAGACACACACACACACATTTATACACAAACACATATGCTCAGGACTATAAGACACCATGCACAGATGAACCAGTTTGCTGTGAGGTGCACATACAGAAACAAACACATTTCTCACACACATGCAGTTTTAGAGTGCAGTGGCAGCAGTGTTCCTCTAGAGGGCGGTGTCAGACAGGAGCAGAGGGCTGTGGGCTGTGCTCATTGCAGATTGCATTGATCTCCATGGGGGGTGTCTGCATTAGCCACACATACACCCGGGACCTCACTGCTGTTCTGGAGAGGCTCTGTTGTACAACACCCCGCAAACACACACACACACACACACAGCAGAGTGAAAGCAGGCAGCGAGCCCTAGCTCAGCACATTCGTCCCTCTCCCTCTGGAATCCCTGTGACACGCGGAGGGTTCTAGAATGCGGCTGGCTCTCGGTGTTCTGTCCAGGCCTGTGCGGGGCTCTACTCCTGCCTCCCTGCGGAGCGTCTCTGTACCTGCTCAGAAACGGTGTTTATGTAAGAGAGGGTGGGAGCAGCCCGCCAGTGTGTCGGTGTCTGCTGACTCAAAGCTCCAATCCCCGCCCCCTCCAGTGTGACTGACAACAACAACAACAACAACAACAACCACACCACATGCCTCACTTTAAACCCTCTGACCCTCATTGTGCAGCTCACCCCCGGCCATCAGACCCACATTGGACCATATGACCTAAACCATGTGACTCACACTAGTCCATATGACCTAAACCATGTGACTCACACCAGACCATGTGACCCAAACCTTGTGACTCACACCAGGACTAAATCCAAAAGGTTTTCCCTTGGTCTCCATGGTACTCCATGATCACGCTAAAAGGTTTGTAGTGTTCTGCAGCAGCATTTGAGGTGTGCTTGCGCCTGATTGGGCGAGCCAGGGCTGTGAGTGACACGTGTTTCAGCACCATGGTAACAGTACTCTGCAGTCAGTCAGTCTCAAACTCAGAGTCACAGAGGGCCGTATGTATTTAGCTTCTGCCCTGCACTGAAGTAAGAAGCAGCTCACACTGATACAGAGCAGGGCAGTGTTTCAGTGTAGGAAACCGTCTGCGCTGGATGTGTTCCCCGGGGAACCGCCGGCCTGCTGTAGCGCTGGCTGGGCCTGAGCTTCTGCCTGCTGGCTGGGGGAGCTAGTGACCGCCCCCCCACAGCTCCACTCACCCTACCTGTCTGTAATTACCATAGGTGATCACTGCCCTGACTGTAATAAGACTGCCAGGATCTGGTTACGAGCGGCTCTTTCGTTTCCATATAAGGACACGCGATAGAGGACACGTCCTTTAAACAGACGTGTGGGGAGGATGTCCGTGTCTGTGAGTGAGGTCTTTATCTCGGTGTGTAAAAGCAGGTAAATGGGGTCATTATTGAGTGGGTTGAGGCTCCTCACTCACTCGGGGTGTTTAAGGCCTGTGGGTGAGGGTGCAGTCTGAGGACATTCACTGTATATAAGAGCTGACACTGACCCCAAACACCTGAGGAACCACATGTGGAACATTTCACCTTTGACCCCTTTGGGGTCCTGGAGGGCCACAGTGTCTGAACACAAGACACATACTCACACACACTCACACGCACACACACACACACACACACATACACACACACTCACACACACACACACACACACACACACACTCACCGGGCTCTGGGGTGCGGTAACACACACACACACACACACACACACACACTCACCGGGCTCTGGGGTGCGGTAACACACACACACACACACACACACATACACACTCACACACACACACACACACTCACTGGGCTCTGGGGTGCACTAAAAGGCAGGCTGGCCACGCTGCTGGTGGGGGAGTCGGCGTAGTCGGCGGGGGGCAGAACCACAGGCACCTCGTCTTCCTCCTCATCTTCCTCATGGCCCGGCACGGGATCCGCCAGGTTGAGCATGCTCGCGCTGTGCGCCTGCGTCACTGGCCTGTGGCCCGCAAACACCATTAAAACACCGTTACAAACGCAGTTCTCCCAACTCATACACCCATATACTGAGATACATTAACACAGACCAGGGCCTATAGCCGTAAAACAGTGCTGATCTGGGATCAGCATTCCCTGTCCATATTTTAACCTTATTCATTATGAGCTAAATGGCAGGACTGATCCTGGATCAGAGGGTACCTGCTGTTTGTCAGTGTCTCTGTGTACACGCGACAGTAGGACGATGGAAACCAGCCCCTCCTGCAACAGAGAAACACAACTTTATTTTGTGCATTTATTTTAAAAAAAAATATTTAAATAAGTATTTAGAAATTTATTTTAAATCCTTCTGTATATATATGTATATACGTATGTAGGTTTCAGGTTCGACTGAAATCATGTCACACTACCCATGGAGTGTGAGAATTGAAACATGACGGAAGGTCTGGCACCTGACACTAAAAGGCAGGTGTTTTTCCCGGCGGTTTGTACCCGCACAGAGTGTGCCTCTGCCCCCAGGGGTTCAGTGATTACCCCACCCCAGCGCTCCGGAGGCAAACCACGCTCGGCATCTCAAACACGCCCCGCCGGTCTCTCACACCGGTGTGTTAGGGAGAAAAGAGGGAATCAGGAAAATGAAGACAAAGACGTGCTTGCACAGAAACAGGCAGGTCCACCTCGGCTATTTCAAACATCCCAGCCAGGTATATAAATAGACTTGATGAAATTCCCTGACCTGAGAGGCATTTAAAAACACCTGGGGGCAGAGAGGCATTTAAAAACACGGGCGTGGGGGCAGATATTCTGTTTGGGGTTTGAGGTGTGGAGAGACTCCCCGGACCACAGAGAGGCGGGGTGGTGCAACCCTGTGGTTGGAATGGGGATTCTCAGCTGTTTTCCTGGAGCAACCGAGTGAAGCTGATTTGATCAACAGCAACGGTGGAGGTGTGTTTATGCGACTGACAGTGTGTGACTCACTCTTTTGTCCTGTCCAGCTCTCCGTACAGCCACCCGTCCCGCTCGTCAGGGATGAGCAGGGTGACGATGTCTCCCTCGTCGAAGGTCAGCAGCGTGTCGTTGTTCTCAGCCGTATGTGGGAAGATGGTCCGGACCTTGGGCCGCCGTACTGTGTTCAGGCCCGAGGCAACGGACACAGACCGGGTCAGGATTGACTCATTGGAGTCTGCAGGGGGCGACAGAGAGTAGTTACCATTCACACTCACTCTCACTGTCTCAAACACACACACACACACACATAATAACACACTCTCATACACTTTTGTTATGTTTGTACAACAAGCATTAACATAGAATTTTAAAAAGTGATAATTTATGTATTTAATTTATCCATGTTTTTGACATTTATCCTTGTCTCTCTGGGCTTATACTTCCCTACTTATTCTTGCACTTTGACCCCTGAACTTTGCACTTGTCCATGAGCACCTGCTAATCGCCTGTGATGTGATGTAATGTTGGGGGGGCTCAGGAGGCTGGGGGGGGAGCAGGGGAACGGGGGGACCTGCCTGGGGTGGTGTCGGACACCGTGGGGCTGGGGGGGGTGTCCTGTGTGAACATGCTGGCCAAGGGGCTGGTGTGGGCTTTCAGAGCTGGGGCCGGGGGTGGGGTCACCACAGAATCCGAGTTCGTCTGCACAGAACAGACAAACAACACACATCACTTTAACCAGCATCATTATTGTTGCCCGGAGCAAAACATTTTCATTTTTATCCATCATTATAATGACTGAGCGGGACATAATTATTAATATTTAATCATGTGAGAAATTATATAGATTATGATGCAGGCACAATTATGATTATCATTATTGGTGACAGCCGAGCCAGACATTCATTTACTTTTTCATATCAAAATAGTGATGATTGTTATTATTATCAACAATATCATGATCATAATGATACTAAGAAGAACAGCAACAATGTTTACACTCGCACTGGCATTACTATGGTGATAAAAATACGGATGCTGATGATGGCTGATGCTAATCATGGCTGGGGCTTACCCTGATGTGATTGGCTGCGTGGGCGGGCGGCGTTGGCGAGGGCTGGGGGGTGGAGTTAACGGGGGTCTGCAGGCCTCTGATCATGGTCTCTATGGTCTCGGGCACGTCGGTAACGTCTCCGCACTTATCCTGCCAGCTGGGCAGCTTCAGCGTCAGCATCTCCTTCGCCTGCCGTCCGCCGCCGTGCGGGGAGGGACAGAGAGGGCTTTCAGACATGCTTTACCCTGTTCAAAGCTGCTACGTTTTATTTTGACCCAAAGCTATACTTCAGAACATATTTTATACAATTTATATGTTATATACCTGCACACATTTTCCAATCATGACAAAAAACAATGTGGACCCTACTTTTTGTCTCTGGTAAAATAATGTTAGATTTTTTTAAATCTAAAGACACTGGGTGTTTCTTCCTCTGGTCAGTACATGTGCTGCGTAGTGAAACTGATTTAGTTTGATTGTGTTTCTCTCCGCTGGTTTTCCCTGTCCTGACCTTCTCGTGGAAGGTGGAGATCTGGTAGGTGAAGACGCAGTGTTTATCCACAAGGAAGCAGAACCGCCGTTTCTCCTCCACCAGCGCCTCCTTGCAGCCGTCCGCAATGAACTTCTGCATGTCCATCTGCCTCGAACTCAGGGTCTCCAGGTACTGTACCAATAACAGAACCAATTACAACCTCTCATCTTAAAGGGTCTGGTGACAGAGCCAATCAGAACATCTCACCTTAAAGGTGTCTGGTGACAGAGCCAATCAGAACATGAAAATAAGGAATTCTAAAGGAACCACTCAGGCCACATGCCAGATGTTAGAAGGACCAATCAGACGAGGTCACCCGATGTTGCCAGGTGTGGCTGTTTAAGCCAAATCAAATGAATTGCTCCTGATTACAGAACTGAACAGCAGGATTGAAAAGCCAGCTGGCATTTTGGCTTTTCTCCTAAAATCTTAATGATAATGAGTAAACATACCATTCTGATTAAAATAGCAACAGGGACTTGTTTCCGAGCAAATACAGAGCACATTTCTGTGGTTCCTTGGTAAGTAGGCTGCTGTGAGAAAAAAAACAAATTGATGTTTTTCTGCATCTTTTTCTTTGGTGTTGTGAGTGCATGCTTGTGTTTCGGTCACACATGCAATTCAGGGAGGTGGGGGAGGGCCAGTACTCCTGCCTGTGCTTAGACTGATTATATTAGAGACTAAGTGTGTTTACCTGAATCTAATCCTGGGTTTGTGATCTGAGCATAGGCTGATTATATTGGAGACTAAGTGTGTTTACCTGAATCTAATCCTGGGTTTGTGATCTGAGCATAGACTGATTATATTAGAGACTAAGAGACTAAATGTGTTTACCTGAATCTAATCCTGGGTTTGTGATCTGAGCATAGACTGATTATATTAGAGACTAAGAGACTAAATGTGTTTACCTGAATCTGGCCCTGGGTTTGTGATCTGAGCATAGACTGGTTATATTAGAGACTAAGTGTGTTTACCTGAATCTAATCCTGGGTTTGTGATCTGAGCATAGACTGATTATATTAGAGACTAAGAGACTAAATGTGTTTACCTGAATCTGGCCCTGGGTTTGTGATCCAGGTTGCAGGTTTGAATCCTAAACTCAGAATTCCCTGCTTTACCCCCATAAGGTGCAAACTGCTTAAGCTGAATTATCTCAGCAACCACCCGCTGCATGATGGGAAACTGTGTAAAACAGACCAGCTGTGTGTTAATCACTCTGGATGAGGAATCCATGAGCTCAGCTCCGCTGGCCTGCATTTGCATTCCTCGAGTGTCATTTGTCTGTTTGCAAAGCTTCCCACAGAATCAGGGGGTGTGCATGCCTGCCATTGGCCAGCCTAAATGTGGCTACGTCCAGAGAAGACACCCATAAAACCAGCCTAGTACCAGTTTCCCAGACACCTCAGTAATCTGACTTTCCAATAGAAAAAAATATGTATTCACTATGAGGTCATAATAATAGCTGACATATAAGAAGCATTTCGTTTTATTATAAACTTTGGTCCAGTAAAGTAGCAGGTTCTGGGGATGGCCATATTATGAATGAGAGAATTGGTTCTTTCAAATCAACGGGGCACAGCTAGCCTTTGCTAGCACACCAGACCAGCTCTACCCAGAATCCCGTTTACACACAGTGCTGCAGCGCTGCTGGCTCCTGCAGCTCTTTCAGCGCTCTAATCATCTGACAACATTCAGTACTCTCTGCCATGTGAACAGGTTGCTATGAGACGCGGTCTGTCCCCGTGCCGACTGAGCCCATCCATCCGCGTGAGACGGACGATCTGGGTGCAAATCTGACGCTGGCATGCGGCTCTCTGTGAGGATGCAGCTCTAGCGGCATCTCCAAGCAGCAGATCAAAGGGCAGAATGCGTGCGTGCGTGCGTGCGTGCGTGATGAAATGATCTGAAATCAGTCACACACTCTCAGAACAGGCTGAGGGGTGCAGTCACACTAGAGAGTGCATGCAAAACAGCTACTCTGTGTGTGTGTATGTGTTTGTGCGAGTGAGTGAGTGAGCGAGTATGTGTGTGCTCATGTGTGTGTGTGTGCGCGTACGTGCGTGTGCATGTGTGTGACCATGTGTGTGTGTGAGTGCGCGCGCGCATGTGTGCGTGTGCGCGAGTGTGTGTGTGTGCGTGTGTGTGTATGCACACGTGTGAGTGTTTGTGTGTGTGTGTGAGTGTGAGTGTGTGTGAGTGTGTGTGAGTGCGCGTACGTGCGTGTGCATGTGTGTGACCATGTGTGTGTGTGAGTGCGCGCGCGCGCATGTGTGTGTGTGTATGCACACATGTGTGAGTGAGTGTGTGTGTGTGTGTGTGTGTGTGCGTGTGTGTGAGTATGGGTGTGAGTGTGTGTGTGTGTGTTTGTGTGTGCGTGCGTGTGTGCGTGCTCTCTCACCTCGTTCTCTTTGGTCTGGTACTTGGAGTTGTTCTTGCCCTGACTCTTCCTGCGCAGCTTCTTCAGTTCAGTCTGTGAGCGCTCCAGAGAGTCCTGCTTCATCTTGTGCTCTGACTGGTACCTCTTAAAGGTGGCCTGAGGGAGAGCAAGGAAGGAGCAGAACCTTCATCACCCTCTCCTCCAGCCTACAGGGCTGCCCAGGCAGCAATACCATCAGTAACCTGGGGGGGCAGTGTTACATTTTTCATGGGGTGCATTGTTAGGGTGCATTAGGGTTAGTGAAAAAACTCACATTCATGTATTTAACATCCATGTCTGTCTTCTTCTCCAGCTCTGTGATGATCTCCTTGTGGAATATTTTGAACTGCAATATAAAAAGAGAAAGATAAATGAAGAACCAAAATAAAAAATGGCAAAGTGCACCTGTATCTATTCGTAAAATAACCAAGCAGTACGCTCCAAACTGCAGCGGAATGATTCTGCAGTGAAGTCACACTAACAAAGTCAGCAGGTTTTCTGCAGAGAGAAAGACACAGATTACATTCATGAAGTTAGTAACAATGTTCTGGAAAAGCAGACTGTTTCCAGACATCCAAGGTCAGACCTCAGAAAAACACAGGAAATGTTTTCTATGACTGGCATTGTAACTGAGCTGGAATCTTGGGAAGTCTTTCACAGAACCAGCCAGGCAGGTGCAGTAACTCCTCTTGCATAGCTGGAATCTGTAGTGAGACTGGTGCTTGTGTGGCAAATTACCTTTGAACTAAATCCTAAAACTACCAAAGCAAAGCCATATCAAACTCCTGGAGAGACAGAATATTAAACAGAACACATTTGCATGCATGATAATCATATATGCGCAATCCTACACACAAAGCATGTATGCCTCTATATGCACACCAACACTGTGTCTAATTCCTATCATCCTGCAAGCTCATTTCATATTTATCTGAGTATTCATAGATATGTATACAGTATACACATTTCTATTTATATCTCTGCACAAACTCTTACACAAACACATATATACACATGCATGCTCATCCAGGCACACACACATTGGTATGTACATAGGTGTGTGCTGTCGCATTGTAGGCTGGCAGAGTGGTATTGTTTTTTTGCTGCAGCTGCAGATTGGGAAACCTGTGATGTCTTGGGGCTGCAGAGTGGTACATCTGTGGTGTTATATAATCTTGGGGCTGCAGAGTTGTATATCTGTTGTGTTATATAATCTTGGGGCTGCAGAGTGGTATATCTGTGATTGTTATATAATCTTGGGGCTGCAGAGTGGTGTATCTGTGATTGTTATATAATCTTGGGGCTGCAGAGTGGTGTATCTGTTGTGTTATATAATCTTGGGGCTGCAGAGTTGTATATCTGTGGTTGTTGTGTAATATCGGGGGCTGAATTCAGGCTTTGCTGGCAGTGACTCAGCCATGAGAAGCAGGGAATGCCCACGATTACCACGGTGCGGTTACCACAGTTCCCACGGTTCCGCGCTGCCAGCTCTGCATCATGGTAGCATGGGGGAGAGCCTGTCCTGGCCTAACCTCATTAGCTGGTCTTTACCTTCCCTTAGTGTGTGTGTTTTTATACATGCACTGTGTCTGTGTCTGTGTGTGTGTGTGTGTGTGTGTGTGTGTGTCAGTGTTTAGAATGCGGACTGGCAGCCTTGTTACCGGGGTGACAGAGAAACTGTCCTTTCAGTCACTACAGAGTGTGTGATACCAGTCCCACAGGGCTCCAACCTACTGTCAGCAATAATAATAATAATAATAATGATAATTACTATTATTCTTTATGGTGTTGTCACTGTTGATAATAATACAGAATTGTGATTAAATTGTAGTGGCCTGCACTCTGGTGAGGGATTGAATGTGATGTTAGGTGTACCAGCATGCATTTCAGTGTGGTACCCGACCGTGTGCTCATATCACTAATATGGGTTTCACACAGAGCCAGGAAACAGCCTTGAACAGCCTTCTGCCTTTGCTCAAAGGGAGTGGATGGATGCTGTCAATCATAGGAATGTGGGCGTGGCTTGTGTTCCAGAACAGCCCCCAACAGCTAACGTCACTTTCAGGGCTCTGATAAGTGCATGGTTCAGGCTCATTAAGTTTAGGATGAGCTAAAGAACAACAGTGCACTCTGTAACCAACTTAAATAGAAATAATCATCTGTGATAATGAGATCTGTGTGTAGCATGGCTGGAGTCACTGGACTTTTGCTTGTGCCCTGTCATCCACATTTAAAACAGTCCCAGGTGAACACACAGACCATTCTGCATGAAAACAGAGAGAGAAATCAGCGCGCAGAAAATGCTGCCCTACCGGTCTGACTCATGACAATGACATCATAACGATGAGCCTGACCAGTTTCTCACTCGCCTATGTTATGTAGCTCTGCCCGCCATTCCAGGACGGGCCTCGCTAAGTATCCCAGTGGTTAGGTGGTTGGTTTGAAATCCCAAAACAAAGCACGTACATGATAAAGAAGATAAAACAACAAAGCCAGTCAAATATCCTGCCAGAAATCTGCTGGCACCTATCACAATACCGGGAGTCCAAGACAGACAAGATAAAGAGGTTTTCCAGGTGCTGCATTGAAGGCTATAGACATAGACAGAGAGAGGGAGATTTTTTTGTTTTCTGAGGGGGAAGAGTGTCATTGGTTATATTGTCAATGTATTTAAACACAAGATGTCCTTGTAATGCCAGAGGAGCTTATCGGAAATTGAATTCAATTTGAATTTACAAAGAAACAGCAAGGGATGGAGAGTGAGAGAGGGCACACAGTTGGAGGGGTGAGACAGGGATGAGGTGAGGGACCACACAGCTGCACCAGTGGGGGTGCCCACAATTTGATCACATGCTGTGTGCAAATGGGCATCTATAACACACTGGGGATTCAAACACTGACATACTGTGAGAACATTAATGGGCTATCATACTCAAAAATGCTAAAACCACTGGGTTATTGTACTGAAAATGCTAATGTACTGAAAATGCTACAATTCCACGACAGCATTTGTGTTCTGACATGCCGAAAATGGTGAAATGCAGTTAGAGGGAATTTGTAAGCTAACGTGCTACATTTGCATGTGCAAACATTGCTGACACACAGCCGCTGTAAAGCGCTGTACATGCCAGAGAGTGGCTGTAAAACGGTTTGTGAGATAGCTATGCTACAGGCGCATGCAGTCAGAGAGACAGTTCTCCTTTGTTTCGTATATTTCAAAACTTTAGCAACACAAGTGTGCCTTGAGTCAGAGGGGAAAAGACAATGAGGGATCACGAGGGAATAGTTATTATAACATTCTGCTGTTATTTGTAACATTTTCTTTGGCAACTCAGCGCAGGCCATTCAGACAAAGGACCTTGAAACTGAAATTGAATTTACGACGAGGGAGAGAGAGAGCTATTCAAAGTAGAGAAATAGATAAAGAGAGGGAATGAAAAGGGGAGGAGTGAGAGAGGGATAGGTGTGGGGGGGGATAGCACAGCACTCACATTCTCCTCCAGCTCCAGGTGAATCTTTTTATGCACTTCAGAGATCTCCATCAGCACCACACCTGGGGAAGGAAAAGCGAAGGTCAGGGGAACGCTTGGAGACCATTTAAACAACGTTTACACAACGTCCCTCCACCCAACACAACATGAGACTGGCTGTGCTCCACAGGCCACCTGGACACTTATGTTTGCTGGTGTCATGTAAGTGGGATATAAGAGTGGAAGCTGTCTCTCAGTGACCTCATCCAGCCCTCAGGAGCAATCGCTTCCGCCCTCTCCGCCATTATAAATGTCATTAAAACCCCATTCCAGTGCCACGTCTTACTTCCTGATTTCACAGGAAGCTTACGTAGTCAGAAAAGTAACCCCCTCTCGTTTTCCTCAGTAATTTTGCAATTAAAACAGCAAATTCACATGTGCTACATACAAGAGGACACGCTCCAAAAAAGGTTTCGCATTTTTAAGGCACGGTTTTCTCTTGCATTTTTGCCCCAGGGTTGGAGGATGTTAAAGCTAATAATGAAGATGAAAAATATCATCACTGTTATGACATATTTACATATTTATATATTTGCATTAATTTACATATAAAGTGACCATAAATGAGACATTTTTCTGATCCAGTGTGTTGACATTTGAATGTATGTTTTTGTATGTGAGGTAGCTTGACAACATCAGCCTTCAGTGAGTCATTTTTCAGGGAGACAGGTTGGAGAAACACCTCCTTACTCCGGCTAAAAGCGTGATTCACCGCTCTGAACGACTTCCATCTCGCCTAATCGGCAAAGCGAGCGCGGCGCCACTTAGCTGCTGAATCGGAGAGAGCCAGACTGCAATCATGCCGTTAAAAGTTCATCATGAATAACAAACACAGCAAATTTACTGTGCATCTGAATCTATAAATAAGAATGTGCATTTCCCAAGACTCTTCCTCTATGCTTCTGTCTGTTTTCAGTTTATCTTTTACCTTTATGTGTGTGTACTCATACACAAGCCACCTTTTCACCTGTTCTATCTGCCAGGTGAGCCCTGACTCTCCATCAGAGAGGGCTACCTGGCCAGTATGACTGCACACCTGTCCTGATGATTACACACCTGTCCTGGATTCACTGTTTGTGTCCCATCCAAGCCCTGCTCATTATATTCCACCTTTTTACTTATCAGAAACCCAAACAGGTAAACAAAAGCAGGCAAAAAACCCCAAGCGTGTGTACAGCGCAGTCTTTTGAAAATTGCTCCTGTCTCGTTTGAAGATTGGCTGGCAGGTCACACACACTTCCTGCTGTGCTCAGCTCACACACACACACACACACACACACACACACACACACACACACACACACACACACACACACACACACACACTGGCTCACACACACTTCCTGCTGTGCTCAGCATACAGATTTCACTCAGGTAGGCTTACACTTGACATAGCGTCCGCTGGGGCCAGGCAGGTCAAGCACCTCCAGGCCAGGCTGCAGAGGACAGAACCTGCCATTTTATTCGACCGATGGCGTGTAAAACCAGCATGCCCAACAATTTGCTGTTGGGGTGAAAGTGAGTGATTCACTGTACTTTTAACTACAAACTCAGGACAGACAAAAATGCGAAAATGAGATGACTCTCACTCAGCCAGATGCTATTTTCAACAGACACTCAATTTCTGGACCAAAAAAATGTAGGTGTGTCCACAAATGATCTGTATTTGGTAAAACCGAGTACATATCAGACTGGACGGGTGCTGGAGACGGGGTGAAGGTCTGTTGGGGTGCTGGAGATGGAGTGAAGCTCTAAATATGTGTTAGAGTCAGTCAGTCAGCCGCTGCAGGTCCCACAGGGCCAGGTATCCACCTGGAGGGCCACCCCAGTCAGAGAGGGAGATAACTAAGACAGGCTTTAATCAGGCCAGCCCCCTAAGGACATTAACCTCTTCTCACTTCTCCAAAGGAGGTCTCCCTGTCGCCAGAGATGCTCCAGTGGCACAGCTGGCTTCTAAATGACCTTGATGAACCCTAAAACCACACATTAAGAGTACAGAGTAGTGCCAGGTGGTGGTAGAAGAAACAGGACTCAGACTCAGAGGTTATGGGTCTGATTATGGGTCAATTGGATTTTCCGATAAAAACAAAAACCAGCTTTAATGTTAAGTATTATTCTCTACTCAGAATTTCCTCACAGACTGATTCACAATTCTCCTGTAATCTCCTGTACATTAATAATCTTTCTCACTTTCTCTAGTCATATGGGCCAGGTTGCCAGGTTCCGCAGAGATCCCACGTTCTCAGTGGAGGTTGGCAGAGATCACAGGTGACCTCACGCTCTCTCTTCAAATGATCCGACCATGGTGTAGGTGAGTCAGTCCACAGTGTAGTGATAAGGTATCTGAGGAAATATCCAGCGTGCTTTCCTTACGGGGCCCGTAAACACCCTGAATTACTGTACTGAAGCAACAGCTGCGTACATGGGAGATATGACCTTTTAAATGGACACAGTTACACATGTGTGGCCATGTACTTAGGCTGCCCTATACTCTGATAATATTTTAATATTGTGACGCTTTGATATTTTAAAATACATTTTGTGGCCTAATGTCAGGTTAATCAGCAATACTCAATCCAACTCCCTTCAAAAGTGAGCTCTGATATTTCAGAACATTTTAACAACAAAATGCTCCATTTCGATACATAATACATACCATAATATTCATGGATATTGAGGAGAGACCCTTATTATTATAGTGATTATTATTTGTGTGCTGGGGCTCAGCCTGAAGGTGTCCTCTCTCTTTAAAGAGGTTCAGCCTCCTTTTACGTAATGGCGTAACGCTCTGATAAACCTTTTGGCTCAAAAAGGTCATCATGCCACAAGTGGAGTGTTCCAGGCACATATTTTTTGGGGCTTAGAGTATGTGTCGGATTTGCCTTGATGTGCTGAGCCCTGCTGTAAAGATAATATTTCAAACACGTTATCACCTTGAGAGAAGTGCACACTGGGGTCCTGCCTATAGGCTCACCGCCTCATTAGCCATATTTCATAATGCCGACGGTTGCCTAGAGACGTTTTGTCCAGGTCGGTGATGTGTTGGCTAAACAAAGCAGGCCAAGCCGCAGGTGAGATGCAAACTCTGTGGTGTGGCAGAGCGTGGTTCTCAGCTGAGCGGATGGTGCAGGTGAAAATGTGTTCCTGGAAAACGCAGAGCGTCTCACCTTCCTCTGTGTTCCTCTCACAACTTTAAAAACCACGAGAGGAACTACTCACTGACAATATCAACCTTATTTTAACCAGGAGGGTCAACTGAAAAATGTCTTAATTTAAAATATAACAGCTAAAACGTAAAGAAACGGAAAGTGTGAAAACATACGAATGTTTTTAGTGTTAATACATTCGATTGAAATTCAAATGCAAATGTTTCAGGTGAAGTCAGGAAGTGTGTTTGGGTGAAGTGGGTCTGATTTTTACACTCAAACTCCAGCACTAGAATCATTCTACTGCCACTGACAGGGAAAGAAAATATGGTGAGTGTTGTTGCCATGATTTTCCATGGATACACTGTGATGATGTCATTTCATGGGTGACATCACAATGCCCTGACTGCGACCTGAGAACACCTACTGTCCAGCTGTCTGTCTCAGAAACTTGAGATATATATGTGATATATGTCTGTTTGTGTGTCTATGCATAGGTAATGACCATTGTATTATATATTTAAAATTTACTATAATGGATAAAATAAATTTAAAGTCCCTCCAAAAAAAGACAGTGAAACTAAAAGGGAGCTCCGTTCTCCAAGCTACACTTCTGTATAATTAGCAACACCTGTACTGTCTAGTTTTTCACAATTACTGCCGGGGTCATGTTAACGCCCAAAAGTAAACAACCAGATAATTGACGCAATTGGGCTAAAAATAGTCTATAGAAAAGGCAGAAGAAAGAGGCACAGAGCGCTACGGTTAGGGTCTCATATTTCAGCTGTGGCGGCTTGGGGAGGCTTAACAATGGCAGGCAAAGAGGATTAAATTACCACCCTAAAAAACTCCTGATGGGAATAACAGGCTGACTAATTGAGTTGTGGAGCTGCTGTTGCACGGGGTCGCCCTGCAGCAGGTGCATGGCTCTGAGTCAGGTACCACAGGCGTCCCTCCAGGTCTGTGCATGGAGGTCTGTGAGCCAGGCCCAAAAATGAAAAAGCTTTTTCTACATCTCCTTCCTTGTCACATTGAAAATGGTCTTTTTCATGTCAAATTATGTTATTAAGGTAAGTAGGACGGCATAGAATGCTACTCATGGCCAGGAGACATATAGCCATTCATCTTCTATCATCAATTTTATTGGTGCATTTTTTTCTGGAAAAGCCATTATTTTGTTCACAAAAATATGAAGATGTAATTTGTTCTAAATATTTTTTTGTATTCTGTCCACTTGAAGTAAATGAAGTAACACACATTTTGTGCATTGTGCTGTTATGTGTTGAGTGTGTTTTTCTGGAGAAGGGGTCCTTAGCGTTCATCAGAACCTGTGACACAAAGGTTAAGTTCTGCTGCTATAGATTCAGCATGTCTTGGTCATAAATATGACGGGAACGAAGAACTACTTTTCATGGGGCTCCTGGAACCCGAGAAAGGTTCAGAACCAGAGAACCAGAGAACACCTGGCTGTGTGTATGTCTCTCACAGAGACTCCCAGGCTTCGGCCTCCAGCCGTCGGCCCAGCCCTGCTAATCCCCCTGGTCCTCATTAGGCCAGTCAGGATAAAGGAGCATCATCAAGGTCAAGGCTGAGATTATCACAGGTTTCCTGTGCTTAAAATACGGATGTTAGCAGTGAGCTTCCGCTGGGAGCATGATGCTAACATCAAGCATGCTTTATATAGAGTGGCATTAGCATGTCTGAGGCCCAGCAGCAGACAAGTTAGCTTTGAGATTAAAACACTGGGAACCCCTAAGCTAGGGTTTGTAGTATATGAAACGCATTGACTGTAAATGTGATGTTCAGAGAGACACTGGGATTCAGTTTGTATTACAAGGTCAGAACCATCCACTGGGTTCAGAGCAAGTGCTTCAGATCAATCTCTACATTATATGGATGGGTCTATCTGGTCCCTGGTGTCCATCACCAGCCCATCCAGATAAGATAAAGATCAGCAGGTCCGCAACCTCGTGGCAGATCTCCATTGCCGCAGTAATTGAGGTGTGGCTCTCAGACCCTTATCTTTTCCACTGCTGATTGCTTCGCTGAAAAGCCCCTTATCTCTCGGCGATAGCCAGGACTGCTCAGAACACCCGCTTGTGTTTCTTGATGACAGAGCTCTCTCCTGTACACCGCTGTGTAGGTCTCTAAGCAGTACAGGAGAGTAGAGGACCAGAGCAGCCTGACATGAGCTTAGAGACTGCAGCGGTGTAGGTCTCTAAGCAGAGCCTTACTCACTATTATTCCTGGTGAAGGCTAATCTGATTGTTGTCTTGCCAGTGTGGTGTCTGTCTGTAGCAGGGAACGGTGTGGCTGGGACTCAAACACCCAGCAGCTGCACTCCCAGCAGGCGCTTTGACTGGGTGAGCCACCCAGAGGTCCCCATCCTGGCCTTCACTCTGCACCGCTCATATCACCCTGTACAGAGCTGGAGCATTTGGGCACTATCCATACTCAGTTTCCCATGAGCCTTTGCAGCACTATTCAGATATAAAGAGAGTTGTTCATGGTAATGACTGTTTACCTTTGGTATGTTTTGCAAATGTGTCTGTTATGTTATGCTTCAAACTCATTTTCATGCATTTGAATGTTAAATGAGGCTATTTTAGCGCAAATGGAAAATATAACCAAATGAAAGGGGTGTGGTTTCACCAGATTCAGCACCTTCCCTTCGCTTGGGCGCATCGCTTCACGGGCCTGTTCGGTCCTGATGCTGCAGCGTGCTTGTGAAAGTGGCAGTGCTTAGTGGTCGTCACGGATACGGATTTTCCCCAGCACAATGCAGTGAAGAGCGTGTGACATGCATGCGCCACTGCATGGTGCACGTTATAGGACACTGCACTGTCACATCTGGGGCCAGTCCTGTACTGTTATCTGTGTGTAGTGAGTACGCGGCTTTGAAATGCACACATCCCAAACTATACATTGTAAGGGTAACAATAACGCATTATCTAATCTGATGAAGAACCGATTACGCGAACAAACGTAAACGGAACTGCCTCGGGTTCCTGTACAACACGGCATAATCTGCTCAGGGCCGTAAAGATCTCTTGATTGCAGCTATTTGATGATTTATACTGTTATGATATGCCTGTAATACCTACATTATAATTCTAAATGTGAAGAAGGGGGTGGAGATATTAAATATTACTCAATATATTATATGTAATTTAGGAATACACCAACCTATGTATATCTGTGATACAAATACTGCTGCAAACTTCTTATTTGTAGGACTGTGGCTTGTCATTTTGGGCCTGTTCTTTCATGTCACGCAAATAATCCAAAGGCACTTTCAATATTATTTAGCTTTAGCGCTACCACAGAGTGTGCTTGTAGACTGTGTCTGGGCTTGTGTTCTCATAGCCAGTCGGAGGCTGAACTGTAGGGGCCGGTGAGAAACCCCACTGGTCTGAGTTATTGGTGTCGGTCCAGTAGCACACTGTTGCGCTGTGTGCTGCACTTAAAACCCCACTGGTCTGAGTTACTGGTGTCGGTCCAGTAGCACACTGTTGCGCTGTGTGCTGATCTTAAAACCCCACTGGTCTGAGTTGTTGGTGTCGGTCCAGTAACACACTGTTGCGCTGTGTGCTGCACTTAAAACCCCACTGGTCTGAGTTACTGGTGTCGGTCCAGTAGCACACTGTTGCGCTGTGTGCTGATCTTAAAACCCCACTGGTCTGAGTTATTGGTGTCGGTCCAGTAGCACACTGTTGCGCTGTGTGCTGCACTTAAAACCCCACTGGTCTGAGTTATTGGTGTCGGTCCAGTAGCACACTGTTGCACTGTGTTGTGCACTTAAAACCCCACTGGTCTGAGTTATTGGTGTCGGTCCAGTAGCACACTGTTGCGCTGTGTGCTGCACTTAAAACCCCACTGGTCTGAGTTATTGGTGTCGGGTCCAGTAGCACACTGTTGCACTGTGTGCTGCACTTAAAACCCCACTGGTCTGAATGGTCTGAGTTATTGGTGTCGGTCCAGTAGCACACTGTTGCGCTGTGTGCTGACTTAAAACCCCACTGGTCTGAGTTATTGGTGTCGGTCCAGTAGCACACTGTTGCACTGTGTGCTGCACTTAAAACCCCACTGGTCTGAGTTGTTGGTGTCGGTCCAGTAGCACACTGTTGCACTGTGTGCTGATCTTAAAACCCCACTGGTCTGAGTTATTGGTGTCGGTCCAGTAGCACACTGTTGCGCTGTGTGCTGATCTTAAAACCCCACTGGTCTGAGTTATTGGTGTCGGTCCAGTAGCACACTGTTGCACTGTGTGCTGCACTTAAAACCCCACTGGTCTGAGTTGTTGGTGTCGGTCCAGTAGCACACTGTGCACTGTGTGCTGCACTTAAACCCCACTGGTCTGAGTTATTGGTGTCGGTCCAGTAGCACACTGTTGCGCTGTGTGCTGCACTTAAAACCCCACTGGTCTGAGTTATTGGTGTCGGTCCAGTAGCACACTGTTGCACTGTGTGCTGCACTTAAAACCCCACTGGTCTGAGTTATTGGTGTCGGTCCAGTAGCACACTGTTGCGCTGTGTGCTGATCTTAAACCCCTGGTCTGAGTTATTGGTGTCGGTCCAGTAGCACACTGTTGCGCTGTGTGCTGATCTTAAAACCCCACTGGTCTGAGTTATTGGTGTCGGTCCAGTAGCACACTGTTGCACTGTGTGCTGCACTTAAAACCCCACTGGTCTGAGTTGTTGGTGTCGGTCCAGTAGCACACTGTTGCACTGTGTGCTGCACTTAAAACCCCACTGGTCTGAGTTAGTGTGTCCAGTGCACACTGTTGCGCTGTGTGCTGATCTTAAAACCCCACTGGTCTGAGTTATTGGTGTCGGTCCAGTAGCACACTGTTGCACTGTGTGCTGCACTTAAAACCCCACTGGTCTGAGTTGTTGGTGTCGGTCCAGTAGCACACTGTTGCGCTGTGTGCTGCACTTAAACACTACTGCGTCAGGGCAAGACTGGGGCCTGTACCTGCGTCTCCCTCTGCTCTCCCATTTACAGCCCTGCCATTAACTTAATCTCACACTTTAGCCACGTTTATCACTTAGCTCAAGGGCCACAGCTGAGGGCTGATCTCATGTCCTTGTGTCTATGAGTGAGCAGCTCTCGGTGTGTATCGTTAATTAAGTAAATTAACCCAGTGCTGCTGGTGGAAAGAAAAACCCTCACACACACTCACTTGCACACATGCGCACACACACACACACACACACACACACACACACACACACACACACACACACACACACACACACACACACACACACACGTGTGCCAGAGTGATACACCCTGCTGTTCTCCAAACACTTGACCGTGGCTCTGTAAGAGCAGAGTCGCCTGGGACAGGACAGGATGTGAGGTCACTACACACTGGTTGATCTGTGCAAAGGCTCACTATATATAAATAGTATATAAACCGCAGTGCGCACAGGCAGGTATGTGGCCAACCGGCTCAATTAGAGAGGATTACTCTGTTCACAGAAATGTCGGCTGCTAACCTGCTGAGCCAGTTCCCCGCTCTATGGCCACACCCAGCCACATGAGGTGACCCCAAATGAAACCAAACCAAACCAAACGTGTTTTCCCCCTCAGCAGAGCCAGAATGATGGTATTTCCTGCTCCCTCCACTGATGCGCCTGTCGTGTTTTGATTGGTGGAATATGAGAGGAAATGGGCGATTTGATTGGTGGAATATAGGAGGAAACAGAGGAGGGTGATTGATGAGGTTTTCTGAAGGAGTAACTGAGTATTTCTGTCATGGGAATAAGAGGAACGATGATCCTCCCAAAACTTGTTTGTTTTTCCTTTCAGGAGCATCCGGGGAGAGACTGATGGGAAATAGAGTCTAGCGGGGTTCAGTCTAGTGATCTGGAGTCCAATATGGAGGCCAGTCTGGTCTGTGGGACTACGTGAGGTCAGGCCCTCAAAAGGAGGCTACGCATGCGCTCTCAAACCATGAGAGAGAGAGAGAGAAATGAAGCCCTGCGGGACTGTAATCCTGCATTGTGCCCAAAATCAGTGAGATTATACAGGCTCTCATTTGTTTTGCTTTACTTTTTCCTGAAATTATCAGAATAAAATCCATTTCGCACAGTTCCTTCCATTTCCAGATTAACTGTTAAATCAACTTTGAATATGTGTGATATTCCAGATCCATTTTTCTGAATCTTCACATCAAAATAACTGACTTCAATGGAACAATGTTTTCCTGATGCTGTGCAGATAAGATTAAACAAACGGCACTGTTTTGTGACAATGTGTTAGTGCTTTTGATCTGAGTATCACTGTTTACAAAGACGGCTCAGGCTGGCTTGACATACACTGATAATTCAGGTGGCAAAAAAATCCCAGCGAAACTGTTTATGTAACATGTTAGCAAATGTTAACCCATGCATAAGAGATGCAGAGAATTTTTATTGTTCTCACGGTCCACAAAACCCAAAAAAAAAAAACATGTTTCCGTACATCGTTCAAAGTCTTCAGCTGAAGGAGATTCCGGAACGGAGATTGTTAATACAGCGTATTATCGCAGACAGATATTTCACAACGATATGCCCCAATCTCAAGAATGTGCAGCAAACAACCAGGTAAAGTCCAAATTCTTCCTGCCTGCGTTATCTGTGCTTCTGCAAAGAATGTGAAAGTGTGTCATATTTACAGCGCTGAGCTCTCCTTATCTCCCTTCCCCTAGGCCCAGAGTGTTACAGGGGCACATCATTTCAGAACGCACTTCACTCTCTGAAAGAAAAATCTATGAAGAAAATGGAAACACATCCGAAAGTGAATTGAACTCTCAGGTGATTTCCTTTACGGTACATTTTCACTGCTCTGTAGGCACTGAGAGAATGAAGCATTGTGGTAACAATACTGGGCGGAGCTACTGCATGCAACTGGTAACTCAGTCACAACAGCCAATCATTTTATTTTGTTGTAAAGAGCCAAAAAATGTTTGATTGGTTGAAACAAATAAATTATTGAAGGCAGCCCCGCCCTTTTTTCACTCATTCAGGTATCACTCCTGCCCAGGCTTTGGTTGGGATGTGGGCTCACAGGACACTCACTGAGACGCCCAGAGACCTGCAGACAGTCCCACCTCCATCTGTGAATGGCCCTCACTGTCGCGGCCATTCACTGCCAGGCCAGGGGTGTGACAGCTCGGACACTGGCCAGACACACCGTGGGAGGTTAACAGAAGTGTGATGTGCTTTCTGCGGTTGATGGAGGTATGTCATATCTGACACAAGTTTTGTCTCAGTATTCAGCCTCACAGCGTACTGTATCTCGTAGTTTATTATATATTGGTAAAGTGCTGAAAATGAGTGGGTTTATAACTCAGAACTGCACAGTGTTTCCCACAATTCCAGTGGAGAAGGATAAGCCTGACATGTGAAGCCAAACATAAACACTCACCACAGTAAGGAGCTTAAGTACAAAATTACATAAAACAGAATACAACTTGTGCTCTATTGCTCCCCCAAAACAAACTCTTCTATTGTGACAACATTTTGATCCAAAGGGGATTTTACGACCTGAGGAAGACCCACAGAGTTTACACAATAAGAAAAGCTGTGAACGCTGTCTTATATAACGCTGGGAACCAGGCCTGTCAATCAAACACGCCGGTGGAGAACAGGGGAGGGAAAGCAGCAGGGGGTCATTTGAATGGCTCGTTTGCATACCCCCGAAACCGCATATGAATCAGAAGGGTGTTAAAGGGAACTTTGCACAAGACGGAACACAAAACATTTACATAGAAAGCGAATCTTTTATATCTTCCTGTCATACACGAGGGAATGAATGAACAAATGGATTCCACATGAACAACGCTGAAATATAAGCGTTCATATTTTGAGTGCACACCTGAACAGGCTTTTAGCAGCCTGGCGCCAGGGCTGGGACTCAGGTAATATTTACCTGTAATCTGTCACCATGCAAAGTGTTAGTCCAGCTCCAGCTGTACTTCAAACCAACTCTCATCCTTTTAGCATTTTCTGCACTGTGTTAGAACGCTTAATTACATTCGTAAGCCTGTCTGATTGGTGGTAGGCTCTAAATTTGAGCGGGTGCAAGCAAGTACATGTCAACTGTACACATGCTGGCATCACCATTTCACTCTGCAGTCCCCCAGCTGAGCTGCACAATCACTGTGTGACTGAGTGAGCTGAGTATGAAAATATGAGGATATTCACACTTTTATTTTTTTCAGAAATTTTTCATGTGAGCTATGACTCGTGATCTTTGTGTTCACATAGGAGGAAGAAGAGGAGGAGGAAGGCAGGACACCTCCAGCTGTATTCAGCTGTGAATCAGCATGGGGTCAGAGGTCAGAGGTCAGAGGTCATGGTCATCAGTGAGACTTACCCAGCTCCCTGGAGACGGGTGACACTGCGGCGTTCTCCCCGATCTTCGAAATTGCCTCAAAGTACATCTTTCCTGCCAGGTTCATTGCTGCACACGGACAAAATGAGTCAGAGATGTTCCACCATTCAAAAAGCCCAACTCCTCCTTCACTCCACCAATACATCAAATCATTAGTCTCCTCCTATATGCAGTCATTTGGCAGGTACTGCTACCCCGATCACTTGAGCTATTTGTGAAGTGATAAGTGGACCCCAAAACAGGTCCTGGAGACCTACAGAGTGTTCTGCTTTCATCTGTTACTCAGTTCTTAACTGAACTATTAAGGCAGTTTATTACAGAGGTTATTAACTCTCAGCATCTGGTCTAACTGGGACTACACGGGTTGTGGAATTTAACATGAAAACAAAAGCCAGCAGTAGATCTTTGGCTCTTTAGGTCTAAGATTGAAGCCTGTAGATCTTAATGCTCCCTTTGAATGTAGTTTAATGAGATAAGCTGTGCGACCGACGTTCACAGCGTAAATGTATATTGTTTGATGTTTTATGGGGTGCTCACCAGCCACAGCCTTCTCATAGCTCTTTCCCAGGGTGACCAGGTTCCGTAACCCGGGGTTGAGCTGTTCCATGACATTCTGGGCCCGGCACAGGAGCGAACGATGAGGGAGGAAGAGGAAGAAACATGTTAGCCGTTAGCCAAGACTACACACTGCAGTGCTCAGACAGCTGGCACCATTAGCCCTTCAAATGCCAGAGAAATTCCTATCATTTTAGAAGACGCCACTTCTTTCTCCGATATTCAGAAACTAAATCATTTTGGGTGATTGTATGTTTTGGTTTACAGACATGTTCAGATGGAAATTGTGAGGGAGCTGAATTACTCTTTTTTCACTGGTGCTGTGAGACTTTAGCATGCGCTAAAATAAACATTTGATTCAGGTCTGCCACCAATCCATATCCATATATGTATTTGGTGGCAGTGTATACACCGATACATTGCTTGCATATTAACTTAATAATAAAACATACCCGCAAACACAGTGATGTTACTAGTACTTAATAAAATCTCTACACTGCTGGGAGAGTGCTAACATGGAGGGGCACAGTGCTGATAATTTGCCTACGCACAGAGACATGTTTCCTTCACCCTGATTATCTGAAGTTATTGGACACACATGTCTGAACGCACCCTTAATTTTGACATCCTTTACCTGGACCTCATGGGTGTTTTCGTTGTCTTCATTACTTTTTCAGGGAGCATTTACATAACTTTTTGGCCTGTAAACTGTTTAAAAATGTAAAAACCTCTCTTCCTAAAAAGCAGAATGTGCTGCACATTTTCATAAATGAAAGGATTATTTGTCTGGCGGCTGATCTACCAGATTAGAAAGCCCTTAAATTATTATGGGATGTTAATTTTTTGTGGCACACAGATCACTCTTTGTCATAATGTGGCCTTATAACGAAAGTCATTCAAATGTCAAAAACACTATTTTGATTAAATAACAATAATCTATGGTCCAGAATTACACAAAGCAGAGTCTGTCTGCTCTGCTAATCTCAAGTAAAAAAAATGTGACTGTATTTTATCAGCTGGATGACAGTCTGTCATATACCATATTTTTAAGAGCTGGTGACACACTATTCTTTTATGGTGTTTTTTTAGTTCTATTGCTCTATATAAATGTGGACTATGTTCTCAAACAGTTTGAGGCAAACCACTCCAGAGATTCTCCAGAGACACTCCAGGTAAATCCATTAGAGCACCCATCTTCACTCTGGAACACTGGCCTTTGAGGAGAGGGAGTGCAAGCAAGCTTTGGAATTCAACCTGGCTCTAACAAGATTCAAAACAGCATCCTGTCTGTGGATATTTCATGCAAAACTCGCCGTTCAATCTGCCTCTGTCCTTTCGCCTGTCCAAAAAAATGAGCTTCAGGGCCTTCACATTTTTTAAAAAAATTGCAAGATGACAATTAACAATTAAACAATTATTCTGCCAAAGCTAAAGACCGAGCGCTACGACAAAAAAGGGAAAGTTCTTAGTGATGATGTCACCTTTCGCAGGTGCCACGTCACGTGCTCACACACGCTCTATAAAATTACCCGGCATGCAACATTGCTTGAGTTTTAACAATTGAAGTTCTGTGACCAATTCTGGAGCGAGCTGCTCTGGTTTTCTGCAAGTAAAACACAAATGCCTCTTTTCTCCCGTATAAAACATGAACAAATTTAGACAAAGTAAGTCTTTCGCTAGTCAAGTAAAACTCCGAGGAGAGGCCACAAGTACAGCAAAGTAAGTGATACATTCAAACTAACACTCTGACAAACTTTTCCTCATGGAGGGTGGAAAACTACTGTAGCTTGCGCTTCTGCATTTTTGCCATTCATCCTGTTGTCAACCAGATGACGTTGTTGACACAAGCCGTACCACGAACCCTTTCCCATTTCCACTCCTAGGCGCTTAAACCCATAAGTCTGTCACCAGGGAGGGCTTCATGTATAAATACACTTTTACAACAGTGTAGTTAATTTTACAGTAGCTCAATTTGTACAATCAATGCGTTGATAATTTCTAAAAAGAAACATCTAACTTGGTGTTATCTGTAATCGTTTGGACAACGTTTGTAGGTACCTGTAAAATTGATAATGAATGGATGGGTAATGAGTAATCCTAGGAAGTACATTCGTGGTGTGAATGTTTCTGTCGGGCATCAGGTTTATAATCGCGCGGTTTGGTATGTTAAATCGAACAGAACTTCCCGGGGGTTTCTGATTCCTGATAAGAGCAGCTGGTATTGGGAGCGTTTGTCTCAGGGCCGCGCTGGGTATGTGCCCAGCTCGTAATTCTGTCAGCGCTTTCTCGGCAAGGCAAGGAATCCGCACGGCCCGGATCCCGCAGACTCAAACGCCTTGCGGGCATTTCTGTAATACATTCCAAGCTCGACGACGAGCGTCTTTCCCTCATCATTCCCTGTTTATGAAGAAATAGAAAACGTCAGAAAAGCCCATCAGAGATAGTGTAAAATTAAAAAAATACTCTAAATTTTCCCGTAGTTCAATACATGTCAGGATGGCCGAGCGGTCTAAGGCGCTGCGTTCAGGTCGCAGTCTCCCCTGGAGGCGTGGGTTCGAATCCCACTTCTGACAAACGTTTTGTCTGTCAGTAATACAATAATGCTCTGGCTGAAACACGGTGTAATATTTGGGGAGCTGTGATTGTAATTCAGTCAGATATGTAGTTGTTTACTAATTTATCTGTGTAAATGAACTGTGTGTAAGATGTAAACATTGTTTTGTAATGAGAGTTTCTGGTGCTGTTTCAGAGTAAACAACATTCCCTGCCACTGTGCTGGACTGGGTAACTTTTCCCAGTGATGCATTAAACTGGAATTCCTTGGATTGAACGGTAAGGAGACATAATTTTCAGTTTTAAAAATACTGAGCTGTGGAACCGGAGGGTCTACAGGAGCTTTTGATATTGCTTGGGTTTTTAAAGACCCCCTCTGGCTGAACGAAATACTCCTTTCTGTGGGTGTGTGTGTGTGTGTGTGATTTCACCCAAAGAAATACTCCCAAAGTGTGTGTGTGTGTGTGTGTGTGTGTGAGTTAGTGTGTGTGTGTGTGTGTGTGTGTGTGTGTGTGTGTGTGTGTGTGTGAGTTAGTGAGTTAGAGAGTGAGAGAATGAGAGAATGTGTGTGTGGAGTGTGTGTGAATGCGTGTGAATGCATGTGAATGCGAGATTGTGTGAGTATTGCTGGTTTTGCTGCACAGAGCAGCAGGTATTTGCAGCACATATGCTGTAGTCTATCAAGAACCTGTCGGTAAAGGATGTAGCCCAGCGAACCCTTCAATGGCCTCATCTCCAAGATGAGTTGTCCATGATATTATCAGACCTCCATGACCTGAGGGGGCGCTATTGCATGAAAATGCAAGGAATATCCGGCTATCTGGGTATGACACCTCCAATACTGATACGCAGAACCCTATTAGCAAGATGAAAACATTTAAATGACAGTTCTGAATGAATTAATGAATATTTGTTGTATGTGATTAACTGTACATTCATGTACAAAAATGACAGAGTATGTCTTTGTGAAAATAAAGAGGTTGATTTTTGGGAAGATGACTCTTTCAGGGCAGAGCAAGCGCATGTAGCTCACGTGTTTGGCTCATGCACGTGCAGGTGAATGATATCAGGTGTTCAGATTAGGTAGTGATCATGTGACCCGATGTTCCTCATCATAAACTGCCCTGCCTGGAATTCCACGTCCCCACAGTGGAGTCTGGAGTCTGGAGTCTGGTCTGTGCTGTTCAGGCCCTGCTTTAGTTTCAGTCTCTGCCCTTTCCCAGGACATAACTCTAACCACACATAATGGGCAAACAAGAGCTTCCAGTGAATGCGTCAGGGAGCTCCTTTTTGGTTGAAAATGTTATAAACAAAAACTGGTCACCACTTGCCAGTTTGGTGTTGATAGTATCCCTGGTGTTGGTGTATATATTTACAGTCAAGCCATGATTGTCGGGTCACATAGCTGACCTACATTATTTGCTTGCGTTCGGTTGCAGGTTCTCTGTGCGTGATCTGTGCTCTGGGAGAGTTGTTTTCCTGGCCTGGCTCATATAAACCATGTGATTGCGCTTGTGTCCCCTCCTGCTGTGTTACTGCATATCGGTCTGGATGAGAGAGCGCGCGCTAAATGAATGTGCAGTGCGTTTCTCTGCAAAGCAGGGGCTGCTCTGCAGGTTTAGGTGCACGTTACACGTTGCCATGACACTGGCCGTCTGCTTAACGCTGAGCATGGAGCCTGGGCCTGAGCTCAGGTAGGTATCTACCTGTGTGTGCAGGAAAGCTATGAAGCTCTGTCCAGACTGCGCATACCAGGCCCACAGTGAGGAGGTACTCATTTATAATGGGAATGAGCATCCTGCTCCTTTGTAGCTGTGCTGATGGTGATGTCGTGCGCAGATGAAAAGTCTCCTCCTTTAAATAGTCTGGCTTCCCCTTTCACCTCAGAGATGACTCTCAGCTAGTAATCAATAACACTCTCAAAGCAGGCGTGGGATTAAATATGAATACATATTTTTATGGGTTTTGTTTGACACCCACTTGAGCCTATATTCCCCTCTTATTTACCACATAATAAACAGTGTTGGCAGTAGCTCACGTCCCAGAAAAGAAACTGAAGTGCTCTCTCTGTCATTTATTCTTTACTTCCAGTTGATTTAGTTTGAGTGCAGAGGGGCTTCTCACAAGATGTTGAAAAAACTGCAAGTAAAGTCAATGAGTTTCATTGCATTATGTGAAATTATGGATTTCATTTTAGAAAGTATTGAATTTGGTTAGTTTTACTGTTCAATAGACTAGTGGCAAATCTTTGGGATACTTGGTGTCAACGTGGAAACCGCTCATAATAAATGAAGTATGGCTCAGAACCATTAAGCACTCACTGTTTCTAAAAACACGATTAGGGGTAAAGAATATTTAACTTAACCATGACTTTGCTGCAGCCATGGTTAACTTAACTTGCTTTACTTAAATGTTTAGTTTTTGCAAGTTATAACTGGCCAATTAAAAAAGCATTTTGGTGTATTATGAGTGGAAAACCCACAAATTAAACATCAGTAATACTGTTAAGTGCCATAGGTATAACAGCTTGGCAGATACTAGAATGTAAGGTGTGAGACTAAAGTGTATTGTACTGCATGACACAAAGTAATGACAATTCACCGGGTGGAAACTGAACAAATGTGACATATTCCCCATTTTATTGTATATTTGCAGAGCGCATCTGTGTTTTTATACACATGAAACTGTCAGACTGGATTGTTATGATAAATTCACGTATTTCTTGTCCCGCTGCTGTACCTGGGTGTGCCAGTTACGCACTGAGAGACACCTGTAAGCGGCTGCTCTGAAAGTTAGCCAGCGCGGCCATTCTTTGCGAGCTCTTCCCGTTTTGCAGGAAGGCTGTCGCATTGAAAAGTGAGCGAATGTTCACAAACACCTTATTGCCAACGTCAGTATTCTCCATGAACACGCTGTAATAATCCGCCCGACCCAACACACTGTCTGGCTTCTTTCTAAATCCTTGACAAGCCGCTGTGTAGCTTTCGTTCACTGTATCTGACCACGGTATAACCTAAATTAAGACAGCCAAAACCAGCAATGAAGCACCTTGAAGTCAGCATCTATCCCAGCTAAACTCAACTAAATAAGCAAACTAGTTAAGCAACTTGCTGAAATACAACCCCCAGCTATTAAACTTTGAGAATGAGAACGACACAATGCCGTTGTCGCAAGTAAAGTGACTTGAATTTCTTACCTTGTATGTACTTTCAGTGAGCTTGCTAACTTCTTCTGGGTCCCTGGACATAGTTGTATCCTTTCAACGAACCTGTTTTATATGACTAACAATCCGAATGCTTTTTTCTCCCGGTACAAACAAATAAAAACAAAAACAATCGGAGAACTGCGTGGGTACATCCAAGTCTTCAGAGCCGATGCAAATTCCTACATACTACCCTTGAAAGTAGGATCACATACACCTCGATTAAGATATTTATCGATGGAGTAGGAATATTATTCACAAGACAAGAAGCGAGTCTGGCGGACGCGCTCAGCCGTACGCCTACGGGCAATGCGGCTCAAGAGCTGAGCTGTCAAACGTGTGCGTGTGCGGCACTGCGGAGGCAAGGCGAAGGTAGGATGGGCTGGCGACGTCACGCCTGCCCCGTTGCAGTTTCGGGCGCTCGTTGAAAGGTGAATTCCCCCGGGTCGGATGCCAGGGGTCGGGCGCACCCCTGCGGCGGCACGAGTTACTTTCGGCTGTCCCAAGCTTCCGGGGCGAACGTGACACCTGCTGCCTGGTCAGGATCAGCAGCCGTTTGGTTTTTGTGGGCAGGAGCGCCTTGATAACGCACCTGCGTCCACAGGTTCGTGTCTGGAGGGAGGTAGCCTACACTTGAGCAGACTGGTGGAATGAGTGCACTTCATGTATCACACTGACGATGTGACCTGGCAAAAGTTCTGTCGAAATATGCGCCAGATTCCTCATAAGTCTCCACGAAGACATACAGGATTATAAGTCCTTGAACGCTTTCATAAAACACTTGTGGGAACACCGGGAGAAAAAAGTGCCAAATGTTTCAATGAACTATTTACTGTTTTGTTTACAGAATTTTTTTAAACGTCTAAAGACATAATTTTATCCAAACAATAGCTATGCTTCAAAAAAATGTTCTCGTGCGTTTCCATGGAAACGACACGCCGCTGTCTATTCGTTTGTCAGGTCCTCGGCATGTGCTCGGCAGCGTCAGTGCGCAACATTATGCCTCTCGAGAACTGGCATTCCAAAGCGCATAGCGCCCTCATGCGGATGATACACTAATTTAGCATTAAAAATGGTGCTTACTCCAGATCTCTTTAAAGCAGTCCTTCCCAGCCTGTGCTAGTTCTTCAGTATGGCGCTTTGTGATGTCGACAGCACACATGTCAGGCAAAATCTGCATTCTCCATAGAGCAGTATTCAGTTGAGTCAGGAAAGGCTGAGAGTAAGTATGTCGTTTGAGACACAGCTGCTATGTTAAAAGGATTTGAGCGTGTGCTACGGTGCACTGGCCTCCCAGGTACATGAGAACACATCCAAGGAATTCCTGTGTGTTCTTCCTCTGGTTGTACTTGAGTTTTGGCGCAAACCGCACTCCTCAGTACCTCAGTAGTGCGCACTGGATAGTATGTTAGATAGCTGACAATAGGGTGTTATGGTCGAGATTTGTAACTGAGAGCTTGCAAGTTCAAATCCCAGGCAGGGCACTACCTCTGTTCCCTTGTGCGATGTGCTTCACTGGAATGGCCTCGGAAAAATTATCCGGGCGCGCACATGCATAGTGTGTTTAAAAAGTGATGTGCGAGTGCGCAGGAACTTGGTGTTTGATGATGCACTTTGAAACAGCACGCTCATCCGCTTAGTGCTTCCTGGTTAAGTGAGCTCTGCAGCCCACAGTACTGAATGCACAGGGCGCAGGTGCACAGGTGTGCGTCTGTATTTGTGCAGGCTGCTTTCCCTCCATGAAACAGCTGAGTCAGAGAAGCTGTACAATATCCTGAGCTGTGTGTCTTGTGGGTTTGAATTGGAGTCGAGTGGTTAAGGTACATGCAAGAACACCATTGCTGTTGGGCCCACATTGCTCCCAGAGGGGAGTGGCCCTTGGTTAGCCTAATCGACTGTAAGTTGCTTTACCTAAAAGTGTCTGCTAAATGACTGTAATGTAGTGTAATAGCAGAATTTCATAGATACTGCAGTTCCATGAGCAGCCTGCAGGGGGTGATCAGCACCAAGAGATGCACAGTGACCACCGAGCTCCAGTAAAAAGCTATAGCTGAGTGTTAATCATCACCTCTGTGCTGGGACCGGGGGAAGGGGGTCACTGCTGTGCTTACACTGCTTTCTGGGGGGGTAACCGGCTGGATCGGTCTCAGGGAAAAGAGGACTGTGGAGCATGTGCAGACCGCCTGGGCACAGGAGACAGTCCCATCTTTAGTGCTTTAGTTGCCTAGTGATGGTAAGGCAGGTAGCAAAGACCAAAAGGGGTGCATGAGTGCTTGCGTGTGTATGTGTGTATATAAGTGAGTGTATGTTTGTGTGTTTATTTGGTTGTGAGTGCGTGCATAATTTTGTGTTACTGTGCTTTATGTTCTTTTGGGCTTTGCTTAAACCCGCGTCAGAGCTGTCCCAGCCAGGCCTCAGGTAGCAAACATCCTGTGCTGTACACCGGGAACGATCTTCTGCATTATTAACCAAATGCTACTTTGCCAGAACTCATTAGCTGGACAAGGAAGCTGTAGAGATTGCATCCTCTTCTTGATAATGAACTTTCTATAGGCACTGTACCGTGCATTAATGCTGATCCAGGTCTGCCCCCCCCAGTGCTGGAAACCTGGCACCCCTCCTTGGGGGAGTAATTACAGAGTCATGCACACATTCTCTTTGTGAATTGTAAGGTCCACCACCTGCCCCCCAACTCGCCCCCCCACACACACATAGCAATCACCCCATAAATAATCACCCCTCCCCCAGGCTTGATTTTCCGCTGATGCAGACAAACCAATCATATGCAAGAGTCAAATTATTCTTTGGCCAATTGGGAGTGGGTTTTTTGCTGACTATAGGTTTCCTGGCACACATATAAAATAAAGGGACAGTATAATCTGCATGCCTTTGAATAAATATACTTTGGGTTGAATGGTCTGGTGGAGTTGCACATATGTACTATATACATATATACATATACACTTATATATATATACATATGTACTACAGCTTTCCTGGTTCTCTTTAGTTAGACCTACAGATGCTACGGCCCTCCAGGACTGGAGTTAAACCTGCAGACACTGTGGGCCTCCAGGACTGGAGTTAAACCTGCAGACACTGCGGCCCTCCAGGACTGGAGTTAAACCTGCAGACACTGCGGCCCTCCAGGACTGGAGTTAAACCTGCAGACACTGCGGCCCTCCAGGACTGGAGTTAAACCTGCAGACACTGCGGCCCTCCAGGACTGGAGTTAAACCTGCAGACACTGCGGCCCTCCAGGACTGGAGTTAAACCTGCTGACACTGCCCCCTCCAGGACTGGAGTTAAACCTGCAAACACTGCCCCCTCCAGGACTGGAGTTAAACCTGCAGACACTGCGGCCCTTCTGACTTTTATACATCTGGGTAGCAGTTCATCATGAGGAAGCACTTCATCTCAAGTGCTTTGATCAACCTGCAGCGCCTCACCTGGGATTCAGACCTCAGTCACGAGCCCAGCTTCTCAACTCATTCTGCCATTCACTGATCTTTAGATATCAACTCTGCGGTCTGCCTCGGAGATCTGCAAATGTGAGGTGTCAAGAAATCATTCCTCTGACTGCAGCCTCTTTACAGCGGCCCTGATCCCAGCCTTCTCTTTGCCTCGCTTAGCCTTCCCTTCCCTGACTGTTTCCATGGTAACCCATTACCTGCAGGGGCAGGAAGTGACAGTGCCCCTGCCTCGTTTAAGAACAGAGATGTGTTGGGGGGGAGGTGGGGCTGTGACAAGATGGGGATTTGCCAGCATTGTCAATCAATCAACTGACCGACCAATCAAATCATTGGATGAAATGAAATGACACCTTGGGCTCCATGTGGCGGGAGGAGCTCTACAAAGCACAGCTTCAGTGAGGAAGAGATAAGATCAAGAGTAAGGCCAGTCAGCCCATTGAGACTTTCAATTCACCTACAGTCTACAGAGTCTCCAGCACTGCATCAAGCCCAATTACCTACAGTCTACAGAGTATCCAGCACTGCATCAAGCCCATTTACCTACAGTCTACAGAGTATCCAGCACTGCATCAAACCCATTTACCTACAGTCTACAGAGTATCCAGCACTGCATCAAGCCCATTTACCTACAGTCTACAGAGTATCCAGCACTGTATCAAGCCTGGTCTTGAACACAACAAGGGTCTGTGCCTCCACGTCTAAAGACTACAAGCCAAATATATATGAGAAAGACAGAACAGTTTAAAAAAGCTCTGTAGAGCAGTTATAACATGCTTATAGCACAGTCATAAGGATCTTTACAGTACATGCAGGAGCAAAGGCACTCGCTATGATGGACGTACGCTCCCTGTCCCAGGAATTCAGTCCTAGAGGTGTGCTAGTCACTCTTTATCAGTCAACGGTGACGAACACATGATTTTAATTTCCACCATCAATTTTTCCTCAAGCTGATTTTAACAGAGCGCCAGTTTGGCTTGTTTCCAGTTGCCCTCTCTTTTAAATCTGTGAAATTTATTTTATTAAATTAATACATTTCCCCCCTGGGAGAAATACAGAAATAATATAAAAAAGAAGTTAATTTTGTTTCAAATTTAGTTTTCTATTATCTAACAAATGGTTTATTTTCTCAGTGGCTAAAGGTCTTCATATTCACCAGTTAGGACCTGAGCAAGCTCATCTGTCATTTCTCCATAATTTAATCAATTAAAAATGTGATTAATCATTTGCCATAAAGAACGATGAGAGAATAAAGCTTAAACTTATTGGCCTCATTAAAAGTCGGGGGATGTGATTGTGGTGCCCTTATTCTTCAAGGCCTGCATAGCGATTCCACACATACACATAATGTGGCTTAAGCAGGCAAGTCATTCCTCCAGACAATAAAAAGTGTCCAATTAAGAACAATTAAAAACTTGTTATGATTCATTGGTTGAAACCATGGCTGGAGAGATAACCGGCAGACAAACGGGTCCCGCAGGGCCTAAGTTGCAGGGCCTTAGTTGAGAGCCGCGGCTATAGAAATCGCAGTTATGGAAGCTTGGCGTTTCGGGCGTGGCCTGTTTCCCCCACGCAGAGTGTCTGAGCTCAGCGTCTCCTCGCTCCAGGAGCCAGACGGCAGCGCTGCCGCTCAATAGAGGCCCAGATTGACAAGGTTGCCATCTATTCAGGCAGAATTCTTTCTTAAGGAGACAATGGACAGAAGCTGTACATGTCCTAGGAGCAGGGAAACAGAATAAGATTCGCTCTGAATTGCTCATGTCTTCAGAGCTGGTCGCCCAGCTCGGTCTGTATGTTCTGGACCTTTCACCCTGTACGGACCTGCAGCCAAACCTTTTTACTACGGTAACCTTGACACTAAAGCGACTCCCCAAAACTTCTTAAACACAACAACCCTTTTTATAAAGCAACACCTTGTACCTTTTTACCGCAGTAACATGCTCAAACATTTTCACTGCGGTGACCTTCTGAAACTTGGTCATTTCAATAACACCTTTGTTGCAATGCCAGCACATAGCAGGGCATTTTAGAGACAGAAATGCATACATATGTGGGGAGTCTTCCTATTGGCCAACAGGGTCAGATCTGCACTTGGGGGTGGAGTTATCAATTGCTCACAGGTTTGAACCAATCATAGTGTGCTGTTATGCACAAGCAAACGTCTTTGATTGGTCCTCACACATTTAATGACAGGGCAGGGGCAGGGATGTAGCTCAAAGAGTGCCCCCCCCAGTAACCCTGGTCCTCATCATGACGCTTCTCTTCCTAATTACCGAGCTATGAGAGCCTACTCAGAGTTACTCTGTCTTTTATATTTCCTCATTAAACCACAACATCCTCGCATGGGATTTGGAAACATTTAAAAGGTTGGGGGAGGGGGAGTGGGTAGGCAAACTTGAGTTTTTTTTTTTTTTTCTTCCATTCGTGAAGACAAGATGCACCATCTAAATGAAACTATGGGGGAAGGGGGGGCATGTCCCCCAATATATGACTCCAAAACCCCACCCCCAGTGATATTTCAGTCCCTAAGTGCCTGTGGTCTGTAATCTAAGCAGTACATGCGGGTGTTGAATGTGTGTCTATGGGATTCAGAGGTGCAAGGAGAGGGAGCACAGCTTGATAATTCATGGGGCGGACTGTGGCAAATTTATGCTTTTTTTTTTTTTTTTAAAGAACCGTGTTGTGAAAGAAGAGGTAGTATCTGGTTGTGTCTTGTGACATGGATGGTGTAGTGCCAGGATGTTGTCTACTGTAACATTTGAGTGGGATTTGAGTAGATCCAGTAACACTGAAGTACCACCTACTGTGGTTGGACCACGGGCAGGAAATTGACTGTGTAATATTAGCATGGTTGCGCTGGCTAAGCCACAGATTCTGTATGTATCAACCAGATTGTTAACTCTTGCATGCCTCTGTCTGTGTTACTGTAGAAGCTGTATCTCTCCAGTTACGCCTGAGCACGTATCAGCCTGAGGGTGTATGGCTGAGGGCAGAAAGCCCTGCCACAGTGCTGGATGTTCTCTCCTTGGGCTTACCTCTGGTTTTGTTTTTACATTTTTCCCCCTCTGAAAATAAACTTCTGTTCTTTCAGCACAGCCAAGTCATTTCTCTGCTCTTAGTAGGTAAATGAAAGGGCTTAATTGCTGAAATGTTGGAGTATGTCTTTGAGCCATGCAAAGAACCAGGTTTCCTTTTTTCCACAGCGGAATGCAAGTTTATTTATGTTTTAAATATTTCCTGAGATGCATGTGAAAGACTAACACTGTGCATGCTGTACACACAAAGGGCTGCTCTCTCTATACACATTACCAACAGAATCAGACAAGTCTCTCCCTGACCTACATCCACTGAACTAGTTACAGTGAACACACAGTTACTCTGGCTATAAAGAAATTACAATCCTTTATTTAACACGCCCTGGACTTCATTATAAGCGAAGAGTGCATGACAGTCTAGTATTTATTCTTTTAACGGGCTTAGCAAGTTTGGGAGAAGCCATTTTCCATGGGAGTTTTGTGAAATGTCAGCATGAGCCGTGGTGTGGCTGCCTATAGCTCAGACAGTGCTGCCTCTGAAGGCCACACCAGCTGTTCCAGTTACTGTGCTGAAGCAATGTTCACTTGTGCTGTAGACTTGAGGTTTGTGTGCTGGTGTGGGAATTCTGTTGCAGCAATTTGTTTTAGGTTGTGGATTTTTTTTCCTTGTAATGAGCTGTGAAAAAATAATTAATAATTTTCTCAAATATAAAATGTGCTTTCCGCAGCTGTGAATCACCGACAGGAGTACGATGAGGAGGGCTGGCCAGAGCTTGTAAGACAGTCTCAGACTTCAAAACAGCTCCAGCTCGCTTCCCGCAGTAAAGCTCAATAACGTGGGCTTGCGTTTCAACACTTTTGAACGTCATGAATTAATCGGAACTGTAGTTCCCAGTTGCCTTGTGCTCCCGTTTCTGTGACGGAATGCTGTGTAACCAGGCTGGCTGCTTGGCGCTCAATGTCTCGACGTGCCACACCGTGAGAGAAAGAAAAAGGTGGCCAGGAAAACCTCCCATCAGCTGTCTCACAGCACGCAGCGCAGCTCTTTCTCTCTCTCTGTTGTGCCACAAAAAAAACTTCAAACCATGGAGTCGGTTCTGAGAGTAAGCTGCAGGGAGCTGGCTATGCAGGCGATTCCCTTAAGCTGACTGATATTAATAACTCAAACACACTTATTCTCGTGCTTATTTTTTGCTTTCTTTTTATCACTCATTTATTTATTTATTCATTTTTTTTTTGCTTTCTAAGCACGTTTGCTTGTGACTCAGTTGGCTGTGCTGGCTGCTGTCATTTTTGCGCTGACACATTGAGGTGAGGTGATATGTCCAGAAGCACACGGTAGCTTAACTGGCGAGATGGTGTGGCAGTGCTGGAAACTGGGCTTTGTGTCGAATCGGTGCTCCCCCCCACCCTCTGTATGGAGCGTGCCACTGCGCTGGCATTGTGGAGCTCCCATTCCTCTTTGTTGTTCAGAGGTGCTCCAGAGAGCATCATGCAAGCTGTCTTCAGCTCGTTCCTCCACCTTCTGCCTGCTGCTTCTGCGCTAGGCAGGTAACACACATGCTGCATTCATCTGGAGGGCTGCAGCATCTTAGGGTTTAACTCCAGTCCTGGAGGGCCGCAGTGTCTGCAGGTTTAACTCCAGTCCTGGAGGGCTGCAGTGTCTGCAGGTTTAACTCCAGTCCTGGAGGGCCGCAGTGTCTGCAGGTTTAACTCCAGTCCTGGAGGGCCGCAGTGTCTGCAGGTTTAACTCCAGTCCTGGAGGGCCACAGTGTCTGCAGGATTAACTCCAGTCCTGGAGGGCCGCAGTGTCTGCAGGTTTAACTCCAGTCCTGGAGGACCGCAGTGTCTGCAGGTTTAACTCCAGTCCTGGAGGGCCGCAGTGTCTGCAGGTTTAACTCCAGTCCTGGAGGGCCGCAGTGTCTGCAGGTTTAACTCCAGTCCTGGAGGGCCACAGTATCTGCAGGTTTAACTCCAGTCCTGGAGGGCTGCAGTGTCTGCAGGTTTAACTCCAGTCCTGGAGGGCCGCAGTGTCTGCAGATTCTGGACTGTGTGGTTTAACACACCTAAATCTTGTGCTTTAGCACGACACGCCTCTCTGGGCACACTGTCACTACTTGATATTTGAGGAATTCTGACAAACAAATGAACAGTGATCCATCTCTCACATTTCCTGAGAGGGGGTGTGTTAGGATGATGTTTGACTTTCACAGAATCCTTCTTTGGATGCATTCATGATTTTAAAAATTCTGCTTGTAGCTCCGATCCTGTCAGTACGGGAGTGAAACTGAGTGAATTAATGAGGAGTGCTGCGAGAGGGAGACAGGAGGCTCTGACGGTTTCCACAAAACGCAGTGCGCCACAGGAAAACCCTGTGAGAGCAGGGCTCCTTTACCGCTGCCCTTAAGCGGCTGTGGTGACATTTTGGCTCTGTGGTCACATGACCTCCTCTATGACTGCACCGAGTATTCCAAGCCTGTGATGTCATAAAGACCGGTCGGTGATGGTCAGCTAGCTGACCTCATAATGTTGCTGCGTTATGCTAAAAGAGTGGAAGATAGCTCATGGTAACAGTTCTGTGCATGCTCTGTGTGTGAAGTATGTGTGTGTGCATATTTTATTATGCATGCATGTTGGCACGCATACTAAAATAATCTATAATAAATAATACTATCTATCTCTCTCTGCAGAGAGAGAGAGACAGAGAGAGAGAGAGACAGACTGTGTGTTTGTGTGTATGTGTGAGCGGATATGAGAGTGAATGTGTGTGTGTGTAATATAAATAAATAATGCTTGTTTATTGGGATTAGTCTCTCCTGGTAACCTGCAGCTAAGGAGTGAGAAACAGCACCGGCAATGAGATCACCAGTTAACCACACGATTGGCTGGTGAAAGGGGTGTGTTCTAAGTCCCAAAGTCCCGTTCCTCCTCTTGCATCATAGTTATTAATATAATCTTTTCAGTCAAACATAAAAACCTTTCATAAGAGCAGGGCTCTGTTGTGCAGCGCAGGGACCGTTCATTTGCAGGCTGATGGAAAGCGCACCAAAAGATGAAAACAACTGTAATTATTATCACCGTCTTTTCCGTTTACAGAAACGCGGGTGCGGTGAACTAATTAAGTCCTACATCTCTTACAAGGATCACGCGCTGTTGAGTGTAGTTCCATTAAAACTAACACCCCTCACCATTAAGTGACATGAACCTTTCAGCGCGTCCCCTTCTTTTCATGAGGAAGAATGACAGTGTGTGTGGTGACGTAATCATGCGCGTAAATACGAGCGAACGCCTGTCCATCAGAAGTTCACGCTTACAAAATGTAGGTCTCTAATCCATCACGTTGACGTGCAGATGTCATCCTGTTCTTGGTACTGCAGGGAGGTAAAATGCGCTTTCTGTTTTTGAGCCACAGTTATGTGGAAGTGGTTAATGGCGCAGAGGGCGGTGGGGCTGTCTCATTACCGTCTGTTAATTGTTGAATATCGGACTCCCTGTGTATTGAAAGCCGTGCCCCGGAGAGACGCTGAAAGGTCAGCGTGGGAACACTACTGGGGGTTGGGTCACGGCATCGGCAGGAGAACGCGAGGTACCGTCGGGCGCAGAGTTGTGCGCTGGAAACTAACCATGTCGCTCACGATTTCTGTGTCAATTTTTTTTTGTGGTCATTAGTCTTATCGCAACCTGCCACTAAATATTTAATCTGATGTCGTTAAGACTTACTCGCGTTCTTAATTATTACAAATCAATTCAGCTCGCTGTCGGCGGCGCGCGTGCCGTGGGGATTCGGGCGCCAGCGGCTGGAATCATGACGAAATCACTTTTCCTTCAGATCTGTTCTGCTTAGAATTTGAGTCACGGAAATGTTTTGTATCTCAGGGCCACGTGACGTGCCTGTGAAAATAAAGATACAAGCGCACCCGTGCCATTCAAGTAGGTCATTTCGGCAGTGAACCCCTTTGAGTCGCAGAAACAGAGCCAGAACCGGCATTGAAATCTGTGCTTTGAAAAAACACCCCACTGGGAACAGTGGTTATATAAATATGTACGCAGAACAAGTTCTGGATTTCACTAAACATTGTTTTGAGCTCTGTAGAAACTGCCTTTTCAGATACTGCAATAAGACAGTCAAATCATTTCAATTGTTGTCGGATTAAATAATAACTCCTATGTCCGTATTAGATTTTAATTAAGAACTTGCTGCTCCAAAAACAAATCTCTGCTTTGGTGTGAAAAGCACAGATGGTTTAACATCATAAACAGGCCGATCAGATGGACAGCTACTCCACTGGAGTTCAGCATCCCATAAGCTCCACTCATATTGATACCATTAGGTTATTTAAACTTCTCGTTTCTCCTAGACTAATTTATACTGTTAAGCGCTGAATAAACTCTCTCAGAGTTAATATACAAATATACAACTCACTGATTTACTGTACATGTTCCTTCCTGGCAGCAGGCTGTATTCAGAATAGACATGTAGACAAGCAGGCAGATAGATAGATAGATAGATAGATAGACAATTAAGTGCCAGTGTTGAAATTCAATGTTAGTACAGCACAGCAAATGCTGTCATGAATATATTCTTTATTCTTCATACTCAGAGAGAGACAAAAGGATGTGCGGAGGGTGGCAGATGAGGAGACGAGCATCACAGAGATGGGGGTGTCGGCGTTGTGTGACTGCTAAAGTCCCTCTCCTTTGTGGAGTAGATTGGGGTTCCCAGACTCAGCCCGGAGGGGCTCCACTGTGTGCTGCCTTTCATTCTAATCAGATTAGCTGCTCCTGAAGTCATAACGAGCTCTTAGCTCTTCTTAATTAGACTCTTTCAATGTGTAGAGGGATGGTTTACCATCTTTAGCCACATTCAGTGAAATATGGCCCAGTGTGTCTCACCCAAGGGCTGATAAACACATAAACTAATGCTTTCATTCTTTTCATTCACTACAGAGCAAATGGTTCCTTTAAAAACGATTTTTAAGAATTTATGAATGGAGTAAATTATATACTGACAGGTGGACCAATGGGGTCCCAGGTATTACAGGTGTGGGCAGGTGGTCTCTTAAGCTAAACCATTAATAAGAGGATTAAGAATTCATGAGCAACAAAAATAGCAACAAGCTGAGCTTTATTTATGATGTAGCACATAAATACATATGTTCAACAGTATAAAGTAACTCTGTGTGGAAAACCCTGGCACAGCTGAGGATGAATTCATTTTGTTTAAAATCACAGACCACAGTACCTTTGTTAGCAAACAACTTGGACCAATCAGCCATCAGTGTAGTCAGTGATCCGCTGTGTTTCTCTTTGTGGAAAGCGTTAGAGCAGAGTCACAGAAGTAGTTCTGCTCTCTTTGTTATATTAATAGAAAGCTGATTCAGATGTTTTTGGTGTATCCATCTAAAGCAACACATACAGTATGATCTGCTGATTTCCTGTGTTTCTTATTGGGTGAAAATGTAAACAGATTACTGCTCCAGATCAGCAAACTCCATTAGCTATTTGTGCAAAAAAATGTAGTCACTGCAGCCTTAGCGTTGTTAATTATTCAGCAATTAGTCATAAATATGCTGAATTAATTTCCCATTACTCACTATCGGTAGCTCTTTTTAAGCAAGTGTGAATTATTGAAGATGCGTTTCTCCATAATCAGGGGCTCGTGTTGAGGATGTGTAAATCTAGCACCCCATGATAAACTACAGTAAATACGTTCATCATTAGTTACAGTCTTCTCAGAGGTAACGCGGTGTCTCATTCACACCCAGATGAAGCATTTTCTAACAGTGTTGATTGTCATTGTTTTGTGCTCTTCTAACAGCACAGATCCGGTTTCCTGTGGCCATCAGGAAAACACAGTTCGCTGTTGAATTGTGTTGGCTTTCACTGTGTAATTTATGTAAATCACATCTGAGGTGCATTTGCTTCAGTCAGATTAAAAACGGCTGAGGACAATCAGAAGGTCTTTGTAAGTTTTTACATTACTTTCAGTGAAAAGGGACACAAATCGGTTTGAAAAATCTAATCACTGCTCTTCAGCCATCTGCATCTCCCATTAAACCACGTCTTCATGCCTCGCCTCTTTCTGATGGCAGCGCAGGAATCAAATCAAACCAGACTTATTTCTGACTCTGCCTTTGTAAGTACTGGCCACTCAAAGGCTCTGTCCAGCCAGACGTACTTCCGTATTTTACTCACAGAAATACTCATAGACCAAAGCAGGGAGCTGAGACCTAAAAGTCCACTGAGCTCATTGTGTCTTCTTTGCAGTTTTTCCCCCTGAGACTTTGGAACAGCCTTCCTTCTGATCTCAGCTCCGCCAACTCTTTGTTTACATTTTACATTACGGTCATTTGTTAGACGCTCTTATCCAGAGCGACTTACAAGGCAAAGTGCATAGGAACAGTACAAAAAGTGCGAAGATAACCCTAGAGAGGGGTAAAGTCCCAAACGCCAAGGTTTAAGGCTCTGTTAAAAAGGCATCTGCACCAGCTTGTCTTCCTCGGTTTTTAGACTGATGTTTCAGCGTGCGTTTGTGTGTATGTGTTTATGTGCCGTCTCCTCTGCTCTGCTGTGAAGCTCTTTGTGCTGTGGCTTGGAAAGTGCTATATAAATAAAATAAGGTGCCTCCTGTCCATTTACACAGTGACTGCACAAGCAGACAAGTTGCATCTCATCTGTAACGCCTGCCAGAACATGATATGCGGGAAATCCTTTTAGCAGGGCATTATAGAACTGCCTTTCAATGCCAAAACGTGCATACTTTCTCTGACGTCAGTTTTCGGGAAAAAAAAACCCATTGTGGATTACCGCAGTGTTTCCAAACTATAGGAGGATGTGCGTCGGTGTGTGGGGGGCTTTAGGTTTACCTCAGGGGCGCTGAGTTCTCTTTCTCTGATCAGATAGTCATGGGAGTCATGAAGTTTAAAAAGGGTTTTGCTACAGTTCATGGATATTTGAGACCCCACCCCCCCACCATTCTGTGGGCTGTTATCTGCAGACCAGAGCGAAAGGCTGGGTATCTGTGTCTCTGGAGAAGGAGAGCAAAAGCATCTCTGCAAACACTGAGCAGCCTCACAAAAAAAGACCTTCTCAGTCCTTTGTTCAAAGCCTACTCATTGGAAGATTTAATTATAGCATGAATAAATAAATAAATAAATAAAAAAAGAAAACGTTTCAGGGCCCTCAAGGCTTTCTCTCCCTCACAATGAGAGTAGAGATGAGGTGGAAAAAAATATTTGGTTGACAAACTCAGATTTTTCCCCCATTTGTTGTGAGCGAAGAATGTCTGGTCAGCGCCAAACGATCGTGATGACATCACTGGGATGCAAACCTTCGCTTGACTCTGCTTGGCTTGCTGAGGCGTGGGAAATCACCCTTTCTCATTCGTTTGCTCGATTGGCTCAGACCAGAACGAGCAGCAAGGCTGTCTGGGCAAGTTGTACGCTGCTCTCCTGAGCGCTACCAACACCAGGGCTTTGGCACAGAATGGCGCATCCGTTGGGAATTTTGGCATAGTGGCAGACGTGGCCACTGAGCCAGCTGGTGAGTGGAAGTAAAACTCTGAAAAGGTGAACACAAACACATGGCCAAAGGCCTTTTATATGCCCCCTTTTTGGGGACAAAGGAAAAACACTGAAAACAAAATTAAATTACAAAAAAACACAAACAAAACCCAGCACAGCCGAAAAGAGAGAAAATAAACCAACATACCAAAGACTTAATTTCCAGGCTGGAAGGCTGTGAAAGGTGTGACTTATACCTGCATTGATTGCAAATCCAGCAGTGGGCGAGCCACCGAAGTGGTCGCAGCTTGCCTTTCCCTCCACTTCTCCCAGCGTGACAGCAGCAAAGCACTTTCACACACAGAAATGCAAGAACAGTCATTGGGCTACGGTTCTGAGATTGTCAGTAAATATAGCCACAGATCCATTTCAGGTGAAATGCGCTGATTAAAACATTGCCAGCATAAGCCTGTGCAGGTGTGGAATGAGGAAACGTTCAGCTGAAAGATCCGAATGTTCTGCAGTGTGACTGTCATATACAGACCCTGGACATGTTCAAAAAGAATTATCAGTGATGAAGAGTACGAGCACTCATAGATTCTGAAAACATCATGCACAAAAGGTACATTTTCCCATCTCTCTTTCGCCCTTGAACACAATACAAAAGTGTACAAGTGTGTGCGTGCGTGCGTACGCGTGCTTATGTGTGAGAGAGTGTTTCATTGTTTTGTTCGAGTCTAGGTGTCTGTTTGCTCATGTATTTATGTGTACGATGCACTTTGGTATTTTACTTAATTATACACCCTCACCTGTACAGCCTCAAATCCCTTACTTGTAGCCCCCTTCCAATGGCTGCAAATTATGAGTTTAGTTTTTTATTTTATTGTTTCTGTTTTATTTTGATCCTTTTTCCACAGTGAGGGGTGTGCTCTCTGCACAGGGGTGGGGGTGGGGGTGGGGGTCTTTGGAAGATGACTGAAAGGGCAGGATGGAGGGATTAATGGAACTCAGGTATGGTGGCACGCTAATTAGCCTGGCACCCCTTCCTGCCTAGGTCAGTCCCACTGTGCCTGGGGAGGAGGGAGGGGGATAAGAACCCCCCATGGGCTGATAAAAGGATTATGGGAAGGAGGAGGCAAGGGTTAACTCTTCCATCTCTCTCTCACCTGAGTGTAGGTATTGTTCTAATACTGATCTCTCTCTCACCTGAGTGTAGGTACTGTTTTCGTACTGATCTCTCTTCCACCTGACTGTAGGTGCTGTTCTCATACTGATGTTTTCTTATGGTCTCTGCAGTGCAGTGGCAGTGGAAAAAGCCTCCATGGCACTGTCTGATCCTGATGATGTCATCAGTCAGCGCCTGCTCACTGCAGTGCCATCTTATTTGACTGCCATCTCACTCTCAATGACCGCTCCATCTGAACGTACCTCCTGTTTTTAGGGACGGAAAAAAGAATCAACAAAGGGCACCTCAAATAAAGGTGTTGCGTTAATGTCTGGTAAAGATGAGCACTTTCACACATGGAGTAAGAAGGGCGGGGCCTGATCAAAGCCCACAGCAGAGCCCTCTGCTCTGATTGGCTGTCTCACTCTCAAAGGCCCGGATGCTTAGGTGTGAGTTGATCTTTTATTTGTCAGAATCTTCTCACATCTCAGAATAAACAGGTGTTAACATTAAAAATTTTTCTGTGGAGCACAGTGATTAGCACAGGGCTGGGAGGCCATTTGTGGGGGCATGAAATCAAACAGTCTCACCTGCATAGAAACGTGTCGGGTTTCTGACAGTGGAAATGCAATGCAGTGAAAGCACTATGCAGCTGTAGGTTATTCTTTGTGGTGTGTGTGTGTGTGTGTGTGTGTTTTGGACAGGCAGCAGGGTGGAGTTGACTTTTATTGTAGATCCAGCTCTTTCTCAGTTAACGGCATTAAAGTGCTGTCAAACAGTCCAGGGCTGGGAACATGTGCAGAGAAGGTGCATTTTCTGACAGTGGGTGGCCGCAATGCAGTGAAAGCACTGCCAGCTGTGACATCTGCAGATCCAGCATGTTGAGTACAGTGCTGTACAGACCAGGGCTAATGGGGGTGTCGGGTGGGGGGGCCGGTAGAAGCTGCTCTCAGAATCCCAGTCTCTTAATGAGTCCCACAGAGGCCGAGAGCCGCAGGGACGAGAATGTTACCCAGGATCAGGATCATCCAGGGCTAATGGGGGCTGTGGGGTGGGGGGCCATCTGCAGAGACTTCCAACCACCAGGGCCAGAATCCCAGTCTGCAATGAGACCACAGAGGCCTCCAGACCAGCAGGGACTGAGGCAGTGCACAGGATCCGGCTCCACCAGGGCTAATGGGCTGGGTGGCCATCTGCAGAGACCAGCCTCCAACCACCAGGGCTGGGTGGCCATCTGCAGAGACCCAGCCTCCCAGGCTGGGCGGCCATCTGCAGAGACCCAGCCTCCAACCACCAGGGCTGGGTGGCCATCTGCAGAGACCCAGCCTCCAACCACCAGGGCTGGGCGGCCATCTGCAGAGACCCAGCCTCCAACCACCAGGGCTGGGCTGGCCATCTGCAGAGACCCAGCCTCCAACCACCAGGGCTGGGCGGCCATCCAGAGACCCAGCCTCCAACCACCAGGCTGGGTGGCCATCTGCAGAGACCCAGCCTCCAACCACCAGGGCTGGGCGGCCATCTGCAGAGACCCAGCCTCCAACCACCAGGGCTGGGCGGCCATCTGCAGAGACCCAGCCTCCAACCACCAGGGCTGGGCGGCCATCTGCAGAGACCCAGCCTCCAACCACCAGGGCTGGGAGGCCATGTGCAGAGACCCAGCCTCCAACCACCAGGGCTGGGTGGCCATGTGCAGAGACCCAGCCTCCAGCCACCAGGGCTGGGTGGCCAGGGACCCAGCCTCAACCCCACCAGGGCTGGGAGGCCATCTGCAGAGACCCAGCCTCAACCACCAGGGCTGGGAGGCCATCTGCAGAGACCCAGCCTCCAACCACCAGGCTGGGAGGCCATGCAGAGACCCAGCCTCCAACCACCAGGGCTGGGCGGCCATCTGCAGGCTAGAGACCCAGCCTCTGCAGAGACCAGCCTCCACCAGGGCTGGGAGGCCATGTGCAGAGCCTCCAACCCAGCCTCCAACCACCAGGGCTGGGAGGCCATGTGCAGAGACCCAGCCTCCAACCACCAGGCTGGGAGGCCATGTGCAGAGACCCAGCCTCCAACCACCAGGGCTGGGCGGCCATGTGCAGAGACCCAGCCTCCAACCACCAGGGCTGGGAGGCCATGTGCAGAGACCCAGCCTCCAACCACCAGGGCTGGGAGGCCATGTGCAGAGACCCAGCCTCCAACCACCAGGGCTGGGAGGCCATGTGCAGAGACCCAGCCTCGAACCGCCAGGGCTGGGAGGCCATGTGCAGAGACCCAGCCTCGAGCCGCCAGGGCTGGGAGGCCATGTGCAGAGACCCAGCCTCGAACCGCCAGGGCTCACAGCAGGGCTGGGGATACTCAGGAATTTATATGGAGTAACCCTCCAGCAGCCATGGCTGAATGACACACACTCAAACTCACTCACACACACTTAAACCTCAAACTCACTCACACACACACTCACACACACTTAAACCTCAAACTCACTCACACAACACTCACACACACTTAAACCTCAAACTCACTCACACCACACTTAAACCTCAAACTCACTCACACACACACACACACACACACACTCCCCATATCTCTGTATTCAGCAGAGCTGGGGGCACAGGGAAAGGGAGGGGGGGTCTTTCATTGCCATTTAATCATAGCAGCTGGCCTGTAGTAACTCTGCCATGTTTTACTCTGCCATTTTTCTGCCATTACCACTGACCCCAGGTCAGCGCTTGTGACGCTTATTGTGTCATGTTTTGTGTGGTTAGGTGCTGACTCAAGTTCAGAATTTGTGACGCATGTTACGTTACTCATGTGTTTTTGAACCATGTGTTCTGTGCCATTGACCCCAGGCCAGTATTTATGACGTATGTGAGGTTACTCATGTGTTTTTGTACCATGGCCACTGATCCCAGGACAGTGTTTGTGATGCACGTCATGTTACTCATATGTTGTTGTACTGTAGCCGCTGACCCGAGGTCAGTGTGTTTACAGCTGCAAAGGGGTGACTCACTTGTTTTTGCGTCCTGGTGTTCAGGCCTGTGTTAGTGATCCTCTTGCATGTCTGGTGTGTTTATGGCTTGTTAAGCACGCCCCCTCTGACCTGTACCGCCATTTTGTTTTTATTTACTGGTAACCGAGGCTCTGTGGAATGGGCTAGCAGCTGGAAGCGGTCATTGAGTTGTACTTCAGGGTCATTCCCAGATGGCGAGGGAGGGTTCATTTCAGTCCAGTACCAGGGCAATCCTGTTTTTCTCCATCCCAACCAGAGACAGCTACAATATTGATAAATATTAAAATTATAATATACTGTGTTCTGTATCATCATGAAACACTTCACTGCCTGAGAGCTGTGCCTCTGAACCTCCTCCACACTGCTACTCACTTCTGCCCTCACGCTGATGATGTCACAGGAACTGATGATGTCATAAGGGCCCAGAACTCTCTGATGCTGTGGACCATTGGGGATCTGGGGGGTACAGGTGTGTGCGTGTGTGATGCGTGTCACAGGAACTGATGATGTCGGGTGTGTGCGTGCCCAGAACTGTCTGACTGATGCTGTCTGTCTGTGTGTGAGTGTGTGTGCATGGGCGCACGGGTGAGTCTGTGTGTGTCTGTGTGTGTCTGTGTGTGTGTCTGTGTCTGTGTCTGTGTCTGTGTGCGTGTGTGTGCGTGCGTGTGCGGGTGTGTGCGGGTGTGTCTATGTCTGACTGACTGTCTGTCTGTCTGTGTGTGAGTGTGTGTGTGTGTGCACGTGGGTGTGTCTGTGTCTGTGTCTGTGTCTGTGTCTGTGTCTGTGTCTGTGTGTGTGTGTGTGTGTGTGTGTGTGTGTGTGTCTGTCTGTGTCTGTCTGTATGTGTCTGTGTGTGTGCATGCGCGTGCGTGCGTGCATGTGAGTGCTTTGGGCTGAATGAAAAAAAAATTCAAAGGGAGAAACATCTTTACCTGCTCTGAGAGCACACACATCCTCTCTGACGTATTCTCTCCAAACCCCACTATCCTCTGCGGGCTCATACTCCCACGCTCAGCTGGGACGGGTTTCTGCTAGTTTAACGGCGCTTTAACACCTCTTTAACTCTTCCTTTCCGGTTTCACATAAACTCTGGATAAAAATCCTTTTCCTACGCTTTAACCAGTTCCATTTTCATTACAGATACATATTTTGTGTCTCTGAATCTTGGAAACTGGAGGCTGTTAAAGGCATTTATTACACAGGTGGTCACATCGATCACCGTCGTTTTATTGGCATTATTAGTGTGTGATGGGTGTAGCGCTGTTTCATTATCTATGATCTCAGACTCCTTATAGTTGTGTGATATATTTCTGTGAAGCGTTATTTGGGTGAACTGTCCTTTATACACAGGTTTTACTTCCTTTGTATGATTACCTCTTCATTATTCATGCACTGAACACTTAAGACACAAAAACCTGTTTTAGTTTTGAGAAGCTTGCCTTTATTAAATACACGTTTAACAAAAGAAGAAAAGAAAAACAGTCAAGCAGAGAATAAGGACAAGAAGACACTAGCCCTGTTCTGGAGAGGTTTACAGTCAGCCCTCTGCAGAACTGTTCCAAATGAACATTTACACAACACAGGAAGGAGAACAAATCTCAGCAACATAAATCTTTATTCCTCCTCTTTTCCCCCTCTCAGTCCTGTTTTTCACTTTTTGAACATTGAAAAAAAAAAAAAAAAAAAGGTTTACAGTGTCAACGAAAGCTAAAAGCATATTTGGAGCTGAAACAAAGAGCACTCAGCCAATCGGCTTGTTTGCCAATCAGCTTCTCAGCCAGTCAGCCAATCAGAAACCTCACCTGTTAAAGTTCTGGCACAGAGCACTAACGTGATCACATATGAACAAATAAACAGTTTGGCTTTTATGAGTAAAAATATACATATATACATGGTTTATTGAAGACGTTTGGTTTATGGTTTTGTTTACAAGTTTATGGTAACAAACAATACATTTACAGAATATACACACAGTGCATAAATGAGATTCTATACAGAGAATAAATAAATGCTTATTCAGTTATTCACGATGACTAATTTTGTCATTTCATTCTCTTCATAATCTTTAATTTCTCTTTATAATAACATTTTTGGTCATTCACAGCATACCAAAAATTTTTTTGCTTGGTCAAAACATTCTTCCACCACACACCCCCTTACCTCCCACAAGGTTTAAAATCTTAAGGTTCATAAAAGTTGAAGAATCCAAAAGGATAACCTTTTCATTTTTTTAGCCTACAGCCTGTTATTTTAGTTCCCTTTATGTTGGGAATTTATTCATTTAAAGGACTGGGCATTTTTCAGAAGTGATTTGGTTAGGTGGCTTTCGCAGAGGAACACCGGCATAATATCACTTGTAAATTGAGCTGGAAACGATACCTGGGTATGTTTACTCTGCTGTACTGCTACCCTTTCACAGTCTAAATGTGAGTCAAGAGCCACACTCTGGAACGGACTGGTGTAAATCAATTTCAATGCAGTCTTGTGGGTAATGTAGTTTTTTATGCAGCAGGTGACCTAAGTGATGTCACTGGTGGAAATCCACTAAAAAAAGTCCAAAATCACAGTAGTGCTGCACTGAGAGTCTGAGACAAAAATACAGACCAGATTTGAGTGAAAACTTTAGACTAGATGAATGAAGCTTCAATCGTTTTTATTCCTCCGAAATTCTTTCATTTGGATTTGAATTTTAATTTAATTGCACATAAAAAGAGAGACAAATAAATTGAATTTCACGTTTACATCACAACATGCTGAAAATAAAAATGCAAAACGTCAAGAACAAATAAAACGTCAAAAACAGAATGCCAGAATGTAAGCTCACAGTTTAGCATCGCACTGGTAAGACAAACGCTGAAGACATAAAAACCATGAGTAAATGTGTGTTTTTTTGCCATTTCCCAGCATGACTTGCATACATTCTTTACACAATATCCATTTTAACAGCTGGATATTTACTTGAAGCGATTCAGGTGAAGTGCCTTTTCAAGAGTGTAATGGTAGTGCCCTATTTGGGAAATGAACCTGCAAGCCCAGCTCCCTAAACAGGGCTGGTCTGATTGGGTGTAGCTGTGTTTTTCTTTGTGCAGTTCCATACTCCATAATACACATTTCCTAATGTTCTGATACCTATATTTGCTATTCTTAATGATTTCTGGGAATGACCAGCACATACAGGTACACATATGCAAAAATTTGGTCCTGTGAAGTATGCAAGAACAGGATTAAAGATCCAAACATTAAAGTATTTACTTCCTGTTTGCATACTTGCAGCTCGGAATGTATTTGATGGCAGATAAAATGGCGGCCGCATTTGCGACGTGCACCAACTATAACACAAGTGTGCTGAAATGGAAAACAGCTAGAGTTCAGTTACATTTCTATGGTAGAACAGAACTGAGCCTGAATATGGATGCGTTGAGATTTCTATGGTAGAACAGAACTGAGCCTGACTCTGGATAGAGAAAGATTTCTATGGTAGAGCAGAACTGAGCCTGACTCTGGACAGAGAAAGATTTCTATGGTTGGTGCAACTTTGGCTATCCTTAGAGGAGATGACCCTGTTACCATGGTTAAGGAACAACTTGCATTCTTTACAAATATATACAGACATAGAACCGGTGAGTATTTTACATAATAATAAAATGTTTTTGATTTTAAAATATTTTTTTTTGGCAGACGCTCTTTCACAGAGCGACATTCAAGGCCGTCATGGCGAGATAAATCTAGTGCAGTCGTAAGAGCGAAGAGAACAAGGTCCATTGATGCAAATCAGCACACAATAACACTTCAGAACTGAAAAACAGCACGGAAAAGCTGCAAGCGCACAGCCATAATAATCTTTACACTTAGCGCTTAAATGTGAGCACAAAAGCTACACAATCTCATCTCATAATACACTCACGCACACATGCATACACACAGTCACACACATGCAGGCATACACACGCTCACAAACACACACACACATGCACTCAGTAAAAACAGGCCAGAAGACCACCAAGCTTTTTCTCCATGCTAACAAATCTAATGTCAAAATTTGGGATGCTGTGTGTCTCTGGCTAACTGCACTCAAGCAGGCTATGCTAAAGATACTTCCTGTTGTGGAATAACAACAACCTTGGAAACAATCAAAAGCCTTTTAGCTTCTTTGAACTCATGTGGCCGATCTGGAAACCAGTAAATTATTGTGTGAACAGCATCCCAAAAAGAACAGACTTTTGGGGGGGAAAAGATTGAGGTGTTTAGGGCAGTAAGTTAGCCTGTAAGTGCGTGTTGTGGAGACCTTCACAGGTGAGCTGTGACAGCAGCGTCTTAATGTTTGTCATAACTCAGACATGGATAACCTCTAATATGGGCTTGTTGGTCATTCTACATAACGCCTATCAACTGTTATTTCACACTGAAACCCACAGCCTCGGCAGTTTGTAAATATTCCAAAAATCCAGTTGTAGAAAGCGTTTTAAAAACGGGAGTCACACAAAATGATCACAGTCTGTAGGAAAAAGTGCAGATGTACACACAAGAGAAAAGCACACCTGTTCCTCAGGTGTGAAGTGGGAATTTTTAGAGTCGATCGAAAACTGAATCTGGCTTTTATCGTCCAGCACATGCACTCAGATTCACACAATAAAAGCCAAACAAAAAGTAGAAAATGTAAACCATCATTTGGCTGACCAACAGCTAACATAAGCACAAACACACATGAGTCTATGAACAAAACACAGTGAATTTCATCATCTTTATCCCAGTCTCATCTCAAGAGGGTTGCTGTGGGTTTTGTTTAAAACTGGCACTCAGGCTCATGATTCAGCCAATCAGGATCTTTAGTGAAAATAGCTGACCAATAGCTGACAAGCAAATCGGGTGTTTAAATGCTGGGGTTTGATCTAAAGTGTGCACCCACAAAAACCCTCCTCTGTGAAAATGGGGAACCCCCCAAGAAACCAGCCCCTCCTCCTCCTCCTTTCGCCAAAAAGAAGAGCAAGGAAAAGCATAACAACCCCAGTCAGGAAGAGTACCAGACGCCCTCTCAGCCAGCTGCGGGAGAGAGAGGTATAAAGGGATAGTCCCACTGAAGTTATCCAGGTAAGGAGCTAGTGCAGGTAGTTGAGCCTGGTGCCAGATCCAGTCCCAGCAGGTAGCTCCTGGTCACTCTCAGTCCTGGAGAGGATTGGTGTGCTCTGCGTTTTGCTCTCATCTAATATTCCACAGCAAGTTCAGACCCAAGAAACCTGGTGAGGAGAGGTAACTGTGTAATCAGCTGTGTTAATCTGGCGATTAAGCGCTGGGATGAGAGCAAAAGCCAGCACACCCACAGTCTGCAGGGCCGGGAGTAAGGATCACTGCTTTTAGGCTGGTTTCCCAAACATGAATTAAGCCTAGTCCTGCGTTCAAAGCAAATCTCAATGAAGCTCCCCTCTAAAAAATTTCATCCCAGAATTAGGCTTAATCCTTGAACAGGAAGTTGGTCAACTGGGGTTTGTGGGGCGAGTATGACATCATCGCTGTATGGGATTGGTCAGGGGGAGGGATTGATTGGATGGTGGTTTGTTAGCGGGAGGGGGTGGGGCTGGTCTCTCACAGTCGCCCCCCGCCCTTTATGAGTCATAGAGCCGGTCCTCACACATCTCCAGTGCCCACTTGGTGGCGCCACCGAACACCTCTACGTTGCTGTCAATCCATGGCACCACGTTTCCGGGCATGTAGGACGAGCAGTTGGCCATGGCCTCGATGTCCGCCGCCCGCAAGACGCGGTCCCACATGTTAAACTGGCTCAGCTCCCCCACGAACGCCTGCGTGGCGTCGAAACGCCCTCCTACAATGTCCTGTGAGGGACAAAAATTACCAGAGCTCTTAGTCACACAATACTGATCTGGGATCAGATTTCCCCGGGCCACAACCTAACAGAGTTGGCTTGCTTTATGTACCTGGTTCCTGATCTTAGGTCAGTTATAAGCAAAAAGGGTCAGACTCATTAAGCATTAGGTCTCAGAACTGTAGTGCTGATCTGTGGTCAGCTTGTCTCTGACACATATCCTAATCATTTCCTTTCTGAGCTAAAAGGCTAAACTGATCCTCTGTCAGCCCTGAGACACTTTGTACACATGAACCCCGGTTCACACATTTTAAGATTCCTGTATCATAACAAAAAATTCTTCCTGGCATTTCAAGAGAAAACTGACTTTTGAAGGTATTTAATTTATGAGGGAAATAAATGCTACTTCTACATTTACCCAGAAATATGTTCTGGATAAGAAGAAAGCTGCAAAAAATATTTTCATTTTCAACATTTCTTTAATAATTCTTTCCTCAGACGTGAAAAGAATCCTTAAGGAGCTTGCTGCATAATTTAACACAGGATGAAAGTTAAAGGAGCGATATCTGAGACGAGAGAGGAACAAAAACAGAAAACATACAGTATAATGCAATCTTTGTACTTTGTATGTTTTAAAACTATTTATACATTTATTAATATCCTTTCTTCCACAGATCTATACTTTTACATAATGTTGTTTATTATAGAAAGATGTATGTAGATGGCTGCTCTGGAGGCCATGCAACTCATGTGTCAGATTCCGGGTTAAACCCTATTCATCTGGCTCCTTCCTCCCCCGACACAGTGTTCCTCCGGCAACTGCGTTGCATCACCACATTGCCATGGGAAACGGTGCGCAGCCGCAGAAGCGACAGAGCTGCTCCTCTTTGCGTGAGAAGCACTGTCCCCCCTCCCCCAACCCCGCCACCCCCCGGCGGAGCTCACCTGCTCCTGGCCCAGGATAATGGCCCCCCCAGGTTTAATTGGGTGCCAGGGGGCCAGGTTCTCGCCAGATCCCAGCTTCTCGCCGTCCTGGTACGCCTCCCAGTACCCGTCTCTGGTCGTCCAGGTTACGCAGATGTGGTGCCAGCGCCCGTCGCCCACTGACAGCGGAAGCTGTGCCACCTGCCGCAGGCACACAGGTGAGAACAGGTGAGAACAGCACCGCAGAAACCGCAAACAGGCAGGTGAGCAAACAGGCAGGTGAGCGTTGCGAAATGCAAAGGAGAAATGCCAACCGCTTGTTTATAAATTCTGCTGCGGCTTCAAACAGACGCGTTTGGGCCCGTAGCTTTCCTCAGCGTTCACAATGCACCAGAAGTTACTCCCTGAATAATTACCAAAAGTTTCTCTCTTAACCTGTTTCTAGACGTCTCCAGACCTTGAACAGTCAGTAATATTCAGAGCACAGAGGACTTCCTCCAGATCATGTTTAGAAGGTGTGATGCCGCTCTGCGCTTTGGTTTTTCACCCTGTGTTCGGACTTTGTTCCCTCCATTCAGCCATCCACAAGTGAGAGAACACAAAGCGCAGAACAACATCACACCTTCTGAAAAAGCACAGCTCCACTTTTTATTTATACAATCTGACACAATGGCCAGCGAATCAGCGGCAGGCGGCGAGGCGTAGCGCCAACCGTCCCTTCTCAGGGACATGATTGGACAGTACCCAGTGAGCGGTGCCAGCAGAAACAGAAATTACACTGATCTGTGAATATGCGGTAACAGAGAATCAAATACAACCGAGAACAATTGAAATTGATATCTAGATATTTAGAAACGTTATAATATGATTATTTTGATGGACTGGAGACGTTTCCAGGGTGTCTCCTTTCCTCTCTCTCAGTGTATGCTGGGATGGGCTCCAGGCCCCCGGGACCCGTAATTGGATGAACAGGGTCTAGATAATGGACAAATGGATGGGTATAATATGATTAATACCAGTAGAAAATGACAATTTAATAGTGGGAGAAAAAAAAACAAAAATGAAAATGTAGCAGTTTCAGTCTTTAGCAGCAGAAATGAGAATTGAAACGGCAATAGAAAGCGTACATGCAGACATCTGGAATCTGAAAAAGACCCTTCAGTGCTTCTTTAGGAGAAGCCTCCTCCGAGCCGTGTTCCTGACACTCTTTATATTCGATCCCCTCCGGTAAAAACGCTAAGGTAAACAAATTCCCTCTGTTTCAGCACCACGTACACTAATTAACCTGATTTATTTTTTTTTGTTTTCTGTGTCTTCGGTTCTTCACTCCCTCAGTATCTGTGCTTGTCAGGGTCTGTTTCTGACACCCAGCCAGACAGGAGAGCCCTGTGGCAGCTTCTCTCTCAGCTACAGTAATGATCCACGCTGAGACTGGGATGGGGCTTTCCCTCTCTCTCCTTTTTTCTGGCTCTCTGTCGCTCTCTCTCTCTCTCTCTCTCTCTCCTCTCTCCTTTTTTCTGGCTCTCTGTCGCTCTCTCTCTCTCTCTGGCTCTCTTTCTCTGGCTCTTTCTGTCACTCCCTCTCTGTGGCTCTCTCTCTCTCTCTCTCTCTCTCCTTTTCTCTCTCTCTCTCATCCTCTCTCCTCTTTTTTCTGGCTCTCTTTCTCTCTCTCTCTCTCTTTCTCTCTCTCTCTCTCTCTTTTTTTTCTGGCTCTCTCTCTCTCTCTCTCTCTCTCTCTCTCTCTCTCCCTCTCTCCTTTTTTCTGGCTCTCTGTCTCTCTCTCTCCTCTCTCTCTTTTTCTGTCTCTCTTTTCTCTCTCTCTGTCTCTCTCTCTCTCTCATCCTCTCTTCCTCTGCTTCAGTTAAATTCAGAGAGCCTCATTGGCACACCAAGCACACTGTACTACCAAATCACACAGAAGATCCAGCAGACAATAACACATAATGTAATGGTAGCAGCAGGGTGTGGGGTGAGCGTGTTAATCGAGCATAAACATAATTCATAAAGTGATAATAACCATAACCTTTCACACAGCCTGGGACAGCACAGTGCTGCCGCTCATTCTTCCTCTCCTAACACAACTTTTGTTTTCTATTGTTTTCCTCCCTCTTCCTCACTACCTCTTTCTCTCTCTTCTTTTCCCTGTCTCTGTCTCTCTCCTGCCCTCACCCTCTCTCCCTCTCTTTCCCCCTCCCTCTTTCCCTTTCTCTCCCCCATCTCTCTCCCTCTCTCCCTCCCTCCCTCCCTCCCTCTCTTCCCTCCCTCTCTCCCTCCATCTCCCTCCCTCCCTCTCTCCTTCCCTCCCTCCCCCTCTCCCTCCATCTCCCTCTCTCCCTCTCTCCTCTGCCCTCTCTCCACTCATGCTGCGCTCACATGTATTATACATAGAGTCTGAGAAGCTGTGGAGTCTCCGTTCCTGAGTTTTCCTTAGGCAAAGAGCTATCCACCCAGATCTGTGCTCTGTTTATCGGCTGCCCGTCGGTGCAAAACATCTTTCAGACTGCAGAGCCCCTGAGCCAGTGAGCTGAGAGAGCACCTCTGAAACACGGGTCTGATGTGTTTCATTAAGGAGGCGAGAGCGGAACCGTAACAGCAGCGTGAAGATTAACCGTTTGGTGTCGAGTTGAAGTCGAAGGTTCGGCAGATCGTATACCACATCAGAGTGGCACAGAGAGTTTGGAACTCAAAGGGCTGAATCCAGGCCAGAGTTTTGTCCTGCTTATGTGATTTTTCAGTGGAAAGATGTGCCATTTGGTGGAAAATGGACTTAAGTGGTACTTAACTCAGATGTGTATCTCTGGAGTTGGGGGTGGGGGGGTGGAGGGGTGGGGGGTGGGTGATGTGGTGAGGACCGGCTCCTAACTCTGCCAGTGTGAAGACCGGCTCCTAACTCTGCCAGTGTGAAGACCGGCTCCTAACTCTGCCAGTGTGAGGACCGGCTCCTAACTCTGCCAGTGTGAGGACCGGCTCCAAACTCTGCCAGTGTGAGGACCGGCTCCGAACTCTGCCATTGTGAGGACCGGCTCCTAACTCTGCCAGTGTGAGGACCGGCTCCTAACTCTGCCAGTGTGAGGACCGGCTCCTAACTCTGCCAGTGTGAGGACCGGCTCCTAACTCTGCCAGTGTGAGGACCGGCTCCTAATTCTGCCACTGTGAGGACCGGCTCCTAACTCTGCCATTGTGAGGACCGGCTCCTAACTCTGCCAGTGTGAGGACCGGCTCCTAACTCTGCCATTGTGAGGACCGGCTCCTAACTCTGCCATTGTGAGGACCGGCTCCTAACTCTGCCAGTGTGAGGACCGGCTCCTAACTCTGCCAGTGTGAGGACCGGCTCCTAACTCTGCCAGTGTGAGGACCGGCTCCTAACTCTGCCAGTGTGAGGACCGGCTCCTAACTCTGCCAGTGTGAGGACCGGCTCCTAACTCTGCCAGTGTGAGGACCGGCTCCTAACTCTGCCAGTGTGAGGACCGGCTCCTAACTCTGCCAGTGTGAGGACCGGCTCCTAACACTGCCAGTGTGAGGACCGGCTCCTAACTCTGCCAGTGTGAGGACCGGCTCCTAACTCTGCCAGTGTGAGGATCGGCTCCTAACTCTGCCAGTGTGAGGACCGGCTCCTAACTCTGCCAGTGTGAGGACCGGCTCCTAACACTGCCAGTGTGAGGACCGGCTCCTAACTCTGCCAGTGTGAGGATCGCTCCTAACTCTGCCAGTGTGAGGATCGGCTCCTAACTCTGCCAGTGTGAGGACCGGCTCCTAACTCTGCCAGTGTGAGGACCGGCTCCTAATTCTGCCAGTGTGAGGACCGGCTCCTAACTCTGCCAGTGTGAGGACCGGCTCCTAACTCTGCCAGTGTGAGGACCGGCTCCTAACTCTGCCAGTGTGAGGACCGGCTCCTAACTCTGCCAGTGTGAGGACCGGCTCCTAACTCTGCCAGTGTGAGGACCGGCTCCTAACACTGCCAGTGTGAGGACCGGCTCCTAACTCTGCCAGTGTGAGGACCGGCTCCTAACTCTGCCAGTGTGAGGACCGGCTCCTAACTCTGCCAGTGTGAGGACCGGCTCCTAACTCTGCCAGTGTGAGGTAGAAAAGGTTGCTAAACGTTTATCTGATGCCACAGTGCACCTCAGCCCTGGGCTTTTCGCAGTCAGAATGAGACTCTGGAGCTTATTTCTTTGGCTTGTTTTGATGAGAATGTTAAAACTCGCCTGTGGAGATACCTGATGATGCTAAACGGACAGTTTATTCTCGCATCTCTTGTTTGCAGAGCAAAATGGATCTTAGATTTTTTTTTTTTTGTTTAATGATAATTTATTTTTTGGTCTTTCCCCACTGAGCCAAACTTACAGGCCCATCAGAATGACTTTTGTGCTTGTGAGGACCACTGTGTGCTGAGGACTGCTGCCACCAAAAATTGAATTTAAGCTCAGGTTAAATTAGGATGTGACTAAGTTTAATTTTTTTCATGGAACAGCCTTGGTGGGCTTTAACTAACAACGTGGAACAGCTGAAATCGGAGAAACCTCTAAGAGCCCAATCTCCACACGCACCAGTATGCTGATTCCCGCTCTAGCGGAGGGTTTCCGGCCCTGTTAAATGCACTTACTGTAATTCGTTACTGTAATAGGCATCCACTAAACACCTAAATGGAAATAACCGGAAAGTTCGAGTTTCCGGTCCCCAGTCTGCCAGATCTGCTTTTTCACTGAGTCTGATTCCCTTAGTGTGGCTCTGGGGGAATGCAGGCTCTAATGCTTTTTTCTTGTCACCATAAAATCCACAAACAGCGCAGACCCAAAAACCCGATTTAATTGATCAATGAATGCAATTAATGCAAATTAATAACAAGTGTTGCCTCAGTAATAGAGAATAGAGTAAGGCTTAGACCGAACTGACAGTGAGGAATAGAGGGGCGGGGCTTAGCCACAGTGACAGACAAACATAAGGGCGGGGCTGAATGACAGGAATGATGGACCCTGATGCAGTAGGCAAGGAGGGGGAGGGCTTAGTGACGGCGGTTGGAGACAAGGGGTGGAGTCAATTACAGTGGGGGTTTAGTCAGTGACAGCAGAGGCAGGGTCAGGAGGAGGGGTGGAGTCTGGGGTGGAGTCAGTGACATCAGGGGTGGAGTTAGGGGTGGAGTCAGTGACATCAGGGGTGGGGTCAGTCAGGAGGCGGGGTCAGTGACAGTCATGGTGGCATCAGGGGCGGGGTCTGTGACAGCAGAGGCTGGGTCACCCACCTTGTCATTGACCAGAAGCTCCATGGGATTGGTGCCCCACTCGATCAGCACGATCTCATTGGCCTGGCCGGGCACGCCGTAGGAGAAGGGCGTGCCGATGCCGGGGCTGGCGCTGGACTTGAGCCACATGCAGACGGTGAAGGCGTACATCTCCGGCAGGCTCTTCTTTATGCGCCCGTACAGGTAGTTAGTGCGCAGGGGCAGGGACACCTTAAAATCCTCAGGGGATTTAAATTTACTGCTCCCTGCAAGAGACCAGAGGAAGTGTGGTCACAAAGCTACTCGGTGTGTGTGTGTGTGTGTGTGTGTGTGTGTGTGTGTGTGTGTGTGTGTGTGTGTGTGAGAGCGTGAGTGTGTGTGTGTGTGTGTGTGTGTGTGTGTGTGTGTGTGTGTGTGTGTGTGTGTGTGTGTGCGAGTGCGAGTGCGAGTGTGAGTGTGAGGGGCAGGGTTGAGTTGTACCTTTCTCCAGTTCGGTGATCCTCTCCAGCAGCTGGTTGAGGGTGCTTTCGGTGCGATGGCGGTGGGCAGTGGTCTCGTTGTACAGCTGGGACTTCTCCTCCTCCAGCTCGGCCACTTTTGAGAGGAGCTGCTTCTCCAGGTCGCTGAGGCGGCTCTTCAGCATGTCGCGCAGCTCGCCGGCGTGCAGGGAGCCCGAAGCGTTTGTCCGAATCTGCTGCTGCACAAACAGAGGGGGACGCCACAAACATCCACCCAAAAACATGACTACGAGCACAGATACCAGCTTTCACACAGCACACTGCTACAGGCTGGGTTTAAGACACCAGCTTTCACACAGCACACTGCTACAGGCTGGGTTTGAAAAGAGAGGTCTGGGGGGTTGGGGTCCATTTTGTCATGGTGCTGTTGTAATAATTCATCTTACATTATTAATGCCATTCTGCAACCCCAACATACAATTTTTGAACCCTGTTCAAATCAGGCTACAACAGAGTCCATGGTCATCCCAAGCCTAGAGGTAAACTCAAGCCACATCCAAATGATTATGTTAGTTATTTAATCTCCACATGGAATAGACATAAACAATGAAATAAGTGAGGTTTTGGTGTAATTCTCACACCCTCCTGTCCATGGTAAGAAGGACACCTAAACCCAGATCCTGGATTTGTGTTTCACACGGCCTGTAAGAACTGTTCCATCAAAGCTCTGTTAAATCGCTCAGTGGCTATTTATATCTGCATCCTTGTAGCTTGCTTTGTAAATTTTGTGCATGTGTAAGTTTGAGCTCAGTCATTAGTCAGTTATTCCTGTCCTCAGAAAAACAGACAGCACCCTGCAGACATTAAACTGCATCGTTGTGGTTTACCTTCAGGCCTCTCTTAACTGGAATGTTCAGGGTCTTGTAAAACACTCTGCATGCCACATTTTGTTAAAGTCACATTCTTGGACTTTAACAAAGTCCTTTACAGGTTGTTGTCTTTCTGTTCTTTTTTAAGCAATTAGGATCCCTCTGATTTCAAATTTCTGTCTAAAATTGGACAGGAGTGTTGTGTAATTATTATGGAGCTTGGCTTGTAGCTCAGAGGTGACAGTGATTTGTGTTTATCCCCTCCTGGATTAGGTTAGGATATAGACGGGGGAATTCTGGGATATAGACAGGGGAACACTGATCCCAGGTCAGTGCTCCTGCTCTGAGATGCTTTATGAAAATAGGCCCTGGGCAGGGAAAATTAGCCCCAGGTCATGTCATAATCTTCAGGATGAAAGCACCTGAAGCCGCTTCGCTGACTCAACCACCTTACTACTGATGTCTGGTCTCTCCGTGGGAACCATAAACGCAGTTTTGTATCTTTAAAGAGAGCTTTTATCTGTGTCCCTAGGGCACGGAGGGGGATACAGGAGCATATCAAAGAGCATGGATCTGTGTGCCTGGGAAGCAGCCAGGCTGAGTAGACCCATGGTACGAGTGCACCTAGCCTGACTGTAGACTGAGCCGAGCCCCAGTCAAAGGCTGGAACCCCCCCCCTCCTCTAAGGGGCCTGTTTTTGTCTCACAGATTCAAGAGTTTTTAGTGCACTGGAAAATATACCGTGTTGAATATACTTTTGACAGTTAACCGTCATCTGAGCACATGTGATTAGAGGAACTGCTGGGAGTCTTGCACCCCAAAAACAGATATCACTCTGGGATCCCCCATTATCACACCAGTGACACTGGCGAACATCTCTGGGTCCCTGGACCCGCCGAATCCTTCAGGACTGTCACCCCCATACAGGACTCAGGCTCATGGTCCCCATGTATCCCTGTCAGAGTGAAATTAACACTGAGAATGCTGTGAAGGTAGACCAGCAGCAACACTCAAGACTGACATGACTCTTCATGTGCTGTTAGACGGAAAGCTGTTAGCTGGAGAAGGAACGGGCCAGACTGGATTGATCCATTGGTATGGATCTGTGCCTGTTTTGTATGGGGAGGAGCATGGGTGGGCCCGTGGACGATCACTGAGCACAGTCATGAATAAGGGTATTCACGATTTTAAACAAATTCACCAATATGTAGACCCTCCATTCCAGTCAACATAAAATGGTCGGCTGGTTTTTCAAGCTCCACCTACACTACATATCACCACTGAAATAAGGTCTTAAACTGACCGTGGCTTTCCTTCTCATGCTTTGAGTGACTTGTGGTCTATGATGGTCTCATGACACAGCAGCTTTTAATATCAGTGTCTGTAGTATGCATTACAGAATGCATTACACAATGTGTGCATGAGTAAGGTCTGACCCACAGTATGCATTACACAATGTGTGCATGAGTAAGGTTTGACCCACAGTATGCATTACGGAATGTGTGCATGAGTAAGGTTTGACCCACAGTATGCATTACGGAATGTGTGCATGAGTATGGTCTGACCCACAGTATGCATTACAGAATGTGTGCATGAGTAAGGTTTGAGCTCCATCATTTGTCAGTCATTTCTTGTTCCAGAAAGACAGCCATCCCCAGTCGGCAGCTCTAACACTAACCTGGCACAGAGGAAGACCATTTTGCATTTTAAACCTTTCACTTGAACATTTTTCTCAAATGTTTTACCAAACGTCTAATACTATATGATCTTGTGCATTTTGGTCACGTGTGGCTATAAGGCTACAGGTAACCGTTCAAAGTCTGCGATAGATTCAGACCACATTAGCAAACTCAGAGGACTGCCAAGCACGTTGTATTAACTATGAATAACACGGTAAAATTGGATTCCTTAAAGGTTAGCTTACCGAATTACCCGTTAACTTAAATGTTATATTACCAAAATACCTGTTACTTAATCAGGACGAATGTCTGGATATCACTTTTCAATTCAAGAGGAAAAAGAGTTTAAAGTGGCGAAGGATGAGAAAGACCGACAGTTGAAAATGATGCATTACCCAGCACTCATAAATTATGTTCCTATGTCGCCCTAGTTAAAAACACATCTAATGCAATCTAATGCAATACAACCACAGGCAATTCGTCCGCCATTGTATTCCCTTTAAAATCAATGTTTAATGGTTGGTAGAAAGCAATTCAGCCTGTCATTAGACTGTTCCCCTTCAGCTCTTGAATATATTTTGTATATTTTACTACGCAATTTAACAAATACTATTACTTTCATCCACCTCCTCCACGTCCTCCACACAATTTTTAATTCTAAATGGTTTTGCAGACAGTGAACCCAGAGCAGCGCGTAAATGTAGCATTGGTCACGAGCACAGAAAAGCCTGCACTCCAACACGCGTATCTGGGTACCCCTTACTCGTCCCCTGGCGCACCTTAAAAACATCAGTCCCCCCAAAAAAATCTTACCTCCAGATTGGCTAACCGATCCTTCAGACCCTGCATGGTCTTCCCGAGGTGGTCGATGGTCTCAGCTGGGTCTCGAGGGAGGTCTCCCATGGTGTTTTTGCCGTAGTCTCTCCCCCACGAGCCCCCCTGGCCCCTGTATTTTCCATCGCGCGGCGAGTCCAGTGCGGCTGCCTCGCAGCGCGAAAGTTTTGCGGTCAGCTCCTTGATGGTGCCCTGCTGGCCCACGATGGTCTCGCGCTGCTGCAGGACGGTCTCCCGCAGCTGCGTGACGGAGCCCCTCAGCTCGTCTTCCTGGGCGCTCGTGCTCTGCACGGGGTTCGGTGGAAGCGAGCAGCTCGGGTCCACGTTTTTGGGGATCGCGCTGCAAACAAAGCGAGTACCTTTGGTGGGGTCATGACCGCGCGCAACTCTCCCACCGCCCAGTGCGTAAAGGACCAACAGTCCTACGACTAAGAGGACCATGCCGGCAGCCAGAATAAAGATCACTGTAGCCCTATCACAGGTTGTAGCGACAGTTTAACTTCCCTCACATATGCACACGAGTCCCAGTGATGTTCGGAATCCCTGATGCCGAATGTAATGAATAAGTATTAGTAAACTTTATATTTTGAAATAGCCTTCAGTTAGGTCACGGAAGAGAAAAGAATAAGACGGTTAACGTTCAAATCTTCAGAACTGTCAAAAGAATATTTAAATCAATTGACTGGATATTTTAAATAATCCGCAAAATTGAAGGAGATATATTTAACAGTACGAGAGCAGTAAGTCGTTTTGTATCTGCACAGGAAACGCACAACTACGTATTTATCATTATAAAGCAAATTATAATTGACTATTTTGCTGCTCTTCATATGATGAAAAAACGAGAATATCCTAAACTCAATAAAAAACAATACAAAAGAGTAAAAATCCGCTAACAACAAAGACTTTGTTAGATAAGTAGCAGTTCCGAGGGTAAACGCCGCGGTGCTGAAAAGACAGCGACAGTTCATCAACAGATGAATATACGGAGCTTGGCGCTGCGGCTGAAGCGCACGGATTGGCCCAAAGTGAAATTACGTCACTTGCAGTCTGCAGTTCGGAGTCATGCGCGTTCTTTGATTCTTGTAGAGCCGTTCGGAGGAAAATTAATTTTGCATTTTGGTGACAAATGATATGAGCAAGCTTTTGGGTAAATCAATACACCACGTATCATGAAACGTTTTTACTTCTTGTTGGCTGTGTCTTTTCAACTGATTTTCAGCAGATTGCCCGGTGTGTGTATTATGTGCAAATCCTGCCCGGAGAATCTCTTCTTCGCACAAAGCTCTGGTGTTTTATCAACGTGGTGGTTTCAGCAATTTATCCCTCAGGATTTTTAATCCCATTGGAAGTATGTATGTAACCCCCTTTGTGTTTGTGCATGAATTTACCAAGCACTTGACAGAGGGAATGTCTGCTGTTTACCCTTGTAATGCAGATTTTTTACATGTAATCTCATTTAAAAGGCTTCCTTAGAGGGGAACCATTATAAATCAGTGTAAGATATAGGTTTTATTGCACTATAAATACGATTCTTGCTTTGTGCAGTATATGCATTTTGTTTAAACATGTATTTATCAGATGGATAAATTGATAAATAAATGAGTATCTGGGCACTTTAAGGTTTATCTGATACAAATTCAATAGTTTTACTACTATGCTTTTTTATTTAGTTGGTTTATTTGTTGTTCTTGTATTGGGTCAGTTTCTTATTATTTTTAAAATGTTAATTTGCACCTCCTGAAAACCTCTTGTGTGATCACAGGGTTGATTTATGGATTAGTTGTTTGAGCTACAACCTTCTCTAATTACTCCTTTAGTAACCAATTAAAGTGGTCTTCACAGGCCTCAGGTTGCCCAATCTGGACAGACATATCCGATATATAGAGTAGAAAAAACTGTACTGAAAGGTTACATCTGTTTGTGTGTGTGTGTGTGTGTGTGCGCGCATACACTTGAACAGGTGCATTTCTTAGCTTTCTGGCTTTCTGAGTGTGCACTGCTCTGTGCTAGTCTCCTGGCTTTCTGAGTGTGCACTGCTCTGTGCTAGTCTCCTGGCTTTCTGAGTGTGCACTGCTCTGTGCTAGTCTCCTGGCTTTCTGAGTGTGCACTGCTCTGTGCTAGTCTCCTGGCTTTCTGAGTGTGCACTGCTCTGTGCTAGTCTCCTGGCTTTCTGAGTGTGCACTGCTCTGTGCTAGTCTCCTGGCTGTGTGAGTGCACGCTGCTGGTTGCTCACTTCATTCCACTCAGGCGGCAGCAGTAGTAGTGAGTCAGGACCCAGCTGAGCTCCCTGGCACGTCACCCTCTCAGCTCCAGCCCTGCCACCCTCAGCCTCTCAGTGCCAGCCCTGGCACCCTCACCTTCTCACCCACAGCCCTGACAGCGCTCTGGTGCCCTAGCCTTAGCGGTCTCTGCCTACGGACCGGCCACCCTTCCAGGATTGGTCAGACCCCCCATGGTCAGGCAATGATCCCTTTGGTTCAGGGGGGCTGGTGTCAGGGTGAGCTTCTCCAACTGCAAGCTGCTCATTTACTGAACTGCTCTTTTTTGAGGTGCTTTTGTAGCAAGTGCTCTTTTAGTGAGCTACTCCTAGTGAGCTGCTCCTTAATTGAGCTGCTCCTTGAGGTGGGGGGACTCGCGGTGCAGCGTCCTTGTGCATGTTTTCTGCTCCCCCATGGCATGCTGGGAGCTGTGATGGGTCTGATGCAGGTACGGCTGCTGCCTCTCTCTCCTCCTCTCCCCCCTCATCCTCCTCCTCATCAAAACTCGCGAAAAGCGGACAAAATCGAACCTCTGCCTTGGAAAGAATGCAGTGGCGGAGTTGGGGATCACCGCTTGGAGGGAGAGGGGGAGCGAGGAAGGGAGGGAGGGAAGGAGAGAGAGAGGGGGAGCGAGGAAGGGAGGGAGGGAAGGAGAGAGAGGGAGAGAGGCTTCAGGTCTTTATGTGGCGCACGCAGCAGCACTTGAGGCTGAAGAGGAGAGGCTCCCGGTGCTTACCTCCTCCTGGCTCCAAGGATGTACCTGAGCCCGACACGCAGCCTCGAGGACACTGCTCACGAATTATAATGTTTCATAAATTGGTTAATGTTCTATTTTCGGTCACCGCCAACTCAGGGTGCCGCCTGAGCAGTCTGTGAGCTCTGTTTGGATGGCGGTGTTTTACTTATTTGTTTTTTTCTTTTGGGAGGAACGTTGAGTTCCCTCTTATTACCCTGTGCCCTTGTGATGAGGTTTTAGAATGAGCAGCAGTGTGTGAGACAGTTTCATTAATGATGGATTATGGTGATGCTGCTGTGTTATTTAGGGCCCTTTATCCTCACCTGAAGTGGAAAACGCACAGCACTGATCCTTTATGAATATAGGTGGTTTTTCATTTTTCACTCATTTAATTTATGGGAAAAAAAGGAAAACAGTGAGTAAGTGAGTGAGCGTGTGTCGGGGACAGCACTGTGTGTGAGATTGGATTTTTTCCCAGTTTCTCTGTAATGAAATAACAGGACCTGCGTGCACATAGGCAGAGCGAACACCACCCATCACCCCCCCCCCCCACACACACACACGCATACTATACTCACACACTGCCCCTCCCTCCCCTCCCCCACCCATACACACACACACACACACACACTCATACACACACACACTCACACTCACACACACACAGGGCTAGTGGTTGAATCAGGGCTACCTGTTTAAACACCTGTCTGCATCGGACACACAGCCTCACCTGTAGCACTTGGCGTTAGCATTAGCACCGGCATCCCATGCCAGAAGAGACGATGCATTTCACAGCTCGCGCTTACGTAACACCAGCAGCCCCATCCCATAACTTCTGTGGTTGCCCTCCTACACAACACATGGTGGCCCATCAGTGGCTGGCGGAGGTTCAGTCTCGTGCTCGTGGGCCGGGGGAGGACCGGGGGAGGACCGAGGGGAGCGGATCCAGAACTCAGAGGCTTGTGGAGTGGGTCTCTCTCTGAGCGTCCGGCCAGAGCGCCATCCTCAAATCAGCCTTTAAACACTGAAATCGTTTTTTTTTTTACCAACCACTGTCTGTAATCTTGGGCCCGTACCTGACTCCCGTCTGTGGAAATGAATCAGTGCTCTGTGTCCTTTCTCACTAACTGCGCTTCTACAGGAGCATGTCTGCGAGCGGCTCTCCTCGTAAGTCACCTGTCACAGATATCCGGGGCTCCGTATGGATGCCCTGTGCCCCGCCGCGCTCCTCTCCAGATGTGCCCTCTCTGGCGCACCATGGGGAACGCTCAAACGCTGACTTTCCCTGGCAGAGGCCGCCTGCGGAGCGTTTCCGAGTGAGGAGGATTTCTCCGACCCTGAAAAGTTACCATGTGTCTACATGTAGCACTAGGGAGCCGCCACCTACATGTGACTGTTCAAAAGTATTACCTGCGCTTCGGCTTATGAATAAAAACCATCACTGAATTTGGGTGGCCACAATGGAGACAGTAGTTAGATAACCGTGTGACCATGTGCTGCTTCCATGCGCCTGCAAAATGTCTGCGCTCACGCAGCACAGGGTTGAATTAGGGGTCTGAATTTCCTCACATTTCAAAACGGCGTCAGCAAACAGGCCTGAGGTCTCTGCAGCTCTGCCTCTGCGGTGTTCTGGATCACGAGAAAACAAATAAAAACTAACACAGCTGATGGATTAATTATGCAATAACAATAGCGATAACGGTGCTGTATAATAACAGTCCCGGAGCATATTCACTGCATATATCTGAGACTCTGGGCTTGCAGGCACAGAACCCGAGTGGAAACGAGCGCAACAGTTTATTACCCTCCTAATTCTCTCCGTTATTGCGGCAGCTCTTCGGTGGCTTTAATTAAAGAAACTTGAGTAAATAGACAATCACACACGGTGCTGGGAACGGGAGCTCAGGGCAGCTAAGCTTGCCAGGGCGCTAGAGGGGTCCGGACGTGCACTGTTCACTGGAAGATGAGCGTCTCGAGCGCTAAAAGGAACTAGCTACAGCAGCACCCCCCCTCCACCCCACCCCACCCCACCCCCAGCCCCCCCGTCACCATCGTCGGGGGGTTACCATGACAACGCAGAATGCCCATGACGCCGAGTGCTGTAGCATTATGAAATATGAGTCTGTACCGACAGACCGCGGCTGCAGTCACACCACTGAACAGCAGAGCCAGGGGCCCCTGGGTAGCTCACGCGGTAAAGACACTGATCACAAAAGCACATGCACAGACATCTGTCCCACATACGTACGTACATACTCACCCCCCACTGCACTGCCGTCACCAGGCTCACAGCAGAGCAGTGTAAGCCTGCCACACAAAGCCACAGTATACGGCCTCCCTGTGTCAGTATATTACAATGATGAGACAAAAAACAGCATTTTTTCCCAGTATCATCTTTTATTAAAATTGACTTTTATGTGAATTTTGCCTACAGAGGCTGCAGTGTAAAAAGCGAAAATGACGAAGTTGCTGTTTTAAACGTCTCCCCTCTGTTCTCATGCCAGGCTTGGTCCCCGGGACAGATGTCTGTGTTGTGGGTAAATATTTGCAGATTTATTTAATATTTGCAGATATTGAATTCAGCTATGGCTTGATTCAAACAGCCCTGAAAAGCAGGCCGGAGAGCGCAGTCCACCTCATCCTCATCAGACACAGAGACGCCGTTCCATTAGATCATGGAGTTTATCAGACTTTGTTTAAATTTAGGCTGATTTGGGCCGCATGGATGGACACTAAAGATCACCCTTTAAAAAAGTCAGTCATTATTTCATGGGCTTTAGCAGGCAGGCGTAATCCAGGGTGACTTCTCTCAGCTTATGGTTTGAGATAGTGATCATGCGTACGGCTTGCTGATTACATAAGCGCTTTAATTATGCATCATGCCCAAGGGTACCCCAGCTCTCTCAGTGGGGACAGAACCCCCAAACCCAACAATTTACGTTCACTGCAGCGGTACTTCACTCAGCATCACTCTCATTTCTCATTATGATACACTGTGCATCCAAAGATTACTTCTTTGCAGATTCCTTTGTCTACTGGAACAGCAAATCAACTAACAGCAACTTTCATTGATGTCTAGAAATCACTGGAGGACCGTGTACCTGCAGGTAGAACACTTGAAAATTTGAATCAGCATTACCTCCTATACCAACCACTATCAAATTCCCTCAGCAGGCTGGTTTAGCTGGAGTCGAGTGCGTTGTGTTTTCATATATATTGCGATGTTTTTGATGTTGTCCCTGCAGCTACATACACTCCCACTGTTACGGGACATTGAAGGTAGCCACTGCTCAGAGTACAATGATATGCACTTTGCAGGTTAATGATACCTGCCCCCAGGAGTTTGTCTGTCTGTGAAATGCGATTTAAAAACCACGCAGGCGCTTCTGCTTTCTGACTGTCTTAGCTGGACTTGCGTTGGAGGCGTTTATGTTTGTTTCTGTCTTTCCGCACTGTTCTAAGGGCGTAGTAAGGGCAGCTCCTAAACCTCCAGTAAACCCAGACTGAATCAAACGCCGTGCAGACGCAGCCTTACTGTGAGGAACGGGTCTTTGCGGCTCCAGCAGAACGCTGAGCCTCTAAGGGCACCGGGTGAGCAAACGGCCAGTGTGAGCAATGCTGTTTCTGATTGGTCGTCGGGAGGACAGGACCGCCAAGCCGCCAGGCTGAGTGCGTGCCTGCGCCTGAGCTGTGCCGCGTGCGTTACCGTGGCGATGGATGGAGTCACACAGCGAAGTGGCGGGTTGGCCGGTCTCCATGCCGATGGGCGGAAGGATGAGTGGTCCGCTCCGGCCGGGCTGTTGCGCTTGACTCCGAGCGTAAACAGCACCTGGGTCCCGCGTTGTGGCCGCCGGCAGGGGCGCTGGCACTGGTCACACGTTATATAACACCCCTCTTTCTTTCTCCTCATCCTCTCTTCTCCCAGAAAGAGAGAGAGAGAGAGAGAGACAGACACACATCATGCCCTGATGACATAACGCAATACCTCTAACATAACTCAGAGCAGCAGAGTGTGACGCTCTTTTCCTGTGTTTTTATTATTATTATTATGAAGTCAGCCATCTGAAGAAGATTATCTAAAACCTCTTGCGCAATAACCTGTTGCATAATCAATATTGTGTTTACATTATCGGAAGTTTGGAAAATAAATATTTGTGTTCGAGTGCAGGGGGCTATGTCACACTTGTACACTTCGATAAATTAGAATTACGTTAGGGCATGTCACTCGATCCTAATTTTGGATGTCGTTCTTGGGTGTCATAATGACACTGCGATATTAGCCACCTGTCTGTGTGTCATCTTGAATCCAACAGGGGCCTTATTTGCAGAGAAAATGTGTAAACGCTGACAGCATGAACGGCACCTGTTATCTGCACATTGTAGCCATTTACTCAGAGCGTTTTTCACTCCGTAGTTTCCTTTTCTTTCCACCACATCAGAAGAATCATACGCATCACATGTACGATACGCATCACATGTACGATACGCATCACATATACGATACGCATCACATGTACGATACGCATCACATATACGATACGCATCACATGTACGATACGCATCACATGTACGATACGCATCACATATACGATACGCATCACATATACGATACGCATCACATATACGATACGCATCACATGTACGTACAGAGAGTTACTCTTCTCCAGAACAGCTTACACACCGAGCGTTTCTACACACCCTCCACTTACACACCGAGCGTGTGTACACACCCTCCACTTACACACCGAGCGTGTGTACACACCCTCCACTTACACACCAAGCGTGTCTACACACCCTCCACTTACACACCAAGCGTGTCTACACACCCTCCACTTACACACCGAGCGTTTTTACACACCCTCCACTTACACACCGAGCGTGTCTACACACCCTCCACTTACACACCGAGCGTGTCTACACACCCTCCACTTACACACCGAGCGTTTTTTACACACCCTCCACTTACACACCGAGCGTTTTTTACACACCCTCCACTTACACACCGAGCATGTGTACACACCCTCCACTTACACACTGAGCGTGTCTACACACCCTCCACTTACACCCCGAGCGTGTCTACACACCCTCCACTTACACCCCGAGCGTGTCTACACACCCTCCACTTACACACCAAGCGTGTCTACACACCCTCCACTTACACCCCGAGCGTGTCTACACACCCTCCACTTACACACTGAGCGTGTCTACACACCCTCCACTTACACACCGAGCATTTCTACACACCCTCCACTTACACACCGAGTGTGTCTACACACCCTCCACTTACACACCGAGTGTGTCTACACACCCTCCACTTACACACCGATCGTTTTTTACACACCCTCCACTTACACACCGAGCGTGTCTACACACCCTCCACTTACACACCGAGCATTTCTACACACCCTCCACTTACACACCGAGTGTGTCTACACACCCTCCACTTACACACCGAGCATTTCTACACACCCTCCACTTACACACCGAGTGTGTCTACACACCCTCCACTTACACACCGAGCATTTCTACACACCCTCCACTTATACACCGAGTGTGTCTACACACCCTCCACTTACACACCAAGCGTGTCTACACACCCTCCACTTACACACCGAGCATTTCTACACACCCTCCACTTACACACCGAGTGTGTCTACACACCCTCCACATACACGACGAGTGTGTCTACACACCCTCCACTTACACACTGAGTGTGTCTACACACCCTCCATTTACACACTGAGCGTGTCTACACACCCTCTACTTATATGGCTGGATACAAGAATGCAGCACTTTCAATCTGAGACTTATCTATACAGCTGGAGGAAAGCCTGGAGTCAAAAGCCGTGCTCACATTGGTCAGGATTGTGTGTGTGTTTGTATGTATGTGAGTGAGTGTGTGTGTGTGTGTGTGTGTGATTGTGTTTATGTTTGAGAATGTGTGCACACATGAGTATGTATTAGTGTTTGTGTTTATAAATATGTCAGCATGTTTATAAGTTTGTGTGCATGAGTATGTGCGTACATGTTTCTTTGTGTGTGCATGCGCATATATATATATTTATATAGGTGTATGAATGCCTGTGTGCGTGCAGAAGTATGTGTTTGTGTGTATTTATATATGTGTGCATAAGTGTGAGAGTATAAGTGTGATTGCGTATTCTGGCTTTAGAGAGAGGGTGAGCTGCTGCATACGTCATTTATGATTCCTTTAGAGTGGAGACTCAGTCGCTCCGGCGCTGGGTCTACATCAGATATTCTTTTATACGCTCCTCAAAAGGCGGAGGACTGGGAGATGGAAAGAGCAAAAGATAGAGTGGGGGGTGTTGTGTAAGCCCCCATGGTGTTTTCCCTGGCTCAGACAGGCCTGTGTGCGACAGAGCCTTTGTGCCATCTTTTGTATCTTTTCATTCACTCTTTTTTTCCAACTGGAGCTGTTTGACTGCTTGGAGACTGTTGCATTGTGGGACGCGGGCCGTGCTGGTTAGGGCACCGTGCCCAAAATGCCAAATGAGCTTCCCTCCGCTGCAGCCGCTACAGATGCAGCTTCACCATCAGACTCATGACGGACTCGGTGAGCGCCGGACCTCAGGGCAGAGCGGAGACTGTGTCAGCTTTGGCTTCCCTGGGGGGTCGGGCCAAACACTGACTTCACTGAGTAACCTAACTGGGTGGGGGTTTGGGGGCGGAGGGTCCTCATAGCGCGATGTCAGTTTTGATGTTAAGTCATTCCTGGCTACATACAAAATGAATGTATTTTTTGAATGGAAAAACATCAATACATGTTTTTAATCATGTATTTCCCTGCGGCTATTTCTCCCCTTGAAATGAACAGGCTGTTCGAGTGGATGTGGTGTATTCAGATTAATGAAACACAGCCCTGATTGGCTGGCTGGCAGTGCTGATAATTTGCCAACCTGCTCTGTTTGTCGAAACATAAAAAAACATTAAAAGGGAAGGATCCTGTGTGAAAAAGCTAAGACTGGCTATAGAAGCTGATAACGTCAAGTCATGATTGAGTCAAATGGAAATTAATCTTAATTGTGATGTCACAATTAAGATTCTATTCAGAATGTACAATTAAGTTTCCCATTCCTCTAATATGCCAGCACCTCCAGTATCCCAGCATTCCTCTACTGTTCCAATATCCCTCCATGTTCACGTCTGATATACTGTACATGCTTACAAAAAAGATGCTTTAACTTCAAGCTTGCTTCACTCCACCAGATATATTAAGCCACCAACACATCCGCAAAATGACTAATATTTGTAGAGGTGAAGAAAATACATCATGTTAAACTTAAACTTTGCCGTTGATTAAAGCACCTAAAAACTGTCTTTCATTAATGGTGGTGACTGTGCTGTGGAAATCAATTCAGCTTGTTAGGCCTAATTTGGTGACAGGGTGTCATATATAATGTTTTGATTGCCACCTGTTTTAAAGGGCTCTGTCTGACAGGCGCCGAGCTGATGGCACTCTGGGGAAAGCTGCGGCTCACTCAGCAGAAGCCAGCCTGTGACGACGACGATGCGCGAGAAAATGATGGAAACTACGCCTTTGGGAAATGTAATATGAGAACATCTCACGCCTAAGAAATATATTTCATATGAGTGGGGGAAAAACAAAATAGAAGCATCCTGTTTTTTCTGATTTTAGATTTGTAGTTAATATAAATGACATCAAAGGACAGAAGCACCTGTGCATGTTTAAAAGGAGTGATTTTTTAGTGTCACTGAATTCCCCTATTAAAAGCAACCCAGTCTGAGGTCTTTTTGTATGAATAACACATGACTAAACAGGTGTATATGCACCTGACAGGCTGATTATGGCCTGTAAACTCAGGATGTATGTTTTACTTTAGATCTGTACATCTGTATCTCTTTGCCTTTGAGATGGAAAAGGTCATGTGTAACTATATCGCCTGTACTGAAACCCAGTAATTTTAGATTTCTAAAATTCTGTAAAGTTTCATGATCTACCCGAAAAATCGGCATCAGCATCATGTGTAATTAATTTCACGTTTTGAGGAGGATTTTGAAAAAGTACAGCCAGCAGAATCTGGCTTCTAATCACTGAGCTCAGGAGGTACATCCCGATTCCAAATGGCCCACAATGCCGAGGGGAAGTTCATCAGAAGGAGTGGTTTTTAAATGGCCACCCTCTGATCAGACTCTGACTTTGCTGCATTATTTATTCCTCCACACCCCTAGGGGGCACTGTGGGATTTCAAGGCTTCATCCTGTGGAAATGACTATGTATGTCCTGACAGCTCAGCCTCTTTGAAACGATGCCCCAGAACCACAAGGCTTGGGACTACCTCCTCCTTCCCCCCCAGCACCCACTCCAGCACCCCCGCCACGCGCACACACACACACACACACACACACACACACACACACTTCCCATTCCTGACAAACATATTCAGTACCGAATCAAATTCAACCCCTAATTACAGTGACCCAGTAGTTTAGTGTGTTATTACTGTATTATTACAATAGTTAGTCTGTTGTCTCATGCCTACAACACTTGTAATACATGCTTATAAATCCTGGTTAAATCAGTGCAGTTCAGAGTAATGAATCCCCCCTTTCAAAACGCAAACGGTATTTTCAAACCAAAAGGTTTTTCTTTTGTTTCATAAGCATTTGAACTATTTTCTCATTTGGTTCTTTTCTTACTGCTGGATTCAGAATTTAAGAGAACTGATTCAGCTACACACTATCAATCCTTGCATGATCCATTAAGAGGTTAATAAATGATGTTTAGGAGCATCCCTTTCCTCTGGGCTTGGATTTATGGAAAAACTCACAGATCTGGTGAGCAACACAATTTGCTCCTATGTCAGTGTTCAATTAACAATTAAAAAGACATGTTTCTGTGGTCATGGCTTTCATCAGGCCATGTAAAACATAGGACTAAGACTGCACCAAGAACACACAGCTGAGACATCCTAGGCCAACGGCTACTGCATTACCCCATAGACCTGCATCTGCTTAGCTTAGGCAGTGTGACGGTAGAAGGGTACAGGGTGGTGTGGCTGCTTAGCTTCAGCAGTGTGACAGTAGAAGGGTACAGGGTGGTGTGGCTGCTTAGCTTCAGCAGTGTGACAGTAGAAGGGTACAGGGTGGTGTGGCTGCTTAGCTTCAGCAGTGTGACAGTAGAAGGGTACAGGGTGGTGTGGCTGCTTAGCTTCAGTAGTGTGGCAGTAGAAGGGTACAGGGTGGTGTGGCTGCTTAGCTTCAGCAGTGTGGCAGTAGAAGGATACAGGGTGGTGTGGCTGCTTAGCTTCAGCAGTGTGACAGTAGAAGGGTACAGGGTGGTGTGGCTGCTTAGCTTCAGCAGTGTGACAGTAGAAGGGTACAGGGTGGTGTGGCTGCTTAGCTTCAGCAGTGTGACAGTAGAAGGGTACAGGGTGGTGTGGCTGCTTAGCTTCAGTAGTGTGGCAGTAGAAGGGTACAGGGTGGTGTGGCTGCTTAGCTTCAGCAGTGTGGCAGTAGAAGGATACAGGGTGGTGTGGCTGCTTAGCTTCTGCAGTGTGGCAGTAGGAGGGTACAGGGTGGTGTGGCTGCTTCAGCTTCTGCAGTGTGGCTGCTTAGTAGGAGGGGAGGGTACAGGGTGGTGTGGCTGCTTAGCTTCAGCAGTGTGACAGTAGAAGGGTACAGGGTGGTGTGGCTGCTTAGCTTCAGCAGTGTGACAGTAGAAGGGTACAGGGTGGTGTAGCTGCTTATCTTCAGCAGTGTGGCAGTAGAAGGATACAGGGTGGTGTGGCTGCTTAGCTAAAAATCAATGCATGTTTTTGTGGAGCTCTCCGGTTTAGGGGCTGCTGCAAAAACATTATTTTGTGGAATTAATCTGTAGCTTTTTCACTGTAATCGCTCCAATCCCAGCGGAAGAACATGGGAATCGTGCAACGCTATCAGAATGAGATGGCTGTTAATCATTTTAGGGCTGGGAGCGCGGGGTCTGGAGTCGTACTCTCAGGAAGAGAGGGAGCAGAGCGGGAGCAGAGAGGGGGCGGAGGGCCTCTCTTCCCGGAGCGTCTGCTCCCACTGACTCCCTCTGCATGGGCGTTTGGAGCTGGGAGCTGGAGGCTGACTGGTTATGAAAAATGAATGAGTTTGGCAAATCGCTCGGGGGGACAGCTATCAAAGCGGCTTTCTAGGGGCTGTGAAACCGCTTCCGCTTTGTAGAACAAAGAACATCAGTCTGAGATGCGGATTTAGAGGAACCGTGCCGACGCTGCCGGGGAGAACGGCGAGCGGAGATGGGGAAATTTAAGGGTCTTTGTGGTTGAGGAGATGGGCGTTGCCGACGCTCGAGGCAGGGTGGAGTTGCATCATGGTTTTAATTGGTGCGCCCGTTCCCACAGTCTACCCCGGCTAGGCCGGTGCTGGAGGGTGGGGCGGAGATTTCACACTGCGAGGTCAGAGAGGAGAGGGGAGACGGAAAATCCAGAGGAGTCGCCCCATATCCATGTCCTTACAAACCCCCTCCCACACTCTGCTTTCGCCTGAGACGCTCATCCTGAAGGAGGTTTCTTTGTCTCACTCCGATTTCTTGGCCACAATATCACCCGCCTAAAAGGAAAAAAAAAAGTTCTGAAATACACCTGGGGTAGTTTCCATGACAACGTGGAAACCCATGGAAAGTGCGTAGGAATCCCTGACAGTAATCAGGTCAGACGAATTTTCGGTGGCAGCGGATGTAGACCTCGGGCGTTTTCAGACCGCTTATGTTTAGAAAGTTTGTTCCGGAAACCAAGTTTGTTTACCTCCTCTTAAATAATTCAGTACCGGCTGGAGATAGACTGGTTGTGAAACTAAACGACAGCTGTCAAAGCAGGGCAGCTCAGTTTAGGAACAGCTCTCCAAACGGGATCAGTCGGAAAACAGCCATAGAAAAAGGTTTAAATAATGTGGGACACTGGTGAACCCAAACTCCCTGACTGGGAACAGGACTAGGGAACCAGCGGGTGGTTTGGGTGGGGGTGGGGGTGGGGGCGGGGGATGTATCCTTTTTCGTTTTTGGGACTATGGACAAAACTCCTGTCCATCCCCTGCTACACATGATTTTCCCATCATCCTCTTGGACAAAACTAACTCTACATTGAGGCAAATGAAAGGCTAAGGTTTATGTACTTATTTCAGGCCCCAAAATGAACACATATAAACAGTATACAACATACAATAATATATAAAACAAATATTATCATAGCAATGTACAAAATGTAAAACCGTAGTGGGACATAACTGCTAAAAAGCAGCGTAAACACTTGCCTGGCTGCTAGCTTGCTGTACAATTTTCCGATCTCAGGCCGTGTGTATGCGAATACCCGCTTACATTCTCCCTGACAATATACCTTTCCCTTCCCCTTCATGCACTGATTCAGTACACATGTTAAAAGTAAGCAGTCTGTGCTCTTCTGGCATGGGCGGTCTTTGTGTGTGACACTTTTTTAAAAGGCGGCTTGAGGTCATGCTGAGATTTCATGATTGAATTCCTGCTCAGACGCAGCATTACAATGACCTGCCGATGACCTTCAATATATTTTATTCTCTGCACTCGAGGTTACTGGCTCCACATTTCTCTTTTTTTAATTAGAGAAGTTTCTGTCTCTCTCTCTCTCTCTCTCAGTGCAGAAGCTTATCCGGCTCCTTTTTTATCGTGGCCGTGAGACGCGTGGCGTGTCAATGAATGAGTTATCTCTCTCTTGGGAGTCTGAAACCCATTTTACACAAAAAATCGCAGGTTTTATCACTGAATATATAGCATGGGTTTATTTATATAAAGCCACAGAAACAGGTTATTGCCGTGTGGTTGCGGTTTATGTATGTGGTTTGTAAGTGTGGTTGCGGTTTATATATGTGGTTTGTAAGTGATTATTTAAGGAAAAAACACCCTGTAGAAGTAAATTTAACAAACCATAGTGGTTTGTTCCACTTTTAGATACAATTAAACAAAATGGCTCTTGAATCAGTAAATGTTTTTTCTTCAGCAGTAATTATAATGGTCTTTTGAAATATGATGTTCAAGTGGCTTGAGTATTAATTTGGAACTGTGATGAGGGCACTTTTGCTGGATCTAATTCAGCTGTGAGATTATTGAGAAATAATGAACACCCTCTCGACCTGTCAGAATTAAGTATTTAATCAAGTCATGGTATGAATGTAAATAAAACATATAGGAAATACCTCATTTATGTCTCTGTTTCTTCATCTCAGTTCAGTTCAATTTAAATTCATTTTGCTATGCTCTTGCCATGAAATAGCAATTTTTTTCAAAACATAGTTCACCAGGAGTTTAGGAAATCATCTGATCTTTAGGAAAGATCTGTCTTCCGCTCTCCTACTGTCTCTCTTTTTCTTGCTGTCTCTCAGTTCTTTCTCTTCCTCTCTCCTTCTCTCTCTTTCTTGCTGTCTCTCAGTCCTCTCTCCTCCTCTCCCCTTCTCTCTCTCTCTTTGTTCGTTCTCTATATGGTTTCTTGCAGATTCAAAGGCAGCTCCACATTGGAAAATCTTACGCTGGAGTTGACGCGTATAAGGAATAAAATGCTCGGGTGAGGCATATGAAAAAAAAAACCACAATAGATCGGAGTGCTGTGGCCCTGAGCTGGAGCTGCAGGCTTCTTCCATTCTATTTTCATGTGTAATGCATTTTCATCACATATCATCACATGAAAATTCAATGGAACAGAATGATTGTCCATCCATGTTTTATGTTATTAGCTTGTTCATAATTTGTCTCTATTTTCCGTGGTAAACAGAATGTTGAAAGGACTTGCACATTCATCTGGAAATGTCATTAAAATGTTTTCCTATAGCATCACTTCAAACGGGCACTGCGTTCCATTTCTTTGCCCAGAATACAGGAAAATAATAAAATTTGAAAACCCAGAAAGTTGACCTTGTTTCAAACATGTGTAATTTATCTTCTGGCCTTTTCTACCAGTGCACTGGCCGCCATGTTGTCGCTGTGTTTCATGTCTCTAGTGCACTGGTCGCCATGTTGTCGCTGTATTTCATGTCTCTAGCGCACTGGCCGCCATGTTGTCGCTGTTTTTCATGTCTCTAGTGCACTGGTCGCCATGTTGTCGCTGTATTTCATGTCTCTAGCGCACTGGCCGCCATGTTGTCGCTGTTTTTCATGTCTCTAGCGCACTGGCCGCCATGTTGTCACTGTGTTTCATGCCTCAAGTGCACTGGCCACCATGTTGTCGCTGTGTTTCATGTCTCTAGCGCACTGGCCGCCATGTTGTCGCTGTGTTTCATGCCTCTAGCACACTGGTGCTACCTGCATTAATTACCTACAGCTCCCTTTCCTGCTCTCTCCATTTCAGCTGCAGCTCGCCTCCTTCTGACCTGTGCTCTCCATTTAAAGTGACGAAGGGCATGCAGTAAATCCATGTAAAATGAGTCGTAACTGTGCGTTTACGCTGTCTGTGTGGAATGGAGAATCACAGAGCTTGTGGAGTCCCTGGGTGTGTGTGGGGGGGGGCGGTGTGGCCCCTCGTATTCTCTTTCATGCGCCCCCCTGTGGTTCTATGCTATTAGCCTGAGGCTAATCCTGCAGGTTCCCTTTGTGCCTTGGTGAGTCACACCGCTTAGCTCACAGACACTCTTTGACTTTGACCTGCACTTACTTTCAATTCATTTGCCATTTATTGGCACAACTTCATATACCAACATTGGCAAAAACAAACTGTATGAATATTTCACTAATGGGTAATGACTAGGGCCTTCAGAAACGCGTTACAGGTGGGGCTGCAAAGGGCCTTCAATCATTTAATGGTTTTGAACCGATAGTGGAGCGCTCAGCCGTGGGGTTCTAGCTCTTCAGAAAGTCACTCCTGGTTCAATCGCCGACCAAAGTGTGTTTGCAAATCATCAGCTCCCAAACCTCGGGGAGTTGAGGGAAAAGGCCGAGACCACCGTGTTGAGAATAAGTGGAGGATAAAATCAGAAGCAACAGCGATCCCCTGGTGTGCTGTATTTGAGCAATTATCTCTCTCTCTCTCTCAAAAAAACGGCTGTTTGAGTCCTGTAGCTGAATGTGAAAATGAAACACGTGTCTGATGGAAATGACCTCATTGACTGAATTATCTGTTTGTTTGCTCATTTGTTTATTTGTTTGAATTCATTCGATCTTTTCAGTGTTGCACATATTGACTAGGATGAATAATGTGCAGACAGGTGGACGCTCTGCACCCAGTCTAGATGATTCAGAGATGATACGATCTGTACAGGATCGATCTGCACAACTGAACAACCTACGGAGCGGAAAATCTCCAGACACAGGAGCTGAGAAAACCGCCAAGCTGAAACAGAAGGGGGGAGAACCTAAACGTAGGAGATGCTTATTGTCTAGCGGGTTACCGTTTGCACCTTAATGAACGTGATCTGTCTGTGTGCGAAGGTAAAGGTAAAGTGAGGTTTTCTCACTGCTACACTCCAGGTAGTGATGCTGCTGTCTCTGCTTCAGGTACAGGTAGAAGCAGATAAGTGCTGAGGAGCCCTTATTAGGGCAACATAAAAACAGCAGCAGATTAAACATTGCTGTGGGCGGGGCACTGACGGCCGGCATGCGACGGACGTGGCGTTTCAGAGACTCCACATTTGTTTTCCACGGCTAAGAATACCCGTCAACGCGCTTTGACAGCTCGCTGAAAAATTCATCGCCTTGCATCCTCATTGCGAACGTGATCTGGCAAGAGCTACGCTCCTCTACTGGAAAATCCAACAAATCAAAAACGCTTTTTATTTATTCATTTTATTTTACTTTAGTTTTACATTTTTTTTTCTCCGCAGTCTGTGAACAGGAGTCGTGTGCGGTAATGAGTAGGCCCGCGTTTCGTCTCAACTCAATCTTGGCTGCATCGTAGCGAGCCTGGGGGGGGGAGGGAAAATCTCCATTTAATTATGAAAAGTGCCTGCAAATTTAATTGCCCTCTCAGTCTTTCCTCCTGCAGATCTACGTTTAATCGTAGCTCATTGTGCAGGAGCCGAGAGCAGTGTAAAGGGGCTGTCCTCTCCACCCTGGCTTTATCAAACGGCATCGATAACGCGGGGTGCCAATCACTCCGCACGGCCGGCGTGACCCAGTTCCTGTGAATATGGAGGAAAGCGGCGAATTCATGCTGCAACAGGCTGCGAGCGACAGTGAAACCCGCACTGACAGTGAATTAGGGGAAAAATGGCTTTCTGTCGCACTCAACCGTACAGGAACCATCTAGAAAATGATCTGAAATACGTAACATGTCAATTCCAACTGCTGATTCTAAAAGCATAATTAATGACGCAGTGGCTGAGTGTGTGTTACTGTGCTCGAGTCCTGACTAATTACTGTTTACAGAAACGGCCTTATCCTACTTGCTTTTTTTAAATTTTATTTCATTGTTGGCTGTTGTGTTTTCTGAAATTTTGTGTCCTATGTCAAGTTTCCTCTTGGGAGAGAGATTTTGATCTCAGTGGGGGTTGCCGGGTAATATAAAGGATAAATCAAATAATTCATAAAATCTTTTACTTACAGATACATATCTGTTTATCATCACATTCATCAGAGGATTTATCAGCTTCATCTTTTTCACATATTTATCATTTATCTCACATATTTCATAATCAGGCGTAACGCAGCATATATCTGAATCCGTATCCAGCGCAGGGTTTTGCCCTGTGTTCTGTGTGCTGTCTCTGCGTCCCTATTAGTTGTGTTTATAATACTGATGATGCCCGTATCAGACAGAGATTCTCTTTGCTTTTTGATCCTCAGACTCTTCACACAGTGGAGGCGTTATATAACACATACAGGAGCGATATAAGAAAGGGTGCGATACTGAGGCGATATAAAGACGCTGTCTGTGTGCAGGCTGGTACTGGGTGACTTTACAAACCAGTGCTGTGGTTTTGATATCATCATAGATCCTCATTATTAATATCACTGGTAATATTCACATGTGCCATAGTTATTAACATTTATAGCAGTGTTTAACATGCGATGATGCATGTCAAGAGGTGTAATGAAGTGCTTATAAAATGGTAATAAATGTCTAATTGGTTTTTTTGAGAATTTATTATGATTGTTATTATTATTATTATTACTAACTGGTGTTGGGCATACAGTAAAGTGGTGTTTTGGGAAATATAAATATTGGGGCAATATTAGAAACTGGTTTTGTGATGATATGGTGATGCTGTTGGGGGAATGGGGGGTTGTTTTTGGGGCAATGTTAGGGATTGGCTTCAGGGCGATGTGTAAATTAGGAGGGCTGTATGGGGAGCTCAGCGGCTGAGTGATTGAGTGGTGTAAGGGTGTGATATGAGAGCGATGGAGGGACGCGTGGAGCTCAGGGCTCAGCGGGGCGACTCGGTCGGCACAGGAAATGGGAAGTGCAGCCCGCTGAGTCTCACGCTGGTCCGTCTGAGGAATGGGGCTGACACACTCTGCTCCTGTATCTCTCTGAACCTCGTCATCATCCCTACCCCCCCCCGCCCCAAAAAACCCCCCCTGCCACCCCACTGGCTAGTTCTGTCAACCACAGAAATGAAAGAAATAAAATCAATCCCGACTCAAACCTGATGCACATTTTCCAGACACTCTGTTGAAGATTGAACATCTGTAATTGGCAATGCTGGAAGAGTAACATGCTTTACTTCCAGATGGAATTCATTTAAAATTCCAAACTCATTTTTTAACCTTAACTTTTTCATATTCTGATGATTTCTTAAGCACTGTTCAGATTAAACAATAAAATAACAAAGATGTTTATTCACTCTGTTGTGTGCAGGAAAAAAGGGAAATGGCTGGTAGAATGTTGAGGAACAAACAGAAACAAGCTGTACCTGAGGCTCTGTTGGGCTTGTTGACATAGTTACCGACGCTCCTCTGTGATGTCACAGTGCGGTGATGTAAGTGTTCATTATCAGGCCTGCTGTGAGGTCATCGTTCCCCTGGCCCAGCAGAGCGGGGACTGTGTTTCTCACACAGTTTGACACCTGGCGCTCTCACAGAAGGCAGGGACACGCAGGCCAGGGCAGGGAATGGGAAGTGTGGATCACTGAGTCTCAGACTGTGCTCTCAGAGCATGAAATGGCCATCTCTGTCTCTCACACACACACACATCTCACACACACACACACACTCTCTCTCTCTCTCACACACACACACACACTCACACACACACACACACACACACTCACACACTGTCTCTCTCTCACACACACACACACACACACACACACTCTCTCTCATTCTCTCTCTCTCTCACACACACACACACACACACACACACACACACACACACACACACACACACACACACACACACACGAGACAGAGCAGGCACTCTTTCACATGTGTAATTAGGAGCACAGCTGTAAGCTCTTACACCCTAATGTATTGTATATATATAAATATGTGTGTGTGTGTGTGTGTGTGTGAGTGTGTGTGTGTGTGTGTGAGTGTGAGTGTGTATGAGAGTGTGTGTGTGTGTGTGTGAGAGCGTGAGCGTGTGTGTGTGTGTGTGTGTGTGTGTGTGTGTGTGTGAATTAATTTAAAGTGTTACTAAAGTTTGTAAAGAAGCAACAGCAGAAGTGTAAGTTTGAATTCCCACTGTTTAGCCGTTTTCAGAGAGAGCGCATTCCCTGGCTAATGTAAACCACAGTTAGGCTAATAGCCTGAGGTTTCTGTATTGCTGCATGTTAGAAATGCAATCTGCAGCTCTGTATTTTAATTGCTTTTAAATGAATATTTATTCCTTTATTTAAAAATGACTGCACCAATTAACATTTTTTTTTTTACATTTTAGTCATTTAGCAGACACTTTAATTTCAAAGCAAGTTGCAGAAAGTGCAGAAGTTAAGCCGTGCTTTGGGAGTGTAGAATAATTCACAAACTCGCCCCCTGAAAGTGTGCACCAGGGGGCTTTTTGTGTGTTTCAGTGGTTTGTGTGAAGGCAGAGGGGCTTCTTTACGTTCATTTTTGGAGATCTGTCACTCTACAGTGAGGGCTTTGGTTTATCTCATAGGGCAGAAGTGTTTGGGGTACACAGACTGGCACACACACACACACACACACACACACACACACACACACACACACACACACACACACACACACACACAGCACATGGCAGCGTGTACAGACACGCTGGCATTTCTGGCGGAAGCGACCCGGCGCGGGGGCCGCAGGAAGTGAGGCCCACACACTTCCTCTCTTCCTGCCGGTAAACAAACAACACGTCCTGCGCCAAGTTCCCGCCAGATTCCGCCCGGGTCTGAGCTGCATCTCGCTGGCCCGTGTGGGTGTGCGCTATGTTTGTGCGTCTAAAGTGTGTGTTTACCCTGTGTGGGTGTGCGCTATGTTTGTGCGTCTAAAGTGTGTGTTTACCTCGTTTAGGTATGCGCTGTGTTTGTGCGTCTAAAGTGTGTGTTTACCTCGTTTGGGTATGCGCTGTGTTTGTGTGTCTAAAGTGTGTATTTACCCTGTGTGAGTGTGCGCTGTGTTTGTGCGTCCAAAGTGTGTGTTTACCCTGTGTATGTCTGCGCTGTGTTTGTGCATTTAAAGTGTGTTTTTACACCTTTCAGATTTTCTGACTTTTCAGCTCAATAAAAAGTCTCTTAAGGAGAAAAAAAAGACTGAAACAAAACTGAAACAGTGTAACAGGTGAGGCCGGACTGAATCACATACGGGAGACCAAACTTGTTTTTGGAATGTCCTGGGGCAGACGGGCACGACAGAACGCTGTTCCCACAGTTACGCCTCTTGGAGCAGCCTGCGGGTGAGTGCGGCTTGGCTCCTTTCGCCGTCACGAAAACAGACCCTGGCCAGATTTCTGACATTAAGAGTCATCGTTGAGATTTGGGCTATGAGTCAGTAGCTTTTATTTATTTATTTATTTTCCCTGCCTGATTTTTTTCCCATTTCCCAACCCAAACTCACCCAAACTTTTTGATCTCCTGCTAGCAGTCCAACCTGCCGTGAACATGTGATCGTGTGTTTCACAGTAACACAGGCGCTCGCTTCTTCTCAGACTACAATCACTCCCCTCCTCCACCTCTATTATGCTGTCATTTTCTTGCTCAAAACTCATTTATAATTATCAATAATGGCATTATTACAGCAACAGCCTTCCGCTATGTATTTACTTCACCTGCTTCCCTCTCACCTGAATACTGTTGATGAGTGACAAGGATGTTCACAAACCCCTCTGCAGTGCATGCTGGGAAGTGTAGGCAAAGGGGGCTGTAGTGATCCCTCTGATTTTCCCTCTCTTAGAGTAGCAGAGCTGATCCAGGGTCAGTTTGGACGTAAAGCTCAGTATGGATAGGTACAGGATGTGGACAGGGGAAACTGACTGTGGATCAGCGCTCATACTGAATTGGTTCTGGGGTGTTCTGATATAAATCCTGAACCCCCCCCCGGTGCAGTGGTATGGGGGGCGGGGTGAAGGATAGCTCTGACGCCCGAGTGAAAGAGGAAATCCATGAATGGAAGAGATATCTCTGGGGAGAGACTGATGCATTTCCTCTGGACCCTCAATAGCTTAGCATTGCGGTTAGCTTTCAAGCAGTGTGACAAATAGCTGATCAAAAACTATTCATCCTACTTTACTGGATTAGCCTGCTGTTACCAGTGCTACGCGGTGCAGTGACGTTGGACATTTTACTCGATTGCGATTGTTCTTCTGAGCTAAAATCAAATGGTTTTGGCACAGCTGCGTTGTGTATGCGTGTTGATGCCCTGCTGTTTTAAATTTTATGATCAGGTTCACTTGTGTAGCTGCTCTGCTCTGTCTGTCTGGAGCAGCCCTAGAGACGTGGGACTCTGCTGTCCTCTAGTGGCTCTCTCTTGTACTACATGTGCATTTACACATTCACAAACGCACACAGAATAATAACTGAGTAAAATACTTTGTAGGAACTTTATAATTTAAACCTTAATAATAATTTAAACATTAATTGACTGTGGGATATTCAGCCAAGTCCGTGGAGCGTTGACAAGCATTATCACCCCTCAATTAATTAATTGAACTCCCTTTTTAAATTTATTTTTCATAGCAAAACTGCTTTTGTAGACTTCTAAAGCAACCACCCCGGCTTTCTGTCTGCAGTCCTGTTCGCTTATTGAAGTTGAGCATGTGCTCTGTGCTTTTTCACTTTGAGCCCCACACACAGCCAGACTGATGAAATCTCGGATCATCGTTGTGGATTCGTTGTCAGTGGCAGTCTCTGAAAAGCTTTGTACCCAAATCATGCCCTTATGACTGGAATCATCCAGTTTTGAATCCTAAAAATACTGAATCATTTTCATCTGCAGTTTGACTCAGTCTGTGCATTGGTCTGTGTGAGTGCATCTTTCCAGAACCAAGCTGACCGAACTTTGAAGCCCCAGCCAATGAGGAAACAGCTTTAAGCCAGACGTATTAACCTGCGAATGATTGTGCATCGTGATTGGAGAATGTTTTAGGAAGGTATGCCAGAGCCAAGCAAATGAAACACTTCTACCTGTGCTCAGTGAGGGTCAGTCTTGGGTATGTGTGACACCAGGTTTGAAATAAAAACCCTTGTTTGTAGACCGGTGGAAACTCAGCACTAGAGGTAGGGTTAGGATTGATTGTATGGGTCTGTTGTTTTCTCTTAAATATTATCAAACACAAAAGTAGGAGGAAATAAACTACATAAACAAATTGCACCTTAACAAGTAAACCATTTTGTTATTTGGAACATTTGCATTTCTATATTTACTATTTACTGTTTTATTTGTTCATCACTATATCACCAGCAGGGGGCACTAGAGTTAAACAGGACCGAGCACCAGCATGTCTGTACTGGGGTTTCTCTCTGTCATTTTTTAAATAGATCCAAACAGGGACGGATCTCAGTGTAAGAACATTATCACAGCGTGGAGGCAGAACACATCAGTGTCAATTTCCAGATTTCAATAACTCCACTTAAAGTTTAATAAGTCATATTTCTTGGATCCCGCACATCTTAAATGTGCTTTGTTATTCCGGATGGTCTTTGTTAGTCTGTGGTTCTTAGCTGTAGCTGGAGACTCTGGGATTAGTAACTGGCGGTGTGTGTCTGATCACAAATCTGTATCAGGCTGGGTAACAGTTTGGTCTCAGTAAGATTTCAGTTTATTCTGCTGTGACCTCTGGGACCAGGTGGTCTCAGGTGATTTTTTTGTGATCTCTGAGAACAGGTGACCCCAGATCACTTTACAAATAATTTTCAACATCTTACAATCAACCAGTTTATGCAAAGACAAGGTATTTATCTAATTCAGTTATGAGTGAAACCCGTTTGTGTGTTCTCTAAAGTTGAAAGTATAGCACTGGAAAAATAAGAAAAAAATTCACAGATTTCAAATCAACGTGAACACTCAGGCATGCACACACTCACACTCACACACACACACACACACACACACACACACACACACACACACACACACACACACACACACACACACACACACACACACACACACACACACACACATTTGCTGCAGACATTTATACTATCTGTCCCTCTCTCTCTCTCTCCCACTCTGTTTCTCTCTCTCTCTCTCTTCCTTTTCTCCGGCAGCTCCTCCTCTCCATCAGTAGCTAATGAGAGTGGGTGTTTTATTCTTCATCCTGCAATTAGGCTCTTTGAAGTGTCCTAATGGAAACGCGTAAGGAAATGGACCGTTCACGCCTACCTCTCTGCTTCCCCCCCCCCCTCCCCCTCCCCCTCTCTCTCTCTCACTGACCAAAGACCTCACACAGCTTAAGCATTTCATATCTGCACTGCAGTGGATTGTGGGTAATGGCCAGCCAGTCCACTCACTTCCTGTCCCCACCGGGACAAAGGGCAGGTTTTGCCCTGGCATGACCCATTAAGCTCATCCATCCACTGGCGGGTTCTGAATGAGCAGGTCTGTGCAGACTGTCAGCCTGGAACTAACCAGAGGGGGGCGCTGGTGTGAAACAGTCGTCCAGCCATTAGAATCCAGCCCCTCTCAACCTGCCACCTCATCTACAGCCAGCGCTGGATTGGTGGAGTGGTTTCCCTGCGCGCTCATGTGGACAGGATGTGAACATGGGCCTGAAATCATGTCTGAGTTTCGCAGGCTTTTGTCAAGGGGCCAAGAGGGCATTTAGGGCTAACATGCAGCTGAGGCTAACCGTAAATCGAGGCTAACTCAAACATGAAGCAAGCTCAGAGCTGAGGTTATCACACAGCTGAGACTGACACACAGTTTGTGTTAACTCAGAACGAAGGGCACCTCAGACAGGGAGGGCGTGTCCCCACCCTCCATTATGACACCCTACTGGTAGACAGCCAGAGGAAGTTCTGGTGTCTATGAACCAATCAGAACTTCATTAGTCCCATTATTAAAATCAAGTCTGTTGGAACTGGATTAAAACAGAAACCCGAAACACCCTACAGCGAGGAGCTGGGCTCCCTTCCTCTTCACTAACGTACGGCTAAGAGATTAAAGTGAAGGTCACTCCAGACATGTATTTTAATAAAAAAGACAGAGAGAGAAATGGCCTTTTCTTCACCAGCTGCATCTCTGAGCTCAAGGCCGCCCCTGCAGGCCTATTTAATGGTGTGTAACGTCAGTTTGAATGTTGCAGTTTGCACTCTGTGTGACGGATGTCCGTGCGGTTTCAGGGCCCGGAATGGCTGCCGAGTCCTTGGGAAGGGACATTAATGTCATGAGTAAGGAAACGGAGAACTGCAGGGCAGTCACTCAGCGTCTCTCAAATGTGTCACAAAACAGTCAGACCCACAGTCCTGCACGTGAACATTGAAAATACCCAATCCAAAAAGAATGATGTTTCACATAGGGACAAAGTGTACTTCCCCTCACATTTTGATATTGTGAAATTTAATATTGCAATATTTAATGATATTTATGATTAATATTTAGAAATTAATATTTAGAAATGTAATATTGTGAAACATGCTCAAAATTATGCTAAAATGTATAAGGAAAACATGCCATGATAATGGTTAACAAGTAGTTTATTTGTGTATTTATTTACAATAAAAAAAATAGGTTTCAAAAATATTTCACAGTAAATATGTTTTTTCATGAGGGGTTCTTTATTTTAGGGTTGTTTGGGTTTTCCAGGTTTTGATACAAAAGTGAAATTGTTCCGCTCTTTTCCTCCTCGCCTCCAGTCATCTGAGGAAATCGTTTGTAAGCGGACTGTAGGCGTCCGCCTGGTTTGGCTCGGCTCGGAGTCGGGCCGCGTTAGCGGGTTAGGCTCTATGCTGTCACGGCTTCGCTGGGGAGCGCATTCGCGTCACAAACGTACGAAGCAAGAGGATGAGTCACCGGGAATTGCAGAGCAGCGATACTCAGGGGTTTGCTCAGTGGGAAAGTGTAATCAGCAGTAAACAAATTCAGCACTCTGTGATTAAACTCACCAGCCGTGGATAACTTTACCTCTCAGAGGTCTGATTTCCTGTCAGACCCAGTTTATGTGGCTTTATAAATTATTATATAATTTATATATGAATATCAGTGTGAATATTTTAATCCCTGAAATGACGTCAGAGAGATTGTATCCAGGGTTGCAGAGGTAGGGCTTTGTGGGATTCTTGTTTTCATGCAAACTTCTGCTCCTAATCGTGCAACCCTTATTTCCATTTTATTACACGTTTACTTGATAGTTACTGACAGATTAAAATAAGCTGTAATAATGATGTAGTAACATATGTATTATACAACATCCCATATAGTTTCAAACAAGATCTTCTCCTGGTTTAAAAAAATGCAAAATTAAACATTACTTTTTATCTACTTACTATTTATTGCTATATTATGTGAGCTCTTGATTATCACCTATGGCATGTACCTCAGTGCAACTGTCAACTTCTGCAAGGACTACAGGCCAAATGAAACCGTGGTTAAAGTAGTAAGAGGCTGCTTATCCTGAAAGAACATGAAAAAGTGAAGGGGAAAACTGGTGCTGCCCTTGTTCATGGGAATATCTGAAAAGTGATGCCATTTCTCAGTAAAATTGGAAACGGATTAGCCACTTTCAATCTGTAACATCCGAAAGGACATAATGTCAGACATGAAGGAAATTGTTTTATAAGAAAGTCCGAAAATTCAATTTGCCAGCCATAATACTCATACTTTGATTGAAATGTCAGTTCTTGAAGTTGGGGCACTGTGCAGCATCGATACCGAACCGCAGCTTGCGATAGATCTGCTGGAAAATGTCAAAACGAGTCAAGCGCGCTGACAGTTTCCATAACAACACGGTTTGAGCTGGGCGAGCAGACCCCTTTTTATCTTTGATCCCCGGTCTCGATTTATGACATCTTGACTCTCAGAGACTGCAGCAGATGTTCTTAACCTCGATCTTCAGCCGTTAAAAACGCCTCCTGCAAGGGGGAGCAGCGGTGAAGAGTCATGTGACAGGGTGATGCGATGCAGGACAGGCTTGGGAGTCTCTGCATGCTGCCGTCACATGCTGATGATGTCATTCTCTCTGGCTCCACACACCCCAGCACTCTCCCCTCATTCATTCATGAGCACCAGTCATGGAGCCATGTTTACAGGCGACCGGGCCAGTCCAGATTGCTTTATATGCATGACCCAATGCATTCTGGGATGTAACTTTTCATAATTAATGGTTGAGACACACCTCCGTGGTTGCCAGACACTCCCATGATTCTGTTCACTAGCCGCACACACATCATTTAAACATTAAGAACCTGCTGTGGTCTCCTCTGTGGCTTTTGTTTTTCAGAGCGTTTCTCTCAGGAAGCCTGTCTTTCAGCGCTCTGAAGAAAAAAGAGCCTCTATTTGCATTTGAATTGAATTACTGGCACAGCTGTGTTTTTTCAGTGGGTAATGAATTTGTGTCGGGGAAAAATCATTTCTGTGGAGAGACGACCTCTCTGCCCAGGTAATGAAATAAATCAGTGTGCCAGGGCTCCTCCCAGCTCCTGCCCGTACCGTGCGTGTGTGTGTGTGTGTGTGTGTGTGTGTGTGTGTGTGTGTGTGTGTGAGTGTGTGTGTGTGTGTGTGTGTGTGTGAGTGTGTGTGTGTGTGTGTGAGTGTGTGTGTGTGTGTGTGTGTGTGAGTGTGAGAGAGTGTGTGTGTGTATGTGAGTGTGTGTGTGTGAGTGTGTCTGTGTGTGAGTGTGTGTGTGTGTGTGTGTGTGTGTGTGTGTGTGTGTGTGTGTGTGAGTGTGTCTGTGTGTGATGTGTGTGTGTGTGAGTGAGTGAGTGTGTGTGTGTGTGTGTGTGTGTGTGTGTGTGTGTGTGTGAGTGTGTGTGTGTGTCTGTGTGTGTGTGTGTGTGTAGTGTGTGTGTGTGTGTGAGTGAGTGAGTGTGTGAGTGAGTGAGTAAGTGAGTATGTGTGTGAATATGTGTGTGTGTGTGTGTGTGTGTGTGTGTGTGTGTGTGTGTGTTAGTGTGTGTGTTTATGTCCCTCTGTGTGTCCCTGTGTAATCCTGTAATAACTCTGTTATTTCAGCCCCTGTAAGTCTGCAGGGCTTAACATGAGAAACACCATAACTCTCCTCAGTTCCCCTCTTACCTTCTCCTCATAATCACACTTTTAATCTCACAGAATCCTCTTTGTGTGGAGTGAAGGAGCCTGTTCTGAGATTGCACGGTGCAGAATGTTTCTCTGGGTCTCAGCTGAATTAAAACACGCCTCGTCTGATCCATAACCTCACTGAGCTTCAACATCAGCTAACACCTGGCCTATTTTGTCCAATTAAGAGGAGACAATGTTTTGTTAGCGTGCGTGCGTGCGTGCGTGTGTGCGTGTGTGCGTGTGTGCGTGTGTGCGTGTGTGCGTGTGTGCGTGTGTGTGCGTGTGCATGTGTGTGCATGCGTGCAGGGGGGTTAGTTTCCATGGAGACACTGACTCTTAGCCATCAGGTGATGCACACACAGCTTACCTGCTTCCTCTTTTCAATGGTCATTTTCTGCATTTAATTATCTTTCTCTCTCTTTTCCACTCCCACTCTCCCTCCCTTGCCCCTTTTATGACTCCCTCAATTTCCCTCCCTCTCTCTTTCCCTCCCTCAATTTCAATTCAATTCAATTTCAATGTGCTTTATTGGCATGACATGGGCTGTGTGGCCAAAGCAAACGGTACATTTAACACAATAACAGAGAAAAATAATATGAGTGAATGCAATGAATGACTGTTAACTAACATTTATACATTAATTGTACTCCTGTACTGGTGGCAGGGTGCTTCATATAGAGCAGCCTGCAGGGAGGCTGTGTGTTCTTCACCCAGTAAAACAGGTAATTGTCTCTCCCTCCCACTCTTTCCCCATTCCCTTCTCCCATCCTCCCTCCCTCCCTCCCTCCCTCTCCTCCTCTCTCTTCCCCTCTCCCTCCCTCCCTCTCTCCCCTCTCTCTCTCCCTCCCTCCCTCTCCTCCTCTCCCTCCCTCTCTCCCTCTCCTCCTCTCCCCCTCTCTCTCCCTCTCTTCCTCTCTCCCTCCCTCCCTCCCTCTCTCCCCCTCTCCCTCCCTCTCTCCCCCTCTTCCCCTCTCCCTCTCTCCCCCTCTCCCTCCCTCTCTCCCCCTCTTCCCCTCCCCTCTCTCCCTCCCTCCCTCCCTCTCTCCCCTCTCCCCCTCCATCTCTCCCTCTCTCCCTCCCTCCTCCCTCTCCCCCTCTCCCCCTCCTCTCCCTCCCTCCCCTCCCTCCCCTCTCCCCCTCTCCCTCCCTCTCCCTCCCTCTCTCCTCCTCCCTCCCTCCTCTCTCCCCCTCTCCCTCCCTCCCTCCCTCCCTCCTCCCTCCCCCTCCCTCCTCCTCTCTCCCTCCCTCCCTCTCCTCCCTCTCCCTCCCTCCTCTCCCTCCCTCTCTCCCTCCCTCCCTCCCTCCCCTCCCTCTCCCCCCTCTCTCTCTCTCTCTCCCTCCTCCTCCCTCCCTCCTCCCTCCCTCCCTCCTCCCTCTCTCCCCTCTCCCTCCCTCTCTCCCTCCCTCCCTCATGGCCCTGCACATATTCTGTCTCTGCCTTTCCTTCCTGCACATAAATAAACCATAGCAGCCAGGGGCTACGCCCATGCTGACCCATTCACCCTCTCAGAGTCACATTTCACTTACAGCTGCCGTCATTGGCATGACAAGTACCTGCTTACGCTGCCAGATCATATTCACAAACAACAAGTGACAAATGCAGCGTGGGGGGAAAGACACGTACATTAAAAACCGCATGAGAAAACACGTTTTCTCCTGAATACTTGTGAGAGTTTATATTAGAAAAAATAAACGGCAATGATGTTTTCAGGTATCTTTAAGGGGGGTAGTGAAGTAAAGCTCTGTCATCCTGGGTGCTCAGCAGGGAGAAACAGCGACAGACGGGCTGAAGGGACGGGGGGTTGGATCTGCGTGGGGGAGTGGGGGTCTGTGGTTCTGTGGAGCTGTAAGCACTCTGCGAGGGGCCGGTGCCATTTGCATTGAGGCAGCAGGGAAACAGGGGTGCAGCAGGCCCCTCTGCCGATAATTCAGTCATTACTGCCCCTCTGCACGCGCCCAGAAGCTGGAAAACCAATCTTCACCTCCAGGGGGTTCAGGAGCTCATCCACTCCGCTGTGTTTGTGTTTTAACGACGTTCAGCCCTGAATTTCCTGGACAGCATTAAAAAACACACATGACTCTAACGCTTTACAGGAGCCTCTGTGTCCAGACCCCAGCATACCAGGAAGTGAACCTCCCACCAATTAAACCAGCACTGACCAATCGCGGAGGAGAATTGGGTGATATGCAAATCTATCTGAAATCAGAGTTCAATAACTGTGCAGGAATAAAAAAGGGCATGTTCAGCAAAAAACAGGCAAACAATTAACCAGCCTGATTGGATCAAATGCACAGAGTCACTCAGAGTTTATTCAGTCATTACAGACCACACTACAACAATTGTTTTTGAAAATGTTATTGGAGACAAGAAAACACAACCTTTGGAGTGTGTTCTCTTCCTTTAAAAATAGAATAGCATGTCCTTAAAGCGAATATAGTCTATTGTGATTCAGTTGCAAATGGCTTTAATAAAGACTGAGTGCTTTTGACTCAATCTACCCAATACCTCCCTCCATCCAGCTTGGCACACACGCACATGCACACACACGCACACACACGCACACAAACACACACACACCAGATATACATGCAGTCTGGCCTTATCAGCAAGGGTGAGAACAAGCACCACGAATTCAGACAAAATCACCTAAAGCCCCAGGTCTGACCCTGCCCAGAAACAGCCTTGAGCAGCAGATTAACAGGATAAACACGGCAAACATCTGCCCCAGGTCTGTCCGAGGTCTGCCCCAGGTCTGCCCCAGGGGGGGGTTACCGTGTCGTCTGTGGTAGGACACGAGGAGAGTGTCTCAGAAAACAAAACTGCTGATCACATTTTTGCAATTATGGATCATTTATTTTTAATTCATTTATTTAAATATGTGTACCTTCCAAGCAGGACAGAAAAACATAAATAACTGCCAAAAAACAGCACACTACGGCAAAATCACAGCCAAATCATGGCCGAAACACAGCTAAATCACAGCCAAATCATGGCCGAAACACAGCTAAATCACAGCCAAATCATGGCCGAAACACAGCTAAATCACAGCCAAATCATGGCCGAAACACAGCTAAATCACAGCCATGTCATTGTGTACTTGAAAAGGACAGAGAAAAATACCTACCTCAGTCAGCCAATTTTGCAGTGTATGTGTGTGTGTGTTTGAGTGTATTTATCTGTGTGTTACTGTGTGTGTGTGAGTGTATATATCTGTGTGTGAGTGAGTGTGTGTGTGTGTGTGAGTGTGTGTATGTGTTTGAGTGTATATATCTGTGTGTGAGTGTGTGAGTGTGTGTTTGAGTGTATATATCTGTGTGTGAGTGTGTGTGTGTGTGTGTGTGTGGGTGTGTGTTTGAGTGTATATATCTGTGTGCGAGTGTGTGTGTGTGTGTGTGTGTGTGTGTGTGTGTGTGTTTGTGAGAGAGAGTGTGTTGGGGTTATGTTTGTGGGTTTGTGAGAGAGAGTGTGTGTTGGGGTTATGTTTGTGAGAGAGAGTGTGTGTTGGGGTTATGTTTGTGTGTTTGTGAGAGAGAGTGTGTGTGTTGGGGTTATGTTTGTGTGTTTGTGAGAGAGAGTGTGTGTGTTGGGGTTATGTTTGTGAGAGAGAGTGTGTGTTGGGGTTATGTTTGTGTTTGTGTGAGAGAGAGAGAGTGTGTGTTGGGGTTATGTTTGTGTGAGAGAGAGTGTGTGTTGGGGTTATGTTTGTGAGAGAGAGTGTGTGTTGGGGTTATGTTTGTGAGAGAGAGTGTGTGTTGGGGTTATGTTTGTGAGAGAGAGTGTGTGTTGGGGTTATGTTTGTGGGTGAGAGAGTGTGTGTTGGGGTTATGTTTGTGGGTTGCTCTGATCTGTTCCGGGCCTGTTGATGTAGTCCTCCAGAGGAGTGTTACAGAGCTGTTTATAGCTGGCCCTGTCAGCGCTGTGGCCAGCAGGGAGGGAGCATGGAGCAAACCCTGTCCATTACAGCACCCCCTGGGCCCCCCTGCTGACCGGGCACCCCCGGGAGACGCATGGCTATGCGGAGTGATCATAAATCACATCTGCAACGGTGAAAACGCACCAGCAACGGTGAAGATGCATGGCGCTGCTGCGGCCTGCCACTGCCCGACGCTTGTGGGTGTGTCCTCTAGTACAGTTGTCACTCAGGAGTTGCCATTTTTTTATTCACTACCACAAATAACCAGAAACAAGTAAATAGCAACACTGTTGATATACATACATACATTCATTGGTAATATCACTGTTTTAGTTAGAGACAACAAGTACTTTAAAGCGTTTTTCTTGTGATCATGTCAACAGATGGAATGTTAATAAGCACCAGCTCTGTTTCATTCGGATTAATTCTCCCAGGCATCTTTCGTATGAGATACGATCTTATTTTGGCAGATATTATTCATTGGTTTTCTGATTAATGTTGTCGGCTGATTACAAGTTAGCTACATGATGTTGGGGGGGCAATAGCCTAGCTACCCCAGATAGGTCAAACATCCGTTGAAAACCTATTTTACATTAAGCAATATCAATGTGCCATATAATCTTACTGGAGATCTATTTACACATATTTATATTGCACACCAGAAACGCCGATGATTTCTGCCACATTTTAAAAGGTAATGTTTATTCTGTCACGATAGTTCTATAACAGCAGAGCAGGGTCGTAAATCTTGCAGCTACGATAAGTTCCTCCTCGTTTTATGTCATGCATTTGACTGTACCCGCGGAGTGGAAATGCAATGTTGTGACATCCGATTGGTTGCTGCTTTGTGACGTTTTCAAGTGGCCGGGTCAAAGTTCACTGATTTCAACTTCTTCTCGACACCCCGCCTGTTGGCCGCTCGATGCCTGCAATCCCATCATGCCCCGCGCAAGCGTCTCGCTCAAAATGAATGGAGGCAGCTTCGATGGCTGGCGTTGACACTGCCTGTGTGTCTTCACCGTAAGGGCATGTGTGTGTGCGTGCGTGCGTTCCTGAGTGTGTGTTTGTGTGTGTGCCCTTTCATTCCCTCAGCTAGGGTCCCGAGAAACACACTGCATGCAGCCTCACAGAGACTCACTGACTCAGTAACTCACTGAGTCACTCACATGCTGCATGAAGCCTCACAGAGACTCACTGTAACTCACTGAGTCACTCACATGCTGCATGAAGCCTCACAGAGACTCACTGACTCAGTAACTCACTGGGTCACTCACATGCTGCATGCAGCCTCACAGAGACTCACTGACTCAGTAACTCACTGGGTCACTCACATGCTGCATGCAGCCTCACAGAGATTCACTGACTCAGTAACTCACTGGGTCACTCACATGCTGCAAGCAGCCTCACAGAGATTCACTGACTCAGTAACTCACTGAGTCACTCACATGCTGCATGCAGCCTCACAGAGACGCTGAGCTCAATGACTCTGTAACTCACACACACACACACACACACACACACACACACACACACACACACACACACACACACACACACACACACACACACACACACACACACACACACTCCCTTCCTCGTATGCCTCACACAGTATTCACTCAGTCTCTCTCAGTAATTGCTTTAACATCTGCTCAGCAATGATCTTTGCTCAGACACAGGAAGCAGAAATAAAAGAAATATCTGAGTTTCTATGGCAATGGTGAGGAGCCCTGCTCACCTGCGTGGTTCTCATTATCTCAGGTCAAAAGAACCCTTTACTCACAGCAACCAATAATCCAATCAACACTGACACCCAAATATGAAAAAGTTTGAGGTTAAGGCTGATGCAACAGAATGAGTCTTGAGCAAAGTTTATATTATTTACTAATGACCTGAAAACTGTGAGTCAGTGACTGCATGAGTCTGACGCAGTCCTCAAAGCTGACAGGATATGACATCATCACAAGTGTTATGTGATGACATCACATCCTAAATGGTGTATCCTCCAGTTTCCCTGCTTCTGTTTTGGAAACAAATGACAAATCCCAATACCCAAACGTATGGCTTCTTTGGATTCATTTAGAGTGTCTAATTTGCCACTTTAACTGCCCTGAATGTACATGTAAATTTAGATGCATGTATATTTTGAAATGACTTTGAAATGAACCATTACCCTTTTTTAATAAAGCCAATCAGAGTACAGACTATCAGTGTGAATTAATCTTCTCTAAATTACGTGGAGATTCTCATCTTACCCAGAATAAGTGCACTGCTGGGCATTCATCCCAAAGCTCGGCTGATCAGCTGATCACAGGACGGCCACACAAACCCAGCACATGGGAATCACATGATGCAGCTGTGTATTTCAGACATACAGTATCACATGTTATTCTCACATACACCACACATTTCCACATGCTTATCACATATTTAAATATGTGTACCACAATGCTGTCATGTGATCCCTGGATGCTCCGTGTACTTCACAGGAACCCCACACAAGATACGTATATATCTAGAATTTTTCCATATTACATTTTATGATTTTTTCCGTATGGGTACAGTCATTTGGTCATCCTAAAATAATACTGCAAGCTGCCAACCTGCCCATCTGTGTTTGTGTCTGTGTTTTTCCCCCTGCTTATAGCGAGAAACAGGGTTAATCTAAGGGTAGAAACATGGCAAGATGGATTAAAAGAGACAGAGAAAGCAGAGCGAGGCCCTGCTGCTCCAAGGAGAGAACAGAACACAGATAATTACTCTCTCTCCATCAGATACGGGCTTTGATCCAATACCTGTGAGAAAATCAAATGAGTCTGTCCAGCAGGCCAAAAGGGACCTGAAGATTAAAAGTTTTCTTTTGGCCCATGCTCAGACGGACAGAGGAAGGGGGGAGCGAGTGGTTGAAATGATTATGTAGCATTATTTATTTGCGAATGTGAGATATTCTGTTTGTTGAGCGCAGAACCAAGCGTCGCAACACTGACCTTTAAGAAGCCGAGATTAGACGTTACCTGTCATACCTGTCTGTCATACCTGTCACCTCAGAACTCACACCACTCTGTTCCGGACAGCTGGTTTCTCCAGCGGAGGACACAGACTGCTGTCCTGCCTTTTTCTGTGAGCAGTGATCAGATTTACTGATAATGATGAGTTTCATTCCGTCCATGCGGACCCTGCCATGACATTCACACATCAGTACAAATTAGATTTCTCCTCCAGCAAAAGAAAAATAGACTGAAATAATGATGTGAAATTTGAAAATCTTTTGATCAAAATCCAGTACAACATTCATGCTGATTCACTGTGTCTCCTTTGATTCTTACTTTATACCTGCAGGATTTCTGTAATTAAAGTGACTGTCCTTTGACTGTAATGACATCGTCAAAGTTTATTCTGGTGGTAGTGTAGTATAATGGTTAGGGAGCTGGGCTTGTAGCTCAGAGGTTACAGTGTAGTGTAATGGTTAATGGGGAGCTGGGCTTGTAGCTCAGAGGTTACAGTGTAGTGTAATGGTTAGGGAGCTGGGCTTGTAGCTCAGAGGTTACAGTGTAGTGTAATGGTTAGGGAGCTGGGCTTGTGTAGCTCAGAGGTTACAGTGTAGTGTAATAATGGTTTACAGGGTAGCTGGGCTTGTAGCTCAGAGGTTACAGTGTAGTGTAATGGTTAGGGAGCTGGGCTTGTAATGCTCAGAGGTTACAGTGTAGTGTAATGTGTAATGGTTGTAATGGTTAGCTGGGCTTGTAGCTCAGAGGTTACAGTGTAGTGTAATGGTTAGGGAGCTGGGCTTGTAGCTCAGAGGTTACAGTGTAGTATAATGGTTAGGGAGCTGGGCTTGTAGCTCAGAGGTTACAGTGTAGTGAAATGGTTAGAGAGGTGGGCTGGTAGCTCAGAGGTTACAGTGTAGTATAATGGTTAGGGAGCTGGGCTTGTAGCTCAGAGGTTACAGTGTAGTGTAATGGTTAGGGTGGGCTGGGCTGTAGTATAATGCTTGGGAGCTGGGCTTGTAGCTCAGGGTTACAGTGTAGTGTAATGGTTAGGGAGCTGGGCTTGTAGCTCAGAGGTTACAGTGTAGTGTAATGGTTAGGAGCTGGGCTTGTAGCTCAGAGGTTACAGTGTAGTGTAATGGTTAGGGAGCTGGGCTTGTAGCTCAGAGGTTACAGTGTAGTGTAATGGTTAGGGAGCTGGGCTTGTAGCTCAGAGGTTACAGTGTAGTGTAATGGTTAGGGAGCTGGGCTTGTAGCTCAGAGGTTACAGTGTAGTGTAATGGTTAGGAGCTGGGCTTGTAGCTCAGAGGTTACAGTGTAGTATAATGGTTAGGGAGCTGGGCTTGTAGCTCAGAGGTTACAGTGTAGTGAAATGGTTAGAGAGGTGGGCTGGTAGCTCAGAGGTTACAGTGTAGTATAATGGTTAGGGAGCTGGGCTTGTAGCTCAGAGGTTACAGTGTAGTGTAATGGTTAGGGAGCTGGGCTTATAGCTCAGAGGTTACAGTGTAGTATAATGGTTAGGGAGCTGGGCTTGCAGGTTTGATTACTGGTCAGGGCACTGCCTTTGTGCTCTTGGACAAAGTGCTTCCCCGCATTTGTTCAGTGCTGACTGACTGAGTAGACAGTCACACTTTTAAACTTGCCATTAACGCTGAACAAATCACTTCAAAAAATTAGAAACATCAGAGCATTTCCCTTCCTCCTACACGCCATCACCCAGATGCTGCAGGGAAATGAGCCCTCTGGGGAAAAAGACAAACAGACTGACTGTCTTTTCCCCGTTTGTCTGTTTTATTATGCCCTTTGATTCTGCTCTCTGTCTTTCTTTCATTTTCACTCTCATTATTCATCTGTGTGTCAACCTTCTGTATGAATCTCTCCTTTAACCTCTCTCTCACCCCCGCTCCCTCCCTCTCTCTCCCTCCCCCCGTTTCTTTCTCTCTCGCGTTCCTTCCCCGTCTCTCCAGCTCTCTCTCACCACACAGCTGAATGAGTCAGCCAGCCCATAATACCTCACCATGGAGACGGTGGCTGAGCTCTACAGTTTGACAGTTGATTAGCTGGATTCCTGGCCTCCCTTTCGCACCTGCGCTGTCTCTTAATGATAGGTTGTGGGCTGATTTAATGGCCGTGACTGTCAGATGTGGGACTGTGCATTGGTATTGTCTCTCTGGCCTAAACCCATTGGGTGCACTTTGTTAATGTCTGGATAAAAACATCTGCTCAATACCTTAAGTATAAAATGTAGCAGCATCACCAGATAAGAGTCAGATTTATTTAATAAAGTTCACTGGCATCTACTCCAGCTGAACACTTTTGTCTTTGAAAGGAAAGTGTCTAAAATTAATTATGTTTAAGTGGAGATATGGTAAGGGTGCTTGTGTGGAGTGCTCTGGCTGTGCTGCAGTGGGGTGGTACTCTGAGGGGAGAAGGCTCTGGTACTCTGGCTGTGCCGTGGGGGGTGGGGGGTTTGTGCTCTGAGGGGAGAAGGCTCTGGTACTCTGGCTGTGCCGTGGGGGAGGGGGATCTCTGGTACAGGATGAAAAGCCAGGTCAAGCCAGACTTTTTAAAAGATGCTCTTATCCACTGCAGCATACACAGACAACATTTTACACACTGTCCATTTATACAGCTGAACCTCAGAGCCTTAATGCCCCTCTCCGGTCGGACTGATTTTACTCAAAGAAACATTTGTACACCACAAGCAGAGACACTGGTGATACAGGTGCTCTTGGAAGTAACTAAAATAGCAATGTGTGGGTGTGTGTGTGTGTGTGTGTGTGTGTGCAGGTATGTGTGTGTGTGTGACCGTGGTGCACTTCACTAAGATACTTCTCCTGAATCACTTCTCCAATAGTTAAGATTATTGCCTCCAGAAGCAGGAGCAGGTGGAGGTAATTGTCCTGTTCTGTCTTTTGCCGTGTCTGAGACTACACAGTGGTTCGTCAGTTTGGCCTCGTGCCCATTGGGAGGTGGTGGGGGCACACTTGGCAGGATTTGAGTATTTGTGGAGCGATTTGAGGGAAGTTTTACTTCAGGAACATCTTTCTTTCATCGTGTGCCCGTTGAAGCGTGACTCAAAATGCGAGTCTAGTGTGAAATCACTCTCATGGTTTCAGTTTCAGACCGGCAATCCCTTTGGTATATGGCCTGAAATATACCCCTCCCACCCCAAATAAAATGCTGTATTGTTGTGCCAATTTGGGGCGGCTGGCTGTGGTCAGAGCTTCACAGTGTTGAGGCGATAATTGGCTCAGTCTCGCTGGGAAAAATATGGGATAAGCCTGTTGAACTCGCTGGCCCCATCGATCTCCAGCAGCTTCTCCTTCCCCAGCTGGACCTTCAGCACCATGGACAGCAGCAACAGCTTCACTCAGAGACACACACGCTGAGGCTGAATCTGCAGACGCACACAGCTGAAGCTAATTGATAAGCCTTTGTCAGATATTTATTTTACAGATTTAAAACCTATAATGGGGGAGAGAGAGGTTTATTCTCCCCAGGCCTTACGTACTTTATGCAGTGTATCAGGCTTTGGCACAGTTTCTCTCTGTACTTTTGCCACAACCTTTTTTAGAAGTCTTGATTTTTCACCTGATGGTACCACAGATGCCTCCCTCATCAGGCTCATCAGCTCAATGGCCAATGACTGACGTGCCTTTTACTGATGAACCAATAGAATCCCACAATGGAAACAATAGACACCCTAAGCCAATCAAAACCACCCACAGAAATCTGCAGGCACCAATCATAGTTGGCCATAAGAGTTAAGTACTTTATCCAGAGGTATATTCAGGTGCAGAATTAGAAGATGTTTGCCAGGCATCGACCCCCCCAATGTGGAACGATCCTGTACTTAGTGGCTGCTCAGCCAGGCAGAGCAAACAGAGTGGAGGCGTGCCGACGCATTAGTCATCTTCATTAAGCCCTGCGTTTACCTTTCCTGTTAATTAACCTTGTTTATTTTCTCCTGCGCCAGCCATGTGATTAAAATCCTTAATTGGTCTGAATGTTTGCTCACTCCGTTCCCCTTCCGCAGAAGGTGCCGGAAGGTCCGCCGGAACACAAAGGCACATTAAGGCATATGCATTAAGCTTTCTTATTTCCTGGCATATGCTGTCTTTTGATTTTTCTTTAATGGCTTTCTTATTTCGGCTTTTTGATGATTTCGTCTTTTGGTTTTATTTTCTCTGTTCCTTTCTTATTTGATTTGATGATGCTGTCCGTATTTTGGTTTTATTTTTCTCTGTTCCTTATTTGATGATGCTGTCCGTATTTTGGTTTTATTTTTCTCTGTATTAGCTGATGGCTTTCTTATTTTGACTTGTCTTTTTTTTATCAGAGATGATGCTACTCAGTCACCTAGCAAATTAGACGGACAGCTCACATCTGTGTGTGTGTGTGTGTGTGTGTGTGTGTGTCTTGCTTGGTCCATGCAATAAAGGAGTAAGGAAAAAAATCTCTCCTTCCAACTCTCTCTGTTGTTTCTTACCTCTACAGCCAACCTGCTTGTGCCGAGGGCCAGGACAAGGACAAATGAAATAAATGTAAAAAAAGGAAAAACCCACAAAACTCACCCAACAAGGTGGAAGGGTCACCTGATGCACAAGAGGAAAAGGAAAAACATTTCTTGTGACCTGCCAAGAAATGCTAAAGTAAGTACAACCATTTCCAGTCACCTGCTTTTACTGCAGGGCTGGGTTGTAGAGCTCTATATTCATTGGACCTCCATTCGCATCCCATCATCCTTTGGGTATTTCACCCCAGGACCTGCTTTTTCATTACCCATAATGTGCAATTTTTCAGGCAGTAAACAGAAATGGGACCAGTGTTTTAGTCCATATTTAGCCCTGCAGGCTCAATATGAGCTGGAATAAAACCGGAGTGGTGTTAGCAAAAGCCATTAGCAGTCTTGCCTCTGTACCCCTCAGCCATGTACTCAGAATGTACTCTGGACTTCATTTATAAAGCAAAAAAGGATGGCAAAGGGAGGCATCTTCAAAAAACATACAAAATGCACACGAAAGGACCTTAAAACAAAATAAAATAAAAATAAAATTAAAAAAACCCCAATACAACAGAAACTATCACAAAACAGAAATGTTATGATTTAATTTATATAATTACAGAAGTGGTTGTTTAGTGTTGCTATCTCTTCTTTAAAGTGTAAAATAGTTTCTTAGCCCTGGGCTACTCATAAAACATCCCTGATCACAGGTGGAAAGAGTTCCACTTCTGCAAATCAAGCACTTTCCTCACAACGCTGTTTTAAATTTTGCGCTATCTGACACTTTTTACTGCTGACAGACAAAAAATTTCCACCGGCACCTGAGGAAATTTGAAGTGAGCGCAGCTTTTGTAAACATACTTCGGAACATGTAGGGCACCAACGGCCCAAAGTTATGATGTTCATCTGAACAGCAACGTCATATTTTCCGCTTTAGGGTGCAGCTGTGGGAAAATAACCTCTATGAAGCATTAGCCTGAGCTGTATCAAGAACCTGGCTGGCCTATGTAAAATTAGCCTGAGTTAGCTGTACCAAACACCTGTCTGACCTATGTAGCATTAGCCTGAATGAGCTGTCCTGAGCCTCTGAATGGCCTATGTAGCATTAGCATTACCAAATGTCTGTCTGGCCTGTGCATTAGCCTGGCTATGCTGCACCAAATACCTGTCTGGCCTATGTAAAATTAGCCTGAATTAGCTGTACCAAACACCTGTCTGACCTATGTAGCATTAGCCTAAGCATGCTGTACCAAATACCTGTCTGGCCTATGTAAAATTAGCTTGAATTAGCTGTACCAAACACCTGTCTGACCTATGTAGCATTAGCCTGAATGAGCTGTCCTGAGCCTCTGAATGGCCTATGTAGCATTAGCTTAAGCATGCGGTACCAAATGTCTGTCTGGCCTGTGTAGCATTAGCCTGGCTATGCTGCACCAAATACCTGTCTGGCCTATGTAAAATTAGCCTGAATTAGCTGTACCAAACACCTGTCTGACCTATGTAGCATTAGCCTAAGCATGCTGTACCAAACACCTGTCTGACCTATGTAGCATTAGCCTGAATTAGCTGTACCAAACACCTGTCTGACCTATGTAGCATTAGCTTAAGCATGCGGTACCAAATGTCTGTCTGGCCTGTGTAGCATTAGCCTGGCTATGCTGCAGCAAGAACCTGCCTAGCTTTGTTCACTGAAGACTTTCTTGCTCGTCCCTTTTTGTTCCCTTTAGCTCAATGAAATTTATTTTATCTTCAAATGGATCTGGATAGCAGGTACCCCAGAGGGGGCCGCAACTACCTGGAACACGAAAACAGCACCGATAAGTTTCGCATTTGAAGCTTTACTGGTTCAGATGAGCTGATCATCCCCTCATTATTTTGGAACTTTTTGCAAAATTATTCGTAAGCTGTTGAGGAAGATGACAGGAGGCTCTGCAGTACATCGTCTCTGGGAGGTTTTCATTCTTATTCAGACCTAAAGGTTAAAAAACAGCAGTGCGGATGAAAATGAATACAGTGACCGTATTCATGAGAAAGATCTCATCTTATCTCATCCACCTTGTTTAAATAAAACTTAAAGAAGTTCTGGTACCTCTAAGTACTTTTCAAACAAACAAATCTCAAGACAGAGTTTTACTGTGTGTGTTAATTGCTCCTTTATTCTTCTCCTTAACTCCCGCACAAACCCACAGCCTCTAAGGTCAGGTCCCACAAGGCAGCAGCAAAGCACATCTTTTTTTTTAAAAACTCTTTTTTCTGTCTTTCAAAGCTGAGGCCTTGAGAGGTTGTCAGCGTGGTGCGGAGGATAATTCCGCACGACACAAAGCGCCGGAAGGGGGGAGGGAAAGAGGAATTCAGGAAGCTGACGGAACGTGAGGAGGTATCAGAAATCAGAATGTCAGGCAGCGGAACACACCCCCTACGGCTCGCCCGCTCTGCAGGTACAGAGAGAGCTCACCTTTAAACAAACTGTCAATCAAATAATTAATTATTCCATAAACTAATCAGCAGCAACTTAAGGAATCAATCATAGCAGTATATTTTGATAGAGCTCACGCTTCAACCTCACGCTTCAACCGCTTCAAGACTGAGTCAGAAAATCAACCAGTCTAATTTTCCTTTGTCTTGCGCCATTTAAAAACAAGTTTTTTTCAACACACCTGTCTTATATATTTATTTCAAATCCTTTAATGTTCTAGATGAATGTAACATTTTTTACCCGTTCCAGAACCATCAAAATTTGAACATGTAAACAATCAAAATGAACAATTACATGAAAATAATTTTGTTCTGAATGCTGGTAAGAATTATGTTTCGTTCCAGTAATCAGCAGGAATTATGTCAGCGATGAAACAATGAAACTATTTCAAATAATTGTCTAGGACAGGATGCTGCACTAGGTTTTTAAGTGGATTGAATTCCGTTTTATTTATGTGGCTCTTTTCACAAACACATTGGCACAAAGCAGCTCTGAATAGGACTGAGCCACCCACCAAACAAGCCTGCGGCAAAAGCGAGGAGGTAGAACTCCCCAGATGAAAGAAAGAAACCCGGCTGAGTGGGGCAGCACAGAGAAATCCTGATGAGTTTTAACAGCAGAGTGTATTAGTGCAAACTGCCCCTTAGGAGGTCAGGCTGTTGAGCATTTCCCCCGGGAGCCGACCCGGCGGATAGGCTGATATGAGTCTGTGAAACGTGACTGAGCAAAGTCCTGTAAATGGAGACTCACAGAGCGGCAGAATCACTCATTTACACACTGATCAGAGACTCACTGTGTAAACTGCTCCTCGCTGTGTAAACTGCTCCTCTTCACAGCTGTGCTCTTCATTCATTTGGTTTTATTGATCCATTGAATTCTTATCTCCCCATTCACAGCAAGGAAAAAACATGGGGATTTTGAACAGTTTTTGAATCTACAGACACACACAGCTGGGGCTGAATCTACAGACACACACAGCTGGGGCTGAATCTACAGACACACACAGCTGGGGCTGAATCTACAGACACACACAGCTGAGAATGAATCTACAGACACACACAGCTGAGAATGAATCTACAGACACACACAGCTGAGGCTGAATCTACAGACACACACAGCTGGGGCTGAATCTACAGACACACACAGCTGAGCCTGAATCTACAGACACACACAGCTGAGACTGAATCTACAGACACACACAGCTGAGGCTGAATCTACAGACACGCACAGCTGAGACTGAATCTACACACACACAGCTGAGGCTGAATCTACACACAGCTGATGGCTGAATCTACAGACACACACAGCTGAGCCTGAATCTACAGACACACACAGCTGAGACTGAATCTACAGACACACACAGCTGAGACTGAATCTACAGACACACACAGCTGGGTCTGCTCGTACAGACACACACAGCTGAGACTGAACCTACTGACACACACAGCTGAGACTGAATCTACAGACACACACAGCTGAGACTGAATCTACAGACACACACAGCTGAGGCTGAATCTACAGACACACACAGCTGGGGCTGAATCTACAGACATGCACAGCTGAGGCTGAATCTACAGACACACACAGCTGAGGCTGAATCTACAGACACACACAGCTGAGGCTGAATCTACAGACATGCACAGCTGAGACTGAATCTACACACAGCTGATGGCTGAATCTACAGACACACACAGCTGATGGACTTTTATCCTCTGTTTACTGCATCACAGGCCCCACTGCCCTCACCCTGCTGTAAGGACAAAGATGAGCATTAGCGCTGAGAGCGTTGGGGCGGCCACGCAGTTAAAGGGCAAATAACCATAATCTGGCCAGGACTCAGTCAGCCTCCGTCCCCAGCGCCTGGATAAAAGCCTTTTGCCGCTAAGCGTGGGTGTGGGGCCCTGCTCTGTACTCAGCCTTTTATACTCATTTACTCTGGGTATTCCACTATGATGGGATAAAAGGCCCCTCTGTGGGAGTGCAAATGAAAACGCGGTCAAGATCAGAAAAAAATAATAATCAACGATACAGGGAAATGGATATTTAAGCTTGTTCAGTCAAATATTTTTTTCCAAGACTGCTTTGGATTCTTGTTGAATTTGGAGCAAAATTAGTTTTTTTTCCTGTCTTCTTTGCATTTTTTGCTGTAGTCATTGTCTTTTTGAAATGAGTTCCTAAGTTTGACTCCTGCAGTGTGTGCAGATGTGAGTGTTCATTCACAAACAGGGTATGGAAAGTTCATTTTGCCACTCACCAGACTCCAAGAACTCCAAGAATAAAACTAAGGATTTGTTTGTATTTCTGGGATAAAGCTAAAAACAAAAGTTGATCAAAAATCAGACACTCCACACACTGAATTATAATGCCCATCAAACTGGAACAGACAGGATGCAGACCGTGGGGCCCATCCACACACTGGAGCAGTGCCTTAACAGGATGCAGACTGTGGGGCCCATCCACACACTGGAACAGTGTCTTAACAGGATGCAGACTGTGGGGCCCATCCACACACTGGAGCAGTGCCTTAACAGGATGCAGACTGTCCACACACTGGGCCCATCCACACACTGGAAGTGCCTTAACAGACTGCCCATCCACACACTGGAACAGTGCCTTAACAGGATGCAGACTGTGGGGCCCATCCACACACTGGCAGCAGTGCCTTAACCTTAACAGGATGCAGACTGTTAGTTCCAGGATGCTGACTGTATCTGGCAGGTGTTAGTTCTGTACTGATGAGCGTGAAACATTTGCAACGGGTCCCAGAAAGAACTCATGAGTGATGTCCTCTCCATAGCATTGGACTCAGGAACACACGTTTTTAACAACTTAAACTACTCAAACATGAGACCGTGATGCAAAGAGTCCGACAGTAAATCCTTGCAAACTTTTGTTTCCAGACCACTCAGCAGAAAAACAGGAGTGATCAATGATATGTGATCCTGTGCTTAGCGCGGGCCGGTGGAAACCCATGCTGACTCAGCGTTTCGCCACGCATGGCTGACAGTCCCGTGACGGCTCTCCTCAGCTGGGAACGTCTAAATACGAACCCAGAGATGACTCCCGCCGTGTTCACATACAGGCCTCTGTGAGCAAATGAAATGACTGACACTGTCCTCTTTCTTTACCCAGAGCACACCTGGTGCTCCATGTGCCCAGGTGTGAGTTACTCTGCACAGGTCACGGGTCTCACAAACCGGACACTGGATCACACCTGAGAGGTAGATTCAGGTGGGAAAGTACCAATCTTTAGATACATTGCACTGTTGAAATAATTGGGCCAATTGACCATGATTTGACAACGCCCCTAAATAACAGCCTTATAAACACTATTGAGTGTGTGTGTGTGTATGTGTATGTGTGTGTGAGCTATCACTAAAAAGCATCATTTTATGCTTTGCAACATGTGTGCTTTTGTTACTCACCTAATGTGAGGTTATAATTAGTCAGGTATGTGAGATTTTTTTTTATTTTGATACTATATATGGTAGCATTTGATTAATGGGGATTTAAAATAAAGATCCGTGATTTCTCCTCTTGCCTGTAACGGGAATCCGTGCTCGGCTCCTTTGTGACGCGAACCTGCTGAACTTGGCTCACAGTGCCGGGTCTTTGCCCCCCCCATTTCCCTGTGGAAAGGTACCAGCTGAAAGATCAGAAACCGGCCGAGCAGCTTCGCTGCCAGAACTTTCTCTGCCATAATGAGGAGGAAGATTACACCAAAGCTTTATCTACGGCCTGTTTCCCCGTGCAACTCCCAATCATTCCGGATAAATTGCCATGGTTATCGTGCCCGTTGCTATGCTGGGAGGGCAGATGCTGATCTCAGCTTGTACCTTATTTTTATACCATGTGAACATTTCTCTTAGATATCTCATTTTGTGGAGCACATTGTTAATTTATATCTATCTGTTAAGCTTTCTGGTCAATCACACGCATCATAATTATCGTGTATATACTGTCGGTGTGACGCTCCTGTGTATATACTGACGGTGTGACGCTGCTGTGTATATACTGACGGTGTGACGCTCCTGTGTAAATACTGACGGTGTGACGCTCCTGTGTGTATACTGACGGTGTGACGCTCCTGTGTGTATACTGACGGTGTGACGCTTGCATATTGAATAATTACACTGTTGGCTTGCAGCTATTTATAATTCTTACAGTTCAGTTTACAATAATAAAAAAACAGCATATGATACAAGCCAACCATTATTATTTTAGAAGTCAGTTGACTTTCTGGCGACTTTCTGTTTGAGAATTGGCGAGGCCTCCCACTGGCACGAGGACTGTAGGTGTCCCAGAACCAATTTAATATCCACCCCCAACCCCCAACCCCCCAACCATCACCCGCACAGACAAACTGGTGCCTGTCCAGCCAAAGCCTTAGAAAGCTCAAATTCTCTGACATCGAGCGACACGGGTAATAAGTAACCGTGGTCTGGTTCCAATCTGTGTTCCCTCGACAAATTTGAGTTTTCTTAATCATATAAACTTACAGTTTGGCATTATTTTAATGTTGGCAATTTGTCAAAAAGTGAATTTTTGTGATAGTCGAACTTCACCTGTGATGCTGGTATGGAAGAAAGAACTACTGCTTTTAATCACGAATCAAAGTTAGGAAGAAATGTTGAACTGGATGAAGGCCTGGTTGTTTGTCCTGCTTATCAAAAGGCTGACTGCAGCGTCTGCTGAGTAATTAAGAGGGCTTCTGGCAGGCTGAGGGCCTGATAGGGCCATCTCTGAGCTTCGTCTCTGTCATGTGACTGGAGCAGAGGCGTGTGGCCTGGGTTTTGAGAAGGGGTGGGCGTGGTGTCGGCCGGGAAGGGAGCAGCGAGCTGAGTGGAAGTGTCTGTTCTGCACGGGTGGCTGGCTTTAATTTGGCATGAGAACTATCCAGGCTTAACCTGCTCGGACAGCGTCTGACAGTGCCTACCTGGCAGCTCACACACCTGTCAGACCACTCAAACACCAGCGTCTCACCTGTGAGCTTATGACTTATCATTCATTCATCTGCTTTCCCTTGTATTACTGCACACCTGAGTTACACCTGCATTCTCGCTCAGAGACTACAGCTCTACCCAGAAATAGGAGTGTATGTGAGAGAGCAGGTAGCTGTGTGAGAAAGAGTATGCGTGTGTAAGAGAGTTTTTGGTGTGTGTGTGTATATGTGTAGCGTGTGAAAGTGTGTTTATATGCGTGCAATTGTGCTTGTGTCTGTTTAGGTTGCATTGTAATTGCGCTGACATGATTTCTGTAGGTGTGATCCTTTAAACATCATTGTAACCTAACGGAGTTGCAGCTTTGGTAAATACACCGCCGTAGTTCTGCTGCAGAAGTGGAAAGGTAGGCTGGTGGAATAAATCCCTCTAAAGAAGCCCTCTGATGTCAAAGCTATCTGAACCGTGTGACGAGGGTAGAGCAGCCAACTGTTCTCCTGTAAATGAGTCCCTGTATGATGGTAATACCGTAAGTTAATACTGTACTTTCCATTTCAGCTGCGCTTTAAAATACTCTGTCTGGCTGTTGAAACTCAAGCTCAGTTATGAAACAATGAGAGTCATTCTGGAATTGCTGATCGTATAGGCGGAGAGGAGCGCAGCGATGGTCTCTCGTTAACACAGATTTTTTTATTCTCTCATTATTCAGAAACCGGAGCCCTGAACACTCATTACTGCACTGTCCTCTCTTACACTCCACAGAGCCTGCTTCATCTGCTGCCCCTGGATCAGTCTCTTACGCTCACTTACTTCCAGACTGTACTTCGTAACACCATCGCGTCATCGCTAGCGTCAGAATACCGCTGACCACATTGGGTCTCAGCCAGCAATTAGTATTAGCCTGGATAAACCATCACCCTGGGCTTAGTCTACCTCAAAGAATGTTGGGATGGTGTTTCTATTAAGACCATTAAAAAAAAAACACACAGAAAGTCACACCTCGGCGGTCTCAGGTTGCCTGAGGTAAATTGGCTCATTTGGGATCTGTTGGGTCTTTGTTATGTGATTGACAGTGACATACCGCACTGTGAAGAGAAAGCAGAGTTTGTGTGTGAACTCTCTCTCACTCTCTCTCTTTTCCTCTCTCTCCATTTCACTCTCAGAATTGATATACTCAAAGATAAAGGGGAGGGTGGAGCTGGGAGCAGGCAGGCAGTGAGGTCTGATCTGAGCCTGCGCGCTGGAGGTGACCTGGCCCCACAGACCCGGCACTGAGGAGCTGAGGGCCCGTCCCCTCAGTGTTTAAACCTGCGTCTGCAGAGCAGAAATATGATGAATATCTTAGAGATGAATGAACATTAAATGCAGCACAGCATAGTATGAAGTATACAGTCATTTATCTCATTTCTGTATTTAAAAAAATGTGTAAAATTATACTGCGTATGATAGTGAATATATCAGTGGCAAATACATAAATACATAACCTACATATTTTTTAATGTACACTCCTTGTATTTTGTGTTTCATATATAACCAAATGTTGAATATATTCGAGTAGCATTTGCACCCATGTGTTTCTATAGCTAAACCAATAGCACTGCTAACGCATGCCTGCTGGGTGAATAGTTTTCAGATTTTTGGTCTAAAAAAAACCCAGATGAAAAACATGATGAAAACATATTTGATAATTGATATGAAAAGTAACAATGTCCTCACAAGCCCTGGTGTGTTTTTACTCCAGAGAGATAAAAACAGATCAAGAAGTGAAGCCTGTGTATCGCAATCAAAATCCAAGGCTTTTAGGCCCAGACGTAAAATCAATCATGTCTCGGGTGTTTGGTTCCTTTTGAGATATTAGTTACTCGGTGTTTAATAGACATTTTTTCCTCATTTTTTCATCTCGGAATGATGAAATGAACATTTATTAGGTTGTTATCGAGAATTACAAGGGAGTATATCTCTCTCTGTCTCTCTCTTTCTCTTTCCGTCTCTCCCTCTCATTCTGTCTCTCTCTCATGTGCAGTCTGCAGCTGCAGCTCACCACTCTTAAAAAATGTCAGACTGAATACATTTTTGGCTGCATGAATGCTTAAATAATTCATTTTGTGTAAAATCCCAAAATCAACCTGGTGGTCTGCCAACCCAAAACAGCTTGGCCCTGGAAATGAAAGCCAAGTGGAGCAATACGGCAACATTTTCAGTCCAGCTCTCCCTCCATCTTATTCATTAATAATTTTCCTGTTTATATTTTTATTCAGTAGCTGTATGCATGCATTGTTCCTGCGCTGTGAGGTCCTTGCAGAGACCGTGTGTGTGAATGAGGACTTTGCTGCCCCCACAGAGATGCACCTGCTCTGACTCACGGCTTCCAGCTCAAGATCAAGGTTTACCAGACATGGTGACGGACCAATAGCTTAGCTGCAGGACACTTCACTGGACATTGTGCAGAGTTACAAACTACGAGAGTGAGAAACAGGGCATCAGAATCAATAGCACAGACTGAGAGATTATTAACATATTAGTTTCTGGTTTTCATAGTTAACTGTCGATAGTGCTTTAGTGATATTTCATATATGTACTCACTGGTGTTAGCAGGTCTGCACTATCGCTCATATTAATCAGATGAATGTACTTTTTTGCACTTATTTTTCCACATTCTGGGTCACTCTGGATTGGGGCATCTGCTACAGGCTTATAGCTACAAGGAGGAAAAGTCAGAGCGCATCGTCACTGGCACTGAACAGCAAGAAAACAGCAAGGAGTCAAGCCCTTGTTCTGCTAAGAATAGCTTTAAGGACACGGCTGTGTTTGGGCAAACACATTCATCCTTTCAGCAGGTTTATGGGCACCCTGGCCAGAGCCTGGGGGGACGTCCTGTCCCTGAGCTGGGTGTTCTGGGGTCCTCTCCTCCCCACCGCCTGAAAAACCCCCTCCTACCAGAACACTTTTAAAATGTGGTCATCTGAACTGAAGCCTAAAATAAACAAACTGCAGAGGGCTGAATTTGCATTTTTGCTAATAGTTTGTGTATGGTAGTGTATATAACATATTTGTTTGGAAATTTCTTGTGGTTAATATGGAATAAAAATATACTCGTCTATGACAGTTTGAGCAGGAGTGCTCTGTTATTACTCTAAACTTCTGAGGAAGCGGCAGTCAGGACTTCTTTTACAGGCCATTTGAGATTCCTTTGAAGATCAGAGAGACAAAACTCAGAGCTTGGTGTGTGTGTGTGTGTGTGTGTGTGTGTGTGTGTGTGTGTGTGTGTGTGTGTGTGTGTGTGTGTGTGTTTAATAGCATGAGATCTGAAGGCCGATGTTAGCTGAAAGTGAGAAACAAAGAGGAAATAGCACTGTGTTTCATGTAAAGTTTTGATTAAACACAACAAGGCACACACACGCACAGACACACACACTCATACACCACAGACAGACAGCCCCACACACACACACACACACACACAAAGACAGACAGACAGACAGACAGACAGACAGACAGACACGGATCCTGAAAAGTGTTGCTGTGTCTCACTGCCTGAATGTCACTCTCAGAAGTAGCTAACCCTTCAGTGTGAATATCGGGCTCTAATAACAGGAGATTGGCGGAAATGAGCACTACATACACAGAGAGACTCAGACCCCAAAGCTGGTGATTTTTTTTGGTATTATCAGGCCAGCTGTCTACTCAGAAACAGAGATGACCAATCATAGTGCTTTAAAGAAGTGGATTGGACCAATCAGAATGCTTTACAGAATGCTGGATTAGCGGCCTTTGGAAAGGACTCACTCACCCAGCCCTTAAAATGCGATGTTAAAAAAAAAAGCACTTTAGGAGTCCCTCGGGGGCCTGACGGGGTCTTGTGGTAATCGCTCCTGATCGTCAGAGACACGCGATTTAACAGGCTAAGTGGCAGTTTGCCATACTCTCAGCCTGAATGTAGCGAAACAAGTTATGACACCCGACCCAACAGTGGGGTGCTGACACACTTATACTCCACTGTGTATATATATATAGTCTGTATGTATGTGCTCTGTATACGCATATACTCTGTACACATATGTACATATATGAATCTGTTGGAGCTGAGCACATATGAGTGTGATTCTGTAGGAAAGGTCCTCATATAGTGCCTCAGGTAGATTTTACAATATAATCTGTCACTGATGCTGCAGGACAAATTCAGTTGTGATTTCACTGCTTTCATATCAGGTTTTTAAAACCAACCCAAAAACTGGACATTATTGTAAAATTTTCTGATGTAAAATTCGAATGTCATTGTGTGAATATCTCGATGGTGTCTTTCATACACTCTGATAATGAGAGGATGACCGCACTTCACCTCTGAGGACAGTACGACGTGCTTCATGGCTCAGGGGCGCCTTCCCACGCACACCTATGTATACCTGTTACACTCAAATCCAGCTCCAAAATAATCACCTCATCGAAAAAATGTCTTTCATGGGCTCTTCTTGAGAAGACGCCTTTTAAATCTGAGGAGTGAGCTCCAAGCACAGGAGCTGAAAAGTGAAGAGAGAGAGAGAGAGATTAGTGTATAAAATATTCATTAATTTAAAAAAAAAAGCCAACGCAAGGTCACTCTGCTCTTGGGTGGATTATTCCAGGTTTTGACGGTGAGATGTTGAAGTGATAACGGCTTTCATCACCTCTTATGTCGTACAAAATACGCACCGTAATGAGCTGCCGAAAAACCGGACCTGATTCACAGCATTTCGGCAGGTTTTCATCTTCTCATCATCTCTATCTCTGATTTACATTTTTTGGAGAATAATTTGGAGATGGCTTTTTATGAAGATACTTGCCATTTTGTAATCTCAGCCTCTTTGATTTGACCTTCTGCAGTCTCTTCATCCTAGAGAGGGCTGTGATTGGTATTAAAGTTGTATAGTAATACATTCTTTATGGTATTAATAGCTTCATTAAAGTCGCATTGATGCTGATTACTCAATGTTAAGAAGTATATTAGGAAATATTAATAAACCAGAGTGTTGTTTTGGGGGTTGAGAAGGCCAGTTATCCTTTTTACGGTCATGTCATTATTCTTATATAACATCCTGTATTTAACGGGTCTCATGAACTCGGGCGAAGCAGAGTTTGGAGAGGGCCGAAGCACTTGTAGCGTTCAGTAGAAATATGAATGTGGCGTTGAGGCTCATTACTGTCCCAGTGGCTTTATCACTATCTGTCCTTTTCTGGGTTCCGCTTTCAATTCACACAAATATGAACCGACTGGAATCAATGCAAACCTTTGTCCTGGTCCAAAATCCAGCGCTGAGCGCAAATGAGCCCCCCTCCGCCAGGGCGATTATCAGAGGAAACCTCCCCCGCGCTGAACGTTTGGCACACATGTGAGCGTGCTCACGTCCCCGTTCGACCTTGTTAAGACTCTCCATCCAATCAAATCAGGGTCCGACCCGAGTGATGTAGACAACGTCTCGCTGCATGGAGCTGAGCCAGTCATCATTTCGATCCAAGCTGAAAGGGAATACCACAGCGCGACACAGAGAGAGACTGCTTTCACCATGTAAAGAAGAAGAAAGTATTATATATATATATATATATACATACATATTTATGTTTATATTAGAGACTGTGCAAAGTTAAAAACAAGTCAAGTGTGCGCGTCAGGAGATGGCGTCTTGTGAAGATAGCCGTGGGCTTATTTTCATCGGCTGTAATTGGGGCGATTTACGCAAGCAGGCTGCTGCCTTCGAGGAGCGCGGCTGTGCTTCGGTTTCGGGAGAAAAAAGGAGGCCGATGGTTCACATTACAGTCAGTGTTTGAACATAATGCTGACCCTTAGGGCTGTCCACAGAGTGAGGGATGTAAAAAATAAAATAAAATAAAATAAAAAGCAGAAGCGGGCTGGTGAGGGCCTCGGGCCGACGCTCTCTGCAGATGTCCCCTCATCCTCCTCTTCCTTCCATAAAGTTGCTGTTATTTTCATATTTATCTGCTGATATGCATCTAAGACCAGCGGAACCGTGCGGTGTAGAGGAAGAGTTCATCCAACTTGTATTTTACTGTGCGCTTTATTTCTTTTTATTTTGTAAACATGGGTTTTCTTGATCAGGAATCACTAAAGTCTTGCAAAGGCAAAAGGTCATTAAGACGACGCTGCACACAGATTGAGACACAAAGACGTACTTTCTGGTGACCATTACATTACATTACTGTCATTTAGCTGACGCTTTTATCCAAAGCGACTTACAGTTGATTAGACTAACCAAGGGCCAATCTCCCCTAGGAGCAATGTGGGGTTAAGGGCCTTGCTCAAGGGCCCAACAGCAATGGTGTTCTTGCTGTGGCTGGACTGGGATTTGAACCACCAACCTCAGGGATCCCAGTCATGTACCTTAGCCACTAGGCTATAGGCTGCCCAGTCATGTACCTTAGCCACTAGGCTATAGGCTGCCCAGTCATGTACCTTAGCCACTAGGCTATAGGCTGCCCCTATAATAAGTAAGTAAGCTAATTTGTATTTATATGTTCACTACTTGCACTATTATGTCTCTTGTCATCCTCTGTTTTTTTTTTTCCAAAATATGTTTTCGTCTTTATTAAGTGGACCAGATCCACATATACAGACGCTCTGTGCGATGGTTCAGACGTAGAGTATTTGCAGACAGAAGCAGAACCTTGACAGGATGAGCCACCCAGCAGCTCTCTGAATGACGCTGAACTAAATAAGTCTAAAAGACTCCTCAATGTGAGTCTTTTGTTTCATCAAAGGACTTGTTTTCATGTCAGTATTGTCAAGGCCAAACATGAGGTTGAGTGAATGGACCTGGTCACCATCTTTGAAGATCTTTTATATGCCATGTGTTATCATCAGTGTCTCATAAAGAGTGGGTGGGGGTGGGCGTTATTCAGAGCGCTGGCTGAATGGACAGTGCAGTTGGGAAGGGCGTTTGAGTGTTTGCTCTCTTGTGCTCCAATCCAAAGCCACAGAGCAGTATCACCGCAAGGCTTCCGTTGCGCTGGAGTGGGGGGAACGCTGCTCTCTCTCAGCACTCAGAAAAACAGGACAGCGTGTTCCCAAACAAAACATATAGAGCACAGACCCGGCCTTTTGTCCTGGCTGATGGCTGGAGGAGGTGCGGCATGTTCATGCAGTTAGCAAATGCAGAGAGTTTTTAATGCCATTCTGACCAGCATAGCCTGGGTGCATCTCTGGAGTTCTACAGGAACAATATGACAGCTTTGCTTTCTCTCTCTCTCTCTCTCTCTCTCTCTCCTCTCTCTCTCTTTTCAGCTCAACCCTTCCCAGGAGGTCAAATGTATTACTTTAAGGCTAGCTGATTCCACTCCAGCACCCCAAGTATAGTCCTTGGATATGGAGGAAAGAGAAAAAAGGGGAAAAAGGAAAGCAAATAACCAAACTAGCAAAGGGGTATAGAGCTCCCGTCCACGTGGTGTTCAGCGTACTGTGTCATAATGTGTATCTTACTGCTGTCTAATGAAGAGGATCTGTTTACCCTGGGGTTTGGTGAAATGGACAGTGCAGCTGGGAAGCACATTTAAGTGTTTGCTCACTCTCAATGCACAGAAAGGCACGAGAACACTAAAAGCATGCTTTTACCATGCTCAGTGTTCAGACAGACACAGCACAGGATGTTCTCATACAAGACAACGGCAATATATCATGAAGCTGGCGCTTTGTCTTAGCTGTCCTAGCTGAGGATGGTGCAGTCCGTGCAGCAGTCTGTAGTGTGTATATGTAGATATGGGGTTTGTTACTATTGAAACACACACACACACACACACACACACACACACACACACACACACACACACACACACACACACACACACACACACACACACACACACACACACACACACACTCATATGCACACAGCTGTTAAATCACGGTACTCTCAAAATCAGCTCAAGCCGTTAATGTGTTTTGCGCTCCCCTCCAATCAAATCAGCCATTCAAGGGTCAAAGGTCGCACCTCTCTCTTTCGTTCAGCTCATCCTGTTGTAATGAAATCAGAGCGTTTTGCTCTGCTCTGCCAGTCGGTTTGGCCCTCCCCAAATCCAATCTCCCACCCTCCTGCTGTGGAAGGTTCCATGGAAACGGGCGCCATGCTGCTGCGTGATGTGCAGACTGCAGCGATCGGGGGCCATTACGCGGTGGGTTGTGAAGTTACTGCGCCACCGCGGCGGGACCCCAGCTGGGCCTGAACGCAGCAGCCCCGCCCATCTCTCCAGCAGGATCCGATTAAGAGGAGAAAGAGAGACAGCAAGCGCATTACCTGCGCACGCCTCCTCTTCCACCAACGCTCACCTTCACCGTTCATATCTCACTTCATCCCTCTCTCAGGGGAAGTCCTGCTGCTCTATAACAGTAAAAAAACATGCAGAACTGATGGACAGCTCCGTATATACCAACAACATGGAATTTACAGTGCTTCTCATCTTAGCTTACAGCATGTGGCGCAGTCACGTTTACAGAACATATGTAAGATGGTAAATATCGCCATTTTTAGGTTGATATGCAGATTACATCATCCATTTTCAGGTATTAGTGGCTCTGCGGCAGTTTGAGCAAAACTTGAGTCCTTTATAGAATAATGATGAATTGTATTTATATATATGCTTATGATATATATAAGCTTATATATGCTATTCTGCGTATTGCTGGATATACAGGTTATGGTATGCTTACTGGACTTGTGTCATGACTGTTTTGTGATGCAGCTTCTAAACCTGAGGGAAAGGGTTCTTTTGAGTGACCTGCCTCTTTGAAACACCACTAACCCCCCGTCTCTGAAACATCACCCCGCCCCCCCAAACCCCCACCCCTTCACTCAGACATCAGGATGAGGCAAAGAGCTGCACAGATTCTAAATTCCGCTGCACACATCATTCTAAATTCCTCCTACGTTTTTTTTTTTTTTTTTTCTTTTTCAGGCAATTATTTTGGCACCGGAGAGAAATGGGTGCAGTGTCAAATGGTCTCTGTGGAACTCCAGGAGTAGTTAATGCTGGTGATGGGGAAGGAAAAGGCAGAGTTCAAAAAGTGTTCTTTTTATCTTTCTGCTCTGGGACAAGTTTGGTGCAGTCGATGGCGTTAACTGAAAGTATCCACCAAAGGAACGGCACCAATCAAATTATCAATCTGGCTCTCTGGTCTGCCCATCTCATCATGCCTTAGATTAGCTGCAATATTTTAATTATTATCAACAAATATAACTCACTTCCTTGAGAATTCACTGTTTGTCAGTGACAGATTGTGGAGTATGCAATCTAAGTCAAAGCCTTACTGTTACTCACAAGACTGTTTAATGACAGCCAGGACCGTAAATCTTTCACTTTGGAGTGACGGAAGAAAATATCTGGATTTTTCATTCCTCCGGAGAAATTTTTTATTCATTTAATGAAGTTCATAATATCGTGTAAGAAGTAACATTTTATTGTTCTTGGATAACAAACAAGCTGCATTGCATTTCAGTTACCTGACTCACAGCAACCAACAGTTTCAGACATTTTTCATCTTTATTTTAGTGTTTCTGCTCTCCATTGAACTCAAGGGCCACCGTAATAAATTCCATGGGAACGTTGAAAGCTTAGGCGACCCTGCCCCTCCAGCCCAAAGCCCCCTTATCCTTTGGTCTCAGAGCTGAAGTGCTGAAAACCACTCCAACAAACCACAAAGGGCAGAGTGGAGAGCCTTCACACAGTTGTCAGCCAACAGAAGCTTTTACCCAGAATCCCCAGCTCTGCGACTGAAAGCCTTCATTGCCGGCTGCACTTTGCCTTATGCCAGTGTGCTGACTGTCTGGGCCTCTCTTCTCTATCGCCCCTGAGAGAGCCGAGGGCGCTGTATCATTATTTTATCATTTTATTTTTGGGTGTCGGCTGCGGTGGCCACAGGTATAACAACCTGAATTCACTCTTCGTGTCTGTATAGAAAGGATGGTGCGTTTGACACAATAACTGATTTGTAAAGGAACCCAGAATCGGCCTTTGAGGAAACCCAGCTCAGATATTTTCCTGGACCGCTGTAAGCTGTTGAGGCAAATATAGAGTGTCTCTAATGAAAACCTCTGAGGTAAACCATTGGCATATCACTAATATATTTTTTTTAAAATTTATATTATCTTCTCTATTTATGTTATATTATATTTATATTGCTTATTTTTTATTTTATTATCACTAATTTAATTTTTATTAAAATTGAAAAGATTTTTCTTTTATTCTTCACAATACAGTTTAAACCAATTTTCAGACCAATTTTCAGACGTGTTTGCTGCTCCGTCATTTATCTGCCTCAGCCTGATTTAGAATCTTTGAGCGGCCGTACGCGCTCGGGGCGTTGTCATGGCAACCCGGCGGGAAGAAAGCATGAATGGAGGGAGGTGATTGATGGATTCACACCGCCAGGAGCTTTTAGAGGGAGAGAGGAGACCGTTACGTGCGCGCCACCCGGCCCGCTGCCCACAGGCCCGCTGCCCACGGGCCCGCTGCCCACAGGCCCTACTGCCCACAGGCCCTACTGCCCACAGGCCCGCTGCCCACAGGCCCTACTGCCCACAGGCCCTACTGCCCACAGGCCCGCTGCCCACAGGCCCTACTGCCCACAGGCCCGCTGCCAACAGGTCCGCTGCCCACAGGCCCTACTGCCCACAGGCCCACAGGCCCCACAGGCCCTACTGCCCACAGGCCCGCTGCCCACAGGCCCTACAGGCCCTGCCCACAGGCCCGCTGCCCACAGGCCCTACTGCCCACAGGCCCGCTGCCCACAGGCCCTACTGCCCACAGCCCCGCTGCCCACAGGCCCCTGCTGCCCACAGGCCCTGCTGCCCACAGGCCCTACTGCCCACAGCCCCGCTGCCCACAGGCCCGCTGCCCACAGGCCCTACTGCCCACAGGCCCGCTGCCCACAGGCCCGCTGCCCACAGGCCCTACTGCCCACAGGCCCGCTGCCCACAGGCCCGCTGCCCACAGGCCCTACTGCCCACAGGCCCGCTGCCCACAGGCCCTACTGCCATGCCCGCCCAAAAATAGCTAATGCTACAGCTTCATTACATTACTAAAACGAAGACAGTGTCTGCTTCCAGTGCTTTTCAATTCGCTCATATATACTTAAACTGCAGCTTCATGTAACCAGATCAGCAACCCTATATTTATCTGTTTTTCTGTAGCTAATTGATTTTTCAGTGCAGGTGGCTTTTGTGTAACATTCATCCTATCAAAAAACATTTCATCATCATCATCATCAAAAAAAAAAAAAAAGCCAGCTAGTTTAGTTTAATTGTAGCCTTCTTCATCCAGACCAGTTAGGAAGGAGGTCCCTTCCAAATGCGTGAAATCCCGTTTAAATATGGGTGTTTGCAGCCAGAGTCATTTACATAATAACTCTTAGTTGATCACCCGCTAAGAGTGAAATGCTAAGACATGCAAATACTTTGGATGCGCACACAAAACACTCAGGACGGGGAGCTGACCATGGAGGCTTCAGTGGATGCTCAGATCCACTAATCTCTAAATATTATCGCTCAGGAACAAGCGGAAAGTGGTCCCGTGACCAGCAAATACATGAACAATAATTAACATCAACAGAACAGGAAAAAAACACATGACCGTCCTGTACCTGCAGTTCTCATGTTCTCGTCAGGCAGAATGTGACGCGTTCAGAGGGTATCCAGCTGATGTTTCAAATTAATTGTGTTTTATAACCTCAGGCCCACCTGAGTTAATGAATCATCTTACAAATGGGCTGTAGGACAACTGTCAGCTGAGACCTGCTAATTAAGAGTGAGGCATTATGGGTATTTCATCACTGCAGCATGTCTGTGTAAAGCTGCTAAAAATTGATATGAAAACAGAATAGAATACATTTTCGGGTAATATGAATGAGTTTACACTGGCATGAAAATATTAGCGGCGTTTGATCTTGCGCTTGGAGACCAAGGGGCTGGTCCCTCTCCATTTTTCACAGAAGAGAAAGTTTCTCTCTGAAGTCTTTGTTTTAAAAAGGCTCCATGTGTAGTATACAGTTAATAGCCCTTTTATAACATGTTTATTAACTCAAAAGGTGCTTTGGTTCCGGTGTATATCTGTTGTATGTGTTCTCAAAAACACTATTGTGCATATAGAGCTAGAGCAGTGATTGATTGTGGTGCTGGTCTGTCCCCTTCCCTCACTGAATTTATGATGCATGGCACAAAGGATGTACTTAGCATTTCCCTTAAAGCAGGTCTTTTATGTTGGTTCGGTGTTTTGAAGTGGATATGAGGTGAATTTTAGGAAGAAAAAAAGTATGGAGGATGGTCAAACAGCAAGATGTGGGCATCTTATCGCACACCAGCGCCCCCCTCTGGTCAGTCGGGGGGGCTTACCTCATGGACCATGGTGGTAATAGAGAGGATGGATGGCACAGAGTGGATGCAGACAGGTGTGAGTCTGACCCTGTGCTGGGGCTCAGAGTGGATGCAGACAGGTGTGAGTCTGACCCTGTGCTGGGGCTCAGAGTGGATGCAGACGGGTGTGAGTCTGACCCTGTGCTGGGGCTCAGAGTGGATGCAGACGGGTGTGAGTCTGAACCTGTGCTGGGGCTCAGAGTGGATGCAGACGGGTGTGAGTCTGACCCTGTGCTGGGGCTCAGAGTGGATGCAGACGGGTGTGAGTCTGACCCTGTGCTGGGGCTCAGAGTGGATGCAGACGGGTGTGAGTCTGACCCTGTGCTGGGGCTCAGAGTGGATGCAGACGGGTGTGAGTCTGACCCTGTGCTGGGGCTCAGAGTGGATGCAGACAGGTGTGAGTCTGACCCTGTGCTGGGGCTCAGAGTGGATGCAGACGGGTGTGAGTCTGACCCTGTGCTGGGGCTCAGAGTGGATGCAGATGGGGGGAGTGGCCTCTGACCGCTGCAGCACTTTAACTGTTAGCTATAATTACAGTAGTGGGCAGAGAGAGAGAGAGAGAGAGAGAGAGAGAGAGAGAGAGATGGAGAGAGAGACGCTTATCCGCTCCAGTGTGAGGAACCTTTTAGAGGCCCAATTACAGTCATTTACAGCATTGCCGCCCTCTGCTCTGCGTCGGAGGCTATTCCCAGCTGCAGACCCTGCACCGCTTCCTCTCTGAGAAAACAGATGCTGAGGAGAGTGTCCCTGCTCTACCTCAGGGTCAAACGCACGTTTGAAACTCCGTCGACTCCGCTTGGACGGTCCAGGCGCTTGGGATGCAAAGACAGTACTGAATGCATCGACTGCATCAGCTGAAAACCAACATCAGTGTGATGTCTTTGCCAATGGAGTCACTGAGAAGTGATCTGTGCTTTCAGAACTGCCTGTTATCTGCAGGGATTTCAGAGACATCTCAGGTCAACACGCTGAACTGTCTTTCCTAAGGGCCGCAAGGTCTGTCGTTGAACAGTCATCAACTCTACCACCTGATTTCACTAATTAGGTCTGCTGCCACGCCCCCAGGGGGTAAACTACCCTGTGGAATCAGTGTTTTTGCAGGAAAACCAGGATGTGAAATTGGCTGGGGGAGATCTTTAAGGACAGTATTTGTGGGGGGGTTTTTTTTAAAGCTGTTGCTGAGTTATGTCATCTCTAAAGCTGTGCGTGTGTGCTTGCATGCATGTGAGTGTGCGTGCGTGTGTGTGTGTGTGTTTTTAAGAGTGTCTATGTGCGTGTGTTTGTGAGAGTGTGCGTGTGTATGTGAGTGTCGTGCCCTTGCGGATGTGAATCTTGGCCTCTGCGTCTCAGAGGGACACTCAAACGCATGCGAAGCAAACCCCAATCGGCTCTCCTGTCAGCCTCCCACACTGCAGTCTCTGAGATGCTGTTTCTCTCTCTGTCACGAACAGGCCAATTGCCCCCCACCCCCACCCGCCACCTTCCCAGCATTCAGTGCTGTTCCACCACAATGAGCCGGTCACTGAACAGCGCTGCTAGCTCCTGCCTCCTGTGTAATGAAAGACTGAGCTTCAGAAACACAGAGACCAAAGGTGAAACGGGTCATCAACATGCGACATGAGGACATGGTGCACAGTCAGCCCCCGGCTCCAGGGATTTTGGCATCTTTCGCTGTGTGGGGTGTTATCTCTCTGGGAGGTATTGTATCTGGCAGCTTCTTCAAGCTAAAACTGCAGGTAGTGAGACCACACTTGAACATGGGTCTGTTTCTCCCTGGAGACTGTTCTGTGCTTGGTCTGAGCTCTCCACTGATCTATAGGCCACCTGCGAGGGATCTTGACATATTACATTTGTGTTAACTGCCCTTTTAAGCTGAAGTCCTGACTCACGGTGGTCAGTAAAGTCCCTGTGGCCCTTTTCAGCAGAGTAACCACGGTGACCTGACCAAACCGCTCACCCTACATCTGACCAAATTTTGGTACGTTTGATTGGCTGCACATTCCTTTGTATGCTCCACCCACTTTGATCGCCATGGTCACGCCCTACACACAGTTGCCCCACCCACTTTAATCGCCATGGCCACGCCCTGCACACAGTTGCTCCACCCACTTTAATTGCCATGGCCACGCCCACACACAGTTGCCCCACCCACTTTAATTGCCATAGCCACGCCCAGCACACAGTTGCTCCACCCACTTTAATCGCCATGGCCACGCCCTGCACACAGTTGCTCCACCCACTTTAATTGCCATGGCCACGCCCTGCACACAGTTGCTCCACCAACTTTAATTGCCATGGCCACGCCCTGCACACAGTTGCTCCACCAACTTTAATTGCCATGGCCACGCCCTGCACACAGTTGCTCCACCAACTTTAATTGCCATGGCCACGCCCAGCACACAGTTGCTCCACCAACTTTAATTGCCATAGCCACGCCCCACACACAGTTGCTCCACCCACTTTAATCGCCATGGCCACGCCCTGCACACAGTTGCTCCACCCACTTTAATTGCCATGGCCACGCCCTGCACGCAGTTGCTCCACCCACTTTAATTGCCATGGCCACGCCCTGCACACAGATGCTCCACCCACTTTAATCGCCATAGCCACGCCCAGCACACAGTTGCTCCACCAACTTTAATCACAATGGCCACGCCCTGCACACAGTTGCTCCACCCACTTTAATTGCCATGGCCACGTCCTGCACACAGTTGCTCCACCCACTTTAATCGCCATGGCCACTCCCTGCACACAGTTGCTCCACCCACTTTAATCGCCATGGCCACGCCCTGCACACTGAGATGAGTCGCCACCTGACAGCCTGGTTAAATTAAGATGATATAAATAAGAAATACTGTGTTGCACGCAGTTGCTCCACCCACTTTAATTGCCATGGCCACGCCCTGCACACAGATGCTCCACCCACTTTAATCGCCATAGCCACGCCCAGCACACAGTTGCTCCACCAACTTTAATTGCCATGGCCACGCCCAGCACACAGTTGCTCCACCAACTTTAATTGCCATAGCCACGCCCCACACACAGTTGCTCCACCAACTTTAATTGCCATGGCCACGCCCTGCACACAGTTGCTCCACCAACTTTAATTGCCATGGCCACGCCCTGCACACTGAGATGAGTCGCCACCTGACAGCCTGGTTAAATTAAGATGATATAAATAAGAAATACTGTGTCATCAACACATGGCATTGTGAAACGGTACAAGGTGCCCGTCACTGTGGGGGTGTGTGATGATGTCAGGGGGTGCGTGTTCTTGTGTTAGTCCCCGCTGAAATCAGCCCCCCCCTTCCCCTCCAGGGTGCATGCTCTGAGACACCCCCAATTATCCCTGCACTAAAGCCTGCTTAATTAGGCTTGTCTGATGTGGCAGTGAGCCTGTTATGTTCATAATTAAGCTCCAATCACCCTGAAATAACCAGCCTGAGCCCATCAGAGTGGCCCAGCACCACCGCCGAGGGGACATAACCCTACCCCGCCTGTGTGTGTGTGTGTGTGTGTGTGTGTGTGTGCCCCAGCACCTGCCCGCCGAGGGGACATAACCCTACAACGCCTGTGTGTGTGTGTGTGTGTTCCCCAGCACCACCGCCGAGGGGACATAACCCTACCCCGCCTGTGTGTGTGTGTGTGTGTGTGTGTGCCCCAGCACCACCGCCGAGGGGACATAACCCTACCCCGCCTGTGTGAGTGTGTGTGTGTGTGTGTGTGTGTGTGCCCCAGCACCACCGCCGAGGGGACATAACCCTACCCCGCCTGTGTGTGTGTGTGTGTGTGTGTGTGTGCCCCAGCACCACCGCCGAGGGGACATAACCCTACCCCGCCTGTGTGTGTGTGTGTGTGTGTGCCCCAGCACCACCGCCGAGGGGACATAACCCTACCCTGCCTGTGTGTGTGTTTACATCTATGTGTCTAAGTCTGTGTGTGCCTGTAGTTGTGTAAGTGTTTTTGTGTGTGTGTTTGTCTGTGTTTGTGTGTGTGTGTGTGTGTGTGTGTGGAGAAGGGGGCAAGGGTGTGACAAATTCATCCCAAAAACAGGCTCGCCGTGGTTACCATGACAACAGCTTGATCGAAGGAGAGAGTTACCAAGCGCTCTCCTCTGCCATTAAACGCCCTTTGTCAACAACAACATCAACAACTGCAACAATTATAAGTGTTATTGTTAACAATAACATTATGAATGATAAACTTTATGCATTATTTATCTTACACGATGCTCAAAGCGCACAGAATGAGAAATAAAGGAGGAATGTGGTGGAAACAGATGCAGAGTCGGCCTCCCAGGAGACTGAGACAGGCTGTGTGACCTTCAGACCCGTGTAACGCTGCTGTCCCCGCTGCCCTACAGCCCTTTATCTGCGTCTCTATCTCTCCTTCCCTCCCATCTGTCCTCTCTCTCCCCCCTCCCCGTTTCCCTCTCTCCCTCGCTCCGTGGGGCTGAGGAGAGGAAGAAGGGCACAGCTGGTTCTCTGGAGGAGACTGTGCCCCCTTCACCTGCGCTGTCCTGAGCTAAACCGACACGCTTACGTCACACCTGCGTCTGAGATGTTCAGCAGACGCTCTTTTCCAGGGCAGGGTTACTTATTTTGAGTATGGTACATATTCGTCTGTTTTGCAGTACACTCATGCAAATGGGTATTAATACAGTACAGTCACAAATATGGGTATGTTTACAGTGCAGTCACACATGTGGGTATGTTTACAGTGCAGTCACACATATGGGTATGTTTACAGTGCACTCACACATATGGGTATGTTTACAGTGCACTCACACATATGGGTATGTTTACAGTGCAGTCATACATATGGGTATGTTTACAGTGCACTCACACATATGGGTATGTTTACAGTGCACTCACACATATGGGTATGTTTACAGCGCAGTCACACATATGGGTATGTTTACAGCGCACTCACACATATGGGTATGTTTACAGTGCACTCACACATATGGGTATGTTTACAGTGCACACACACATATGGGTATGTTTACAGCGCAGTCACACATATGGGTATGTTTACAGTGCACTCACACATATGGGTATGTTTACAGCGCACTCACACATATGGGTATGTTTACAGTGCACTCACACATATGGGTATGTTTACAGTGCACTCACACATATGGGTATGTTTACAGCGCACTCACACATATGGGTATGTTTACAGTGCAGTCACACATATGGGTATGTTTACAGTGCACTCACACATATGGGTATGTTTACAGTGCACTCACACATATGGGTATGTTTACAGCACAGTCACACATATGGGTATGTTTACAGTGCACTCACACATATGGGTATGTTTACAGTGCACTCACACATATGGGTATGTTTACAGTGCACTCACACATATGGGTATGTTTACAGTGCAGTCACACATATGGGTATGTTTACAGTGCACTCACACATATGGGTATGTTTACAGTGCACTCACACATATGGGTATGTTTACAGTGCACACACACATATGGGTATGTTTACAGTGCAGTCACACATATGGGTATGTTTACAGTGCACTCACACATATGGGTATGTTTACAGTGCACTCACACATATGGGTATGTTTACAGCGCACTCACACATATGGGTATGTTTACAGTGCACTCACACATATGGGTATGTTTACAGCGCAGTCACACATATGGGTATGTTTACAGTGCAGTCACACATATGGGTATGTTTACAGTGCACTCACACATATGGGTATGTTTACAGCACAGTCACACATATGGGTATGTTTACAGTGCACTCACACATATGGGTATGTTTACAGTGCACTCACACATATGGGTATGTTTACAGCGCACTCACACATATGGGTATGTTTACAGCGCACTCACACATATGGGTATGTTTACAGTGCAGTCACACATATGGGTATGTTTACAGTGCAGTCACACATATGGGTATGTTTACAGCGCACTCACACATATGGGTATGTTTACAGCACAGTCACACATATGGGTATGTTTACAGTGCACTCACACATATGGGTATGTTTACAGCACAGTCACACATATGGGTATGTTTACAGTGCACTCACACATATGGGTATGTTTACAGTGCACTCACACATATGGGTATGTTTACAGTGCACTCACACATATGGGTATGTTTACAGTGCAGTCACACATATGGGTATGTTTACAGCGCACTCACACATATGGGTATGTTTACAGCGCACTCACACATATGGGTATGTTTACAGCGCACTCACACATATGGGTATGTTTACAGCGCACTCACACATATGGGTATGTTTACAGTGCACTCACACATATGGGTATGTTTACAGCGCACTCACACATATGGGTATGTTTACAGTGCACTCACACATATGGGTATGTTTACAGTGCAGTCATACATGTGGGTATGTTTACAGTGCACTCACACATATGGGTATGTTTACAGTGCAGTCACACATATGGGTATGTTTACAGTGCACTCACACATATGGGTATGTTTACAGCGCAGTCACACATATGGGTATGTTTACAGTGCAGTCACACATATGGGTATGTTTACAGTGCAGTCACACATATGGGTATGTTTACAGTGCACTCACACATATGGGTATGTTTACAGTGCACTCACACATATGGGTATGTTTACAGCGCACTCACACATATGGGTATGTTTACAGTGCAGTCACACATATGGGTATGTTTACAGTGCAGTCACACATATGGGTATGTTTACAGCACAGTCACACATATGGGTATGTTTACAGTGCACTCACACATATGGGTATGTTTACAGTGCACTCACACATATGGGTATGTTTACAGTGCAGTCACACATATGGGTATGTTTACAGCGCACTCACACATATGGGTATGTTTACAGTGCACTCACACATATGGGTATGTTTACAGTGCAGTCACACATATGGGTATGTTTACAGTGCACTCACACATATGGGTATGTTTACAGTGCACTCACACATATGGGTATGTTTACAGTGCACTCACACATATGGGTATGTTTACAGCACACTCACACATATGGGTATGTTTACAGTGCACTCACACATATGGGTATGTTTACAGTGCACTCACACATATGGGTATGTTTACAGTGCACTCACATATATGGGTATGTTTACAGCACACTCACACATATGGGTATGTTTACAGTGCACTCACACATATGGGTATGTTTACAGCGCACTCACACATATGGGTATGTTTACAGCGCACTCACACATATGGGTATGTTTACAGTGCACTCACACATATGGGTATGTTTACAGTGCACTCACACATATGGGTATGTTTACAGTGCACTCACACATATGGGTATGTTTACAGCGCACTCACACATATGGGTATGTTTACAGTGCACTCACACATATGGGTATGTTTACAGTGCACTCACACATATGGGTATGTTTACAGTGCACTCACACATATGGGTATGTTTACAGCGCACTCACACATATGGGTATGTTTACAGCGCACTCACACATATGGGTATGTTTACAGTGCACTCACACATATGGGTATGTTTACAGCGCACTCACACATATGGGTATGTTTACAGTGCACTCACACATATGGGTATGTTTACAGTGCACTCACACATATGGGTATTTTTACAGTGCACTCAATTCAGACTGAGTGCCTTGCTCTGGGATACAGTAGCAGTGTGTGGAATATTAGAAATTGAACTTGCAGCCTCTCAGGAACCAGCCGAGTTCCCTAACCATGTCGTTACAGAACCACTCCGTACAATTGATAAAACAAATATAAAAGTAATAAAAAAATATTTCTGTAATGTGTGGAGGGGGTGTGATCTGATATGTTGGTAGCCCCTCTCCCCCTCCTGGGCTTAGCCAATCACGGCCTATGAAATTGGTTCCTAAGGGGTTTCCATGGAAACAACACTCACTCACAGCTCTTATACCTTGTCGTTCCCTGTTTCCACAGGCAACAGGAGAGCATGGTAACCAGGTTGGGGGATGCTCCCAACTGACAGAATACTATAGAGTCACATCTGCTGTTCGGCTGTTACCTATGTCTGGAAGTTGTTGGAGAGAGTTTGCTGTAGTCAAGGGTGCACCATGGGAAATTTAGTTTTTTTTTCCCTGCTCCACTGGTCAAAGCATAGCTGCAGCATTTAATATCTTAACCACTAATCTGTTCACACATTGCTATGTGAGCCACTAGGGGGCAGCACTGCTGCAGTAACCTGAGAGTGAGTTACTCTATCTCTTTCCCCCATCACCCTTTACCGCAGGTGTGAAAAGCCAAAGGCCTCTAAACTTCCTGTCAGATGGCAGTGTAACAGGTACATCAGCACGATACCTGGGTGACAGCTGTGTCCCCCTGCCAGTCTGAATCAATAGGTGATTAAGACTGTGGCAGTTTTGGCTGTATTTGAGGTGTGAGTGAGAGTCCATGTCTTTTTAAAAAAAAAAAACATTTGGTGGTTACTTCAGAAGTGGCTCAGAACTGCAGGAGCTAAATCACAGGCCAAGTGGTGTGTTCTGCCTCATTAAGCAGGAGGAGCAGATAGGCCGTTAGCTCTGAGGGGTGGGGGTGGGGGTTGGGTGAGGCGTACGCTAATGGCATCTGAATTAGCCGAGTTAAGTGCGGGACTGTCCAAAGGTCAGTTACAGTGAAGGAAGACCAGCGCGTGTCGCACAAAGTAAATCAATTTCAGCCGTGCGCCGGAGACGAGACCGGGGCAGTGACCGTCGTCTTCCGCAACTTAAATCTTCCTCTCCGGATCAATACCTGGTCTGGGCAGTGCTGGAGAAAATTCCGGCAGCTGCTAACAAATGCTATATGTTTTGCCAGAGCAAGGGCAGACAAACCTGGACCTGCGTCTGGTTTTTGTTCAGTCTAAGCTCTTGATCACAGTTTGTCGATTACATTAAGTGCCTGAGCCTGAACAATCAATGTCTTTGTGGTGAAACTCCTCCTCCAAACTCCAGGACATGGTAATTTGCATTAATTGAGCATATTAATTAATAAGAGTATGTATTTAGGGGGTTTGAATCGAGCAAAAACCTGAACCGTCTAAAACACACCCAGGTCATAAAATATCAAACAGCTCTCAACAGCTGCGGCAGTCTATTCTACTGCACTGAGTGACACACTCATAGCTACATAGCTGGATATTTACTTTACAAATGCAGGTGACGTGTCTTGCTGAAGAGGACGGCAGCAGCGCCCTTCCTCTGAATCAAACCTGCAACCTCTGAGTCGGAGTACCAGTTCATGGCCCAGTGAAGTGCTTGTCTGGTCATTGAGTCATTGACGAGAGTTGAAAGTGGCTGGGACTAAAATCATCAATCCCAGCATGCCCTGCTGAACCATGGACATAGGGCCGTACTCTGCGGCCCACCTGGAGGCCCCAGTGAGAGCCATTTGTCAGACGTCCCAGAAGACTCACCTGTACGTTTCGCTCTGATAAGTGCAGTCCAGAATGGTTTTGGCTCTGGATCTGGGTTACAAGCACTGTTGAAAATGTTTTATGAAAATGCTTCAGAAACCAGAACAAAAGCAGCTGATTGTGCAAATCAAGGATTCTGTGCAGCTGCCGGGTTTTAAGCAAACACATAATCACATTCAGGGGCCTTTGTAAAATAAATTAATCAATGTGTTTTTGAAGTGTGTGTAATTTTAATCTGTAATTGTGGGAGGCATTCATTTGAGTGATTGTTTATACAGTAATATGAATCTATTAAAAATCTTTTAATTTATTTAATTTATTTATTTCTCCTCTCCCTCCCCCAGATTTAAAAGGCCAGTCATAGTCATGAGGCTGTGATCATTCTGCAACCTCTGCTACTGTACTGGGAGAGCAAACACACAGGCTTTCCTCTGACACACACACTGTCAGCTGTTACTTTCTCGTACGCCGCTATCCCAGCGTAGAGCTCACACAGACCTTCTGGTGAACAGGCTGTTGGTCCCCAATTTACCTTTAATGGGCAACATCCCACTGACTATAACCCTCCTTCCCTGGGCAAAACTACAACCAATTTTGTGCTGCTCTGCAAGGGTTTCAGCCAGTAAAGTATTGAATTGCACTGAAATTGAGAGGGAGAGTGAAAGTCAGGCACTGAAAGAGAATGACTGAGCGAGGAAGAGAACGGTGGGCAGGCTGTGACATTAGAGTGGGTGGCATGCAGCATTTGGGTGTCAAACGACACTGGGACTAGCCAGGAGAGTGATGAGCTTATGTTTGTGCTGTTGTGTGGAGCATATGTTTGCGTTATTGTGTGGATCATATGTTTGCCAGATGGGGGGGTGGACTGCCTGCTTTCCCCTGTAGGGTGGTGGGGGGTCTAAATTTGTCCATGGGACAGTCTGACAGCCATGTTTGCTTGCTTTGGGACAGTCTGACAGCCATGTTTGCTTGCTTTGTGACAGTCTGACAGCCATGTTTGCTTGCTTTGTGACAGTCTGACAGCCATGTTGGCTTGCTTTGTGACAGTGTAACAGCCATGTTGCCTTGCTTTGGGACAGTCTGACAGCCATGTTGTCTTGCTTTGGGACAGTCTGACAGCCATGTTTGCTTGCTTTGTAACAGTCTGACAGCCATGTTGTCTTGCTTTGGGACAGTCTGACAGCCATGTTGCCTTGCTTTGGGACAGTCTGACAGCCATGTTTGCTTGCTTTGGGACAGTCTGACAGCCATGTTGCCTTGCTTTGGGACAGTGTAACAGCCATGTTGCCTTGCTTTGGGACAGTCTGACAGCCATGTTTGCTTGCTTTGGGACAGTCTGACAGCCATGTTGCCTTGCTTTGGGACAGTGTAACAGCCATGTTGTCTTGCTTTGGGACAGTCTGACAGCCATGTTGTCTTGCTTTGGGACAGTCTGATAGCCATGTTGTCTTGCTTTAGAACAGTCTGAGAGCTATGTTGGTTTGCTTGTGAACAGTCAGGCTGTGATCTGCTGTGACCGTCCCTCAGAGAGCTGTTCCAGGAAGAGCCTGTTTCGTTTCACAGACGCACAGAAACATGTGAGAGACACAGGCACAGATGGCCAAGGCTACCCTCATTTCACATGCTTTTTACTGTGCTAAAAGTACAGTGTATTTCTTCAACACTACTGTATATACGCTATATGGGAAACTTTTATTTAAGCAAGTGAAGGAGAAGGTGCCACACCAGCAGCTGGTGTGTAACAGAGCTCATCTCTCATTAGTGTGTGTGTAAGAGTGTGTGAGAGTGCATGTGTGTGAATGTGCATGTGTGTGTGTGTGTGTGAGAGAGTGCATGTGTGTGAGTGTGTGTGTGTGTGTGTGTGTGCGCACGTTTGTGCTGTAGCTGCAGCTGGT